>JAVJAQ010004378.1:0-358001 GCA_032362365.1 Zygogramma bicolorata | reverse complement strand
TCGACCGTTTCGGCAACCGAATAATATCGGACATCTCCGAACGGAAAAGAGATGTATGACTACAAGTGAATTGTTACTTACCCTAATCGACTTGATAGATGGCCTTCATCGATGAATTCGCTTAGAGTGAATTGGTCTCAGGAAAATGAATTAATAATGGTAAGTATCTGTTTACCTAGCACAAGATTTGGGCTCACTTATAAATAGCGAACATAAAATAATTATCGATTTGATGAATACCGATTAGTGTCCTGTTACTTACGGCAAAAACATTGTTCCAGAAATATGTTTTTGCCTAGTCCAAGTACCTTTCATTCCTACGGTAAGTGAAAATTCACTTGTCACAATGGAATATTTTTCAAGTAAACAATTTACTTGGCCGGTTTTTCTCAGTGATACTTTCATACTTTTCAGATGAACTAACAGCTGCTGAAGCCCTGATAGAGCTGCATACTAGATATGTTGAAGACACTCATGAGAAGGGTATCCAAGTGAAAAGTGGCGATTCACTGGCATCATTTATAAATATTATGAGTACCGATGAACAGCTGTCAACGATGACAGGGATATCATCGTTTCAATTGCTGGACACCATTGTGGAATTATGCAGTGAGATGTTTACAAATCGATCGGGTAAGCATAAACTTTCACTGAGAGAATCTGTCATCTTCACTTTCATAAAGCCCCCAGATTCTATTTCACGAATTCGATTGTCGAGTAGCTCAGACTGTGACTGCAACATGCTTTGCTTCTTTCCAGAATGTTAGGGTTATAATTGATCGTACTGAAATACCAGTTGAGCATAGTAAATGTCTTTGTTGTAGAATGAAAACATATTTCCAGTATAAAAAAATATTTCCAGTATAAAGAAAAATTCCCAGTATAAAAAAGGAATACTTTAAAAGTCATGTTAGGAGTCTCACCAGGTGGTCTTATTACCTTTTTAAGTAAAGCATATGGTGGACGATCTTCTGTTGAAGAAATTTTCAAGCAGATAAGAATAGTTGAAAAACTTGATTCATTTCAAGATCATATAATGGTGGATAAAGGTTTTGAAATAACAGATATAACAGATGAATATGGAATTAAAGTTATTCAACCACCTTTTTTAAAAAATAAATGTCAATTTCCAAAAGAAGAAGCTTCATTGAATGCCAAAATAGCAAAAGCAAGAGTTCACATTCAAAAGGTCAATCAGCGAATAAAAATTTTCTAAATGAAGCCATTACCATATTCATTGATTCCTCAAATTGATGATATTTCAACAATAGTATATGCGACAGTTAATTTGTCAAAACCCATTTTCAGTTACGAAAAATTCATGCAGTAGTTAAGTTTTTTCGCATATCAACTTTTATTGTTACATCACTGGATGTTGCGATTTTGATCGAAAGTATTAGCCGAAGTTGATTCTACTGGGAATAAAGCAAAATTAATTTGATTTCCATATTTGTACTTTATGACTGAATTCTAATAATTTCCATTGTGAAGCATCTTCCTTATAATTGATTCGTATTAATCTAACATTTTGTTGCTGGGCTTCACTGAATGTGAAAAATAGAAAATTTTGCATTAGTAGTAGTAATTCAAACAGTCTAGACAATAATCATTTTAGGAAAACATTTCATTTCTTTGTTGTGTTAATCAATTGGTGCATCATATTCACTGCCCCCACGTTATATTTGTTTCATTTTGCTGAAATCGAATAATTCTTCAATTCTTTATGATTTTATTCTGTCACTAATACATGTATATTTTCATTTACATCGAGCACCGGAGGAAGCTCACCGAGGGAATTCAAACAAGTGAGAGATGATGGATTTGTAAGGGAAGGCCTTTGCGGATTGTTGACACTGTCTGCTGTTCCTGTTTTCATAGTGGACCCTTATTATCTTTTTGTTTGATCTGCAATACATTTTTCGTTTGTCAAATCTTAAGGTTTTGATAATTGATCTTCAATAAATGGTGTAATTGAAATATTTTTGTCGAATCATATGGTTTTTGTAAATATTTGTGTTTATTATCTTTCTGTTTGATCTGTAAAGAAATTTTTCGTTTGTCAAATCTTAAGTTTTTGATATTTCATCAATCTTCGATAAATAGTGTATTTGGAATATTTTTGTTGAAAAGGATGGTTTTTGGGAATATTTTTATTTTTTATCTTTCTGTTTGATCCACAATAAACTTTTCGTTTGTCGATTCTTGAGTTTTTGACATTCAATCTCTAAGTAATGTGAGTAATTGAAATATGTTGAATAGGACGGTTTTTGAAAATAATTGTCATTTGTATCTTTCAGTTTTGTCCACAATACATTTTTCGTTCACTAATATGTTTTATTACTTGAACGTAATGTTTCCAAAATAATAAATGGAAAATAGTGTAGTGAAAAGCCTTAACCATTTTGTTGAGAATATACAGTTCAGTTTATTGTAATATATCACTTTACATTAATAAATGTTTTACAAGTTATGATTATATTCAGTTCTCAAATTATAATTTGCAAAAATAATTTAATTCAACTCTAGAAGTGTTAGGTTTTGTGGAGTCTATTGTTGAAAGTTGTTACCTAGAGATATAAAATACATAAAATAACACTTTTAGAGTTCTCATTAACAAAAAGTAGAAAATGTTTACCATACAACATATAATATTGGGTCAGACCTAAACCCGAATCAGATATACAATAAATGAATGTACACAAGTACCTAACAACTTACTAATTTACGACAATATATTCAAGAGCTGTAACTTTAACCATTTGAATAAAAAATTACTTCTTTCAAAATTATTCAGGCTCATAACCTGCTACTTTGAAA
This sequence comes from Zygogramma bicolorata, assembly GCA_032362365.1. Classification (NCBI taxonomy): domain Eukaryota; kingdom Metazoa; phylum Arthropoda; class Insecta; order Coleoptera; family Chrysomelidae; genus Zygogramma; species Zygogramma bicolorata. The sequence continues at coordinate 355,184 of JAVJAQ010004378.1, read as the reverse complement.
CAATAACACCTCGCCAAGCGCGGCTAGTACCTAGATGGGTGACCATGCAGGAAAAGATCGCGTCGAAAGACCCACATTGCTCGAAGGCAATAGATCAATGAGCACAAGATATATTGAGGATATGTCGTCCTTCGGAAGGGACGTAAAGCCGGCAGTCCTGAGTCCATGGATGTTGGGCTCGTAAAAGATTCCTACCTCTGGTTGGAACACCAGAGGGAAAATTTACTGTTGGGGGAAGTGTGTCCACCGGCGTCGGTGATTGGCCTTGATAGCGGAAATAGGCCGACGTTAAATAATAAAAAAAAATAACGCCTCAAAATGGGAATCATCACTTCACCTATAAACAAATTCCATGAAGCATTTCATTGAAATAAATCATTTGAAGTTTGTTCATCATATCTGTTACTTACATGATCTTTCTCCAACTTGATGATCAAATTTATGGAATCTTTTGAAGAGCTTGGAAAAACAATGAAGTCACATTCTTCCAAGTTCAAAATTGCCATTCCTAGCTGGACCTGAGCATAATAAGTGTTTTTTCTTTATCGTAACCCTATCATTGTCTATTATGATGAAATCACATTCATTGATGGATTCTATGGCAGGAACTGTTTAACCTGAAAGAAAAAAGAGTCAGATGATGTGAGAAAATCATTTTCAACGAACCTATGCATGTGCACTTGATTTCTGAAAGCTTTGAAGGACTTCCATCCTTCAGAACCACATCATCCGGAGAATATCCCAAGGTTGATCCTCACTAATAATAAGTCCTGTTTGTTTCACGTTGTAACCATTCCTTTGGAAGTATGTGGCTCGTGCTTCGGCTTCTGTTGTCAAACCATACTGAATGTATCTATATAGGAAATATGAACACCATGGATGAAAGAATTTTCCATATATTCGGTTAATATTCACTCACTCGTTCGTGAATACCTTGGGCAAAAAATATTTAAGTGATTTGGAGTGTCAATCAGTCCCTCGATGAGAAAATAAACCATAGCACTGAGAGCCAGTTATTCGAAATTTCCTTCAAAATTTGCAGAATGACTTGTCATTTAGAGTTTCACTGGCTATTTCAACTGGAGATTGTCTTGTCCTTAGGAATATCTCCTCCAATTCGACATCAAATTTGTTTTTTCCAGTAGCCTCTGTCAGAAGATTGAGCAAAGATTTCCTTTTCCTGTGGTGCAAATCACAAACAATTATAAATCTTTCCTAAAGAAGTCAATAGTACCTGTTCTTTGTCAAAGTACAACCCGGAGAAGCTCTGCATAATCTTCGGAAGATGTCATTACTTTTCCCTTCGGAAATGGGGACCTTTTCCAATTGCACATAATTCCTGACAGATGGAATGTTTTTGATGCAGGGAGAGTCTATCATTGGAATTGGTTTATAGTTTTCTAAAGCACTGATTTTTTCCTTCTTTCAATATGCCTCAAGGTCAGTACAAAAAAACTCCGGGAAATCCAGGATACTCTGCCAGAAAACATAACACGAAACACATAAAAGAGGAAAAAACTATAAGACAGAAGTTAGGATATCTATCCAATCGATAATGGCCGATATGCCTTATTTACCACTGTATCAATTACCACCTTGACCATAAAAACAGTAATGTAGCTACATGTTTGCATGCATTCGACTGCCCTGCTTTGCAGCTACAGGAAACCTCCTCCACTGAAACAACGCAGCTGGTATCCCATTTGAACGTTCCTTTTATTTCATGCAAGGAGTCGTTCAGCCCACTACTTCTCAGACAGAAAGCAATATGTTCAACTTTTTGTTGACGTTTCTCCTTTACATACATGATTTTTTACCACGATGTCGGTGCCATCATGTCCCTGACCTTGAATCAAGCGAAATAAAAAATTGTTGATTACTAATGATTCATTATGAATGTTAAATAGAGCTAATAAACAATTTGTAACCATTCAAAGAGATAATACGACCTTTTCTCCAAATCAGATAGGTAAATCGCTACTCAAAACTTTAAGAATTATGTCATGGTCGAAAATGTCTCCGCCAGCAAAATCCGATTCTGACAAGTCAATTCGTAACAACGAAATTAATGATTTATAAAATCGCCGTTAGCCGTTACGAAAACCATCATAACCTCAATTTAATGTGTCATATGAATTGACAGTTTGACAGAGAGAAGTTGTCACTGCGTGTTTTGTTTGTTTACTTATCTTTATTGATTTCTCATTTCATTTCTTGTCACGGTGGTCTGTGGTCCCGAAAGGAGGAGCAGCGGCTTTATTTTAAAGCTTTCTAGCAAATTTTAATGTTCATTGTTTATATTATAATGGATTTGGATTTTGAAGCCGATTATGCACTTGCTGTGTATGGACTTGTTTTGTGCTCATATGCAGCATATTTATTAACAAGTCGTCGGAGGCAAAGAAGGTTCAAAGTGAGACCCATCAATAGGACACGTAGAACATCTGAAAATTTCAATTAATATAGAAATATGATATCATGGGACACTGAACAATTTTTTAAATATACTAGAATGACAGTTCCAGTCTTCGAAAAACTGCAAAAATCCTAATACAATATAGATCTGATGGTATTACACCTGAAGATAGACTTGTTGTTACTCTAAAGTGGGTTGATTGCAAATAATAGAAGAATCTTCAGAATTTAACATCATTTTATTCCAGATATTTGACACAAGGTGCAAGTATGCAGAGCCTCGCCTGGACGTATCATATAGGACACACCACTGTGCATAAATTCATACATGATACTTGCCAGTGTCTATGGGATATTCTTAGTCCTGAATATTTGAAAACTCCAGAGTCTGAAGAAGATTGGTTGGCCATTTCCCAAGGCTTCTATGAAAAATGGAATTTTCTTTATTGTGTAGGAAGTATTGATGGAAAACATATAAATATTCAAGCTCCAGCTGAAAGTGGCTCTTTGTTTCTCAATTATAAAAAAAAATTAGTATTGTTTTAATAGCCTCATGTGACTATAAATATAAATTTTCCTCTGTCGATATTGTTGCATATGGTTCACAAAGTGATAGAGGAGTTTTCAGAAATAGTGTGTTTGGACAGAGACTGGAATCTTCAAATTTGAACTTACCTGCAGAAACACGGTTACCAGGAAGAAACACTGTCACACCTTTCTGTTTTGTTGCAGATGAAGCATTTCTTTTGAAAAAATACATAATGAAACCTTTTCTTGATAAAAATTTAACAGATAGGCAAAGAATTTTCAATTATAAACTCTCCAGGGCCAGACAAGTCATTGACAATACTTTCGGTGTACTAGTAGCTCGATGGAGAATTTTAAAAACTACAATCTATGCCAAAGTTGAAAATATTCTGCATAATTACTGTCAAAGTGAACTATCCGAGTCTGAAGGCACTAATATATATTGTCCATCAAGTTATGTGGATACAGGTGAGGAAAATGGACGGTGGAGGGCAGAGCAAGAACCTTTGGCATCTGTTGGTCGATTAGGTTCGAATGTGTCCAAACGTTATATTTATGAAATCAGAGACACATTTGCGAACTATTTTATGTCAGAGGAAGGTAGAGTTGCATGGCAAGACAAGGTGTTAACTGTAGAATGAATGTACAACTTAGGCAAGGTTTAGTTTTTCTTTATATTGAAACTTATTTTTTTCAGACTAAACTTAATATATTTAAACTAATAAACAATAATAATGAAGTTGTTGTTATGATATACCTGTATCAATGAATCAAATCTAATTGATACACACATTTAATTTTGGAGACTGAAGATATTGGTAAATAAAAACTCTTGAAAAAAGTTTCGATTTTTTATTTATCATTGAATAACAGCAGTAATATTTCTCTTCTTTTTTCCTGTGCTACATCTGCAGGCATCCTTTCCAGTGCTACATCTGCAGGCATCCTTTCCAGTTCTTCAAACAAATACTGCACAAATAAATGTGCTATTTGCATTTCTGGGAATGGGCTCTCTGTTTCCAAAAATATTTGTTATTGTCTGAGCCATTCCCATAATTTCTTCCAGCTCCTCATCTTTATTTACTTTGCGATTACGCCCTTGTTCTCCTTGTGCTAGAAAATATATTGATAAGCAAACCGACACATAATATTTAATTATTCATATTACCAATGGGTGTAGTGGGCTCCCTATCAATCAGTGACTTCCTCCTTATGCCACTAGGACCGGCCACTGGTGGTTCTTCCTCCTGAGTGGAGTATCTGCGACTGGTTATTGTCTCTTCTATAGGGCTTTCACTCCTAGCATCTGGAGATGTCAGACTTTCTAACGTATTCGTGCTCCAGACAGAGGCTGAAGACGATGGTCTGCTGGATGCGCCACTTGTGGGTTGTTTTTTTGTAGCAGTATATGTCCTATGAGGTAAAATTATTAGTAACAACATACATATTACATAATATGAAATGTAGAAAAGTCAATTAAACAGTCAATACTGACTTCCTCTTCTTGGTGTATCGACTATAGAACAGCATTGCATCGAGGTGACGCCAATTGCTATAAGGTGCACCAGCACCCGAGGGAAATTTGTTTTTTTCTTTCACGAAGCGGTCCCTGAGGTGCTTCCAAAGCTTCATACACTCTTCAACTAAAACAGACAATATTGAAGTATTTTCAGATGAGGCGTATTAAAATAAACTATTCAGGTACTCAGATATTTTTCTCACCACTACAGTTAAGCATGGTGCTAATATACTGCCAAGCGTGTTGTTTTTTTTTGTATCCTTGTATGATTTGTTGGACAAATCATACAAAAACTGAAACTGCTGAATGGCTTCTATCAAGAGGCCTGGCTCCGGAGTTCCTTCTTGTTTTCCCAGCGGTATTTCTGTGACAAATATATAAAAATTAGAAAATACCGAGGAAAATACTGAGAAAACTACTAACCCACCTGGTTTTGGGTAGCATCCGTCTCCAGTTCAATAAATTCCTCAAGGAGGTCATCGCTCTGATCTGGATCACACATCTGTAGAAGATAGAACATGAATAAAACAACTGAAATATTAACCTAGCTACCCACCGTTAAGCGTTTCTGTATGAAAAAAAGGATTAAAAATGTCCACCAACTACAAACTAACCACAATATTATCCGTGACCACAATCAACAATCAACAGACCACTGTCAATAAATGGCATTTGACATATGATGTAAACCACTTGACAGCTAGAAATCGTTTTGATTGGCTCTTCAGACATGCTACGAACTGTGCTACGTACAACTATGCTCGCGCCCATCACACCAGGTCTTCTACCAAATAAAAACCATGGGGTAGGCCTTGAAATGCATGATACCAAACCGCCTTAAGTTTTGGTACCCTAGCCAATATATCATTCAATACAAAAGAATGGGAGGTTAAAACCATGATAGAAACCACCTCCAAGTTTACTATCTCAGGACACTTTACCTGATCATTGTGGAGTGGATCCAACCCATCGAATCAATCCTGCTATCAAAATTCCAGCCAAAATTACTGAGGCATCAAAAGTGGTGACTACGTTTGCAAAACCAAACTCCCAACCACTTTGGAGGTTTGCATTAGGAACACATCAATATCCCAGACAAACCAGCACGGAGCTTCAACAGCCGAAATGTCTCGCTGAGCCAACACCCCCACAAGATCGTCCAGCATTAGAGGAGCTGCCATCCTATAAAAAACAACAATCCAACCCAAATAAAAAAAACTTGACAGGGGAAAGAGAAAGTTACTATGGAGATAAAAGATAAATTAGAGAGAGAGATACAAGAAAGATAAAATACAAGATGTTAAGATATGAAAATATTTAGAGGACTCAAACTTGACTGGTATGGATGATGAAAATGTTCTCTGAACCATCTACAAAACAAATCAACTCATCGGGATATATGATAAACGCTATATCATTCACAAAAAATCATCGAAAGCAAAATAGACAAGAACTTTCAAACTCTGTTGACTTTCAGAAAAATATTGTAGTAGTGCATAGGTAATGAGATTCTACGTTGAAATAAACACAGTGAGTCGATTTTCTTCCTCAATGAAACAAAAGCATATATTAGCTTCGAAATGATCTTTGTCTAGGCCAGTAATCACCATTGAACCTTGGTCATGTTAGCTCCCGGCCGGCCAGCTCCAAAAGGCGGCCGCCGGTCAATTCCGCCAAGTTCGAAGTCGCACAAATTTCTCTTCTGAGATATCGATTTTTTATTGTGCTCATGCGTTTGTTCAATGAATAAAGACATGAAAAATCATGAGAGTTCCGTTACGACTTCAATATACACTATCCAGGATATATGCCGAAAGTGAGCGGCAAAGATCGGAATTAATGAAATGCTGCAGTTATGATAAAAAAAAGTACTGCTTTATTGCCACTTGCTTATTGATGAAGAATCAGCTACAGAAGTTAAAAATTTGATATGGATCTATTTTCAACGATTATGATAGCGAGTTTGTTGATGGTTTTCTTAAATAAAAAATAGCCGGCAATTAGCGGCAATGACCAGAATTCATAGAACGACTTCAGTTTCATACGAAAACACTTGTTTCTCACCCTTAATTGATGAAAAAAGTACCAGCTTCAACAACGGAATATGCGACATGGAACTCTTCCGAACGATTTTGATCGCAATTATGGTGATAGTTTTTTTTAAGAACAAATAGCCGGCAATGGCCATAATTCTTAGAATGACTTCAGGTTCATACAAAAACACTCGTTTCTCACCCTTACTTGATGAAAAAAGTACCAGCTCCAAGAGCTGAATATGCGATTGGGAACTCTTCAGAACGATTTTGATCGCAACTTTGGCGATGGTTTTTTTTTAAGAAAAACTAGCCGGCAATGAGCGGCAATGGCCAGAATTCATAGAATGTCTTCAGTTTAATACGGAAACATTTGTTTTTCATCCATACTTGATAAAAAAGGACCAGCTTCAAGAGCGGAATATGCGACTTGGAACTCTTCCGTACGATTTTGATCGCAAGTTTGGCGATGGTTTCTTTTATGAAAAAATGGCCGGCAATGAGCGGCAATGGCCAGGATTCATAGAATGACTTCAGATTCATACTAAAACACTCGTTTTTCACCCTCACTTGATGAAAAAATCACCAGCTCCAAGAGCTGAATATGCGACTGGAAACTCTTTCGAACGATTTTGATCGCAAGTTTGGCGATGGTTTTCTGAAAGAAAAAATAGCCGGCAATGAGCGGCAGTGAACAGAATTCATAGAATGACTGAAGTTTTATACAAAAATACTCGTTTTTCACCCTTACTTGATGATATAAGTACCAGCTCCAAGAGCGGAATATGTGACTGGGCACTCTTCCGAACGATTTTCATCACAAGTTTGGCGATGGTTTGCTGAAAGAGAAAAAATAGCCGGCGATGAGCGGCAATGAGTGAAATTCATAAAATGGCTTCAGTTTTATACAAAAACACTATTTCTTCACCCTTAATTGATGAAGAAAGTACCAGCTCCAACAGCAAGTTCGTAGATATATTTCTTCGAGAAATAATAGCCGGCAATATTGCACAAAAAATATTGTTTATCACATAAATAACAAGAAATTACACATTCAAATGTGCGAGTCGTATAAAACAAACAGAATTCCTATATCGATAAACAATAATGAACAGTACTGAATTTTATTTTTTGCCACTGAAATATAATGAAAATATTGAAATATCAAACTAAGAACGGGCTGCGAGTTCCTCAGGTAGTTTCACAAAGTCTACAAATGAAATAAACTCCTTTGGGTGGAATTTCAAGGTTTTTGTTTTTGTAACGGATACATTCGACATGAATGAATCTCTGGCACAATTCACACATGATCATCACATTACCTTTCCTCTCCATCCTACCACAATATACACAGGAATCTTTCATGCAACTTGATCTTGTCAGCAAAATCTTCAGGTGATTTCTGTTTGATTTCGGATCAAAATTGGCATCGAATTCCAATTGTTTCAATCAACATGATCCGAAATAAATTGTGAAAATTCCACAGTTGTAGCCATCACCTTGTTGAGGAACATGTGAAACATTTTTTCTCAAATTTGAAATGATTGTTTTTGAAAAAAATTTGTTATATTACTCAATGAAAATGGACAATTTCTCTAAGAATAAATTCCCCTCATTGGATCCATCAGGATCTGAGTACATAAATTCTCCCTTCGAAAAATCTATGAAAATCAGCACCCAATGATTATTATTCTCATTGAAGGGCATAATCAGTTTTGATGTTTCTGTCATAGTGGGAAAAAGCAGTGAGATGTTCCTCCTCTCTAAAAAAATTTCTCTGCTGAATAAATCTCCCACCACCATAACATCCGTTAGCAAAGAATCGTTTTCAAATATTTCTATACCCACATGATGATATTTCCATCCAACCAACTGTCGTTAACGTTCCGGAAGATTTGCGGCTCATTCAATCTCTCAAAGGAATTATTACAAAGAAATTTCGTATGTTCAGCTTGACGTTCAAGAAAATCATATCTGGCTACGACATATGCAAAATCTCTTGGTTTTTCGTAATATCTATGATCGTATATCAACATATTTGCCAAAAATGAATATTGTTCATACGAACTTTTCGGATCTTTTTGATTTTTTTTACTCAGTTTTGACGAATATTGTGCTTTATAATATGAATGTCCCCTTTTTACTCTTTCACACCATTTTTCTTCGCAGATATCAATTTTTTTTCCTAGAGGCGTTCTTCTTTGTGTGAGAGGCACACTTCTTCCTGTTCACATTATGTTTCGTGAGTTTATGAATTCCTGGAACATACTTCCTAACCCTTCTGATAAACCGAGAGCATTTGAGATGCAGATTCTTGGAAAGTATGTTATTTTTAGAAATACCAAAATAACTTTCTAATGGAGCATTACATGAACGCTCTCCCAAAATGATTGATGTCCAAAGAGGTAAGAAGGTGATATACTCTTCAAGAACATAGGGCTATAGTAAGTATTCACATCTTCGGTTCCATCATTACGGATATTTTTCAAAATTTTGTCTTTTCGCGAATCAAAATCTATGAAAAATTTCGATCTCTTATATTTACTATCTTTTTTACCAGTCTCGTGAATATGCAAGCATTCGGTGTTATCAGATTCATCTATATTCTGTGCATCATTTTCGTAGCCTGCTGTTAGTTTCAGCATTTCCTTAACAGAGTTTTCAACTGCCAAACCTTTGAATCGAGAACTTGTGATAGTTACTAAGAACCCAAACCACATTTCAATATCTGTTAGGGGTTTCATTTTGCAAACTGAAGCGAAGCTTTCTTTCAAAATTGTTTTCACCTCTCCATCATCGTAAAATTTATTTATTGTACAAGAAAATATTTTCATTATATGTGCACAACAGAGAGCAATATCCGTTGTGTTTTTTTTTTTTGCCCCATGACTCATCTCATAACGATAATTAATGAGATCTAATAGTTCAATTCCATTGAATGCCAAGCAGACAGCATTTATTTCGGCCATACTGAAATCCACTACAATTCTATCAAAAATTGGCCACCTCGAACTACATAGGAGCCAATACGACTTGAAATTATTCAACCATCCCTGAATTAATGTTGTGGTATGTGTACAAGAAATGAAATCAGAAATGGGACACCTCGCTGCTTGAATCATTATTGAGTTGAATTACTAAAGAATATAAAAGTATCCGTTTCTCATCAGGCATGTTCTTAGACTGACGAATCACAGAACCCGCAGCATCCAGGAAGACTGTTATTTTCTTATTTTTGGTTCTCAAAATACTAGTTTTGATCCTCTCCATTTGCTCTTTGCTGTGTATATAGGCAAGTAACGGTTCGCCTGTTTGTTGAATGTAACGTTTATTCTGTCTTCTCATTAAATGCAAATCGTCCTCGTCCCTATCTAAACGTTTCAGTGTTTCAGATTTCATATTTTTGAAAACTTCCCTTGATTATATTTTCTGTAGATTGTTTTCTTTCATCAAACATGACTCAGTGCCGAATCTATCAACATCCCCAGAGGCTCCTTATATAAATATTTCTGACCAATCAGCTCCCGTTCTATTCCTCTAACTTGCCTGGTCAACTGATTTTCGTGGAGAAAAATCTTAGATGAATTCTTCACTGAAAAAAGCAGTTCTTCTGAATGGTCGAAAAGTTTTGAATCAGAGCGTATAACGAATGTTTTGCATCTTGGGTGACCGCAGTATGCATAAATCGTGAGAGAGCCGACTTTAGTAATCCAATATTTCTTTTGTTTATAGTACAGGTGTTATTGACAAATTTTTAAACTTTTGATTTTGATAAGGAAACATATATACTTTCCATCAGATTGTTCTCATCCTCATTATATATGTCTCTCCATTCATCGAAAGAAACATAGAATTCACCTTCTGACAATTGAACTTTTTTTTGATAATTTCAGTCCGGTCAGTACCTTCAGAATTTTCGGCGTTTTCCTGATGAACGTTAATACTACCGACTGGTAAAATCCCAGGAATACGTTGTTGTGAGAATGTTTCATCAAAAAGTGTTTCGATGGTTACTCAATTTCGTTATCAGTGACTTTCGTACTTTCATCATATATATTTGAAAATCTGATGACTGCTTCTTTTCCATTCTGTGTTTCAACGGGTATATATTCAGGAACAAAATTGTAATTTTTTTGTTCGTGAAGTATAATGATATGTTATTGGAATTCATTTTCAGTATTCGTAAAATATTTTTTCGATAGTAATAAGATTGAGTTCTGTAAAATTTGAGAGCGGCGTTGGCTATAATTTCACTTTTGATATTCAGTTGACTTGCGGATTTGTAAGAGACTTCCATGCCATTGAAATATTCCGCCAGTTCTTTCTTACTTATTACTTATCGGCGTGCCTTCGACTCGAATTTCGTTACATTGTTCCAGAAATATGTTTTTGCCTAGTCCAAGTACCTTTTATTCCTACGGTAAGTGAAAATTCACTTGTCACAATGGAATATTTTTCAAGTAAACAATTTACTTGGCCGGTTTTTCTCAGTGATAATTTCATACTTTTCAGATGAACTAACAGCTGCTGAAGCTCTGATAGAGCTGCATACTGGATATGTTGAAGACACTCATGAGAAGGGTATCCAAGTGAAAAGTGGCGATTTACTGGCATCATTTATAAATATTATGAGTACCGATGAACAGCTGTCAACGATGACAGGGATATCATCGTTTCAATTGCTGGACACCATTGTGGAATTATGCAGTGAGATGTTTACAAATCGATCGGGTAAGCATAAACTTTCACTGAGAGAATCTGTCATCTTCACTTTCATAAAGCCCCCAGATTCTATTTCACGAATTCGATTGTCGAGTAGCTCAGACTGTGACTGCAACATGCTTTGCTTCTTTTCAGAATGTTAGGGTTATAATTGATCGTACTGAAATACCAGTTGAGCATAGTAAATGTCTTTGTTGTAGAATGAAAACATATTTCCAGTATAAAAAATTTTCCCAGTATAAAGAAATATTTCCAGTATAAAAAAGGAATACTTTAAAAGTCATGTTAGGAGTCTCACCAGGTGGTCTTATTACCTTTTTAAGTAAAGCATATGGTGGACGATCTTCTGTTGAAGAAATTTTCAAGCAGATAAGAATAGTTGAAAAACTTGATTCATTTCAAGATCATATAATGGTGGATGAAGGTTTTGAAATAACAGATATAACAGATGAATATGGAATTGAAGTTATTCAACCACCTTTTTTAAAAAATAAATGTCAATTTCCAAAAGAAGAAGCTTCATTGAATGCCAAAATAGCAAAAGCAAGAGTTCACATTCAAGAGGTCAATCAGCGAATAAAAATTTTCTAAATGAAGCCATTACCATATTCATTGGTTCCTCAAATTGATGATATTTCAACAATAGTATATGCGACAGTTAATTTGTCAAAACCCATTTTCAGTTACGAAAAATTCATGCAGTAGTTAAGTTTTTTCGCATATCAACTTTTATTGTTACATCACTGGATGTTGAGATTTTGATCAAAAGTATTAGCCGAAGTTGATTCTACTGGGAATAAAGCAAAATTCATTTGATTTCCATATTTGTACTTTATGACTGAATTCTAATAATTTCCATTGTGAAGCATCTTCCTTATAATTGATTCGTATTAATCTAACATTTTGTTGCTGGGCTTCACTGAATGTGGAAAATAGAAAATTTTGCAATAGTAGTAGTAATTCAAACAGTCTAGACAATAATCATTTTAGAAAAACCTTTCATTTCTTTGTTGTGTTAACCCTCCGTTAGTCGCGCATGGGACTGGCAGTCCCATGACTTACAATTTTCTCAATTATATTAAAACTATTATAGCTACAGCGTCGTAACTTTATGACATCTCACAGTAAACTTCTAGAAGCCAGTTGCCTGAGTTTTATGCAAAGGGATAGTTTTATTTCTTAGAAAATTTGCAAAGAGTGCGTCAGGTACCTGCTTTGGGATTGATAGTCCCAGTGCGACTGCCTACGACTCATTTTTGTTGCGTACATTGAACAAGCGTCTCAGTACCGTATTTTTAGGCTTCGTTGTTTGTAGGTTATTTTTTCTTGTTCATTTGTTACTGTGTCGTGTATTTTTGAACTAAATTGCATAATTATGGACACAAAGCGTTATAATTTTGATAACCCCGCTGACGTGGAAGAATTGAATCGTTTAGCTTTCAACCTGGGACGAGCCGAAGAGCGGTCAAGAGAAAACGTTGCGAACCTTGTTGTAATGAATCTAAAAAGGACGCCAGAACAACCTATACATGTCGAAAAGTGTGATACCTATATATGTTTGGAAAAAAGTAATATGTAAAAATTGCTTAGAAAATATAACTGAAGGGGAAACAGCTGGTGAATCTGAATAAATCAAACTACAATAAAATATGATGCCATTTATTACCTACTTGCTTTTCTGTTCCCTAAATATTTTCACGTGAATTGTGTAAAAGCGTATCCACAAATACTACTATAAGAGGTATAAATGTAAAAAATGATTCATAAACAATGAAAACACCAGTTAGGTATGAAACACAAAATTATAATGTAATTGCAAATGCAATTTAACTCGCTTTAGTAATAAACTAATTTACCAAAAACATTTTCAACCAAAATAATTCATATGACCAAAAATTAGGCTGCGTTGTTGATATGGGACTGGCAGTCCCAGCGCGACAAACGACGTTACATATGGTGGCGCGCCTAACGGAGGGTTAATCAGTTGGTGCATCATATTCACTGCCCCCACGTTATATTTGTTTCATTTTGCTGAAATCGAATAATTCTTCAATTCTTTATGATTTTATTCTGTCACTAATACATGTATATTTTCATTTACATCGAGCACCGGAGGAAGCTTACCGAGGGAATTCAAACAAGTGAGAGATGATGGATTTGTAAGGGAAGGCCTTTGCGGATTGTTGACACTGTCTGCTGTTCCTGTTTTCGAAGTGGACCTTTATTATCTTTTTGTTTGATCTGCAATACATTTTTCGTTTGTCAAATCTTGAGTTTTTGATAATTGATCTGCAATAAATGGTGTGATTGAAATATTTTTGTCGAATCATATGGTTTTTGTAAATATTTGTGTTTATTATCTTTCTGTTTGATCTGTAGAGAAATTTTTCGTTTGTCAAATCTTAAGTTTTTGATATTTCATCAATCTTCGATAAATGGTGTATTTGGAATATTTTTGTTGAAAAGGATGGTTTTTGGGAATATTTTTATTTTTTATCTTTCTGTTTGATCCACAATAAACTTTTCGTTTGTCGATTCTTGAGTTTTTGACATTCAATCTCTTAGAAATGTGTGTAATTGAAATATGCTGAATAGGACGGTTTTTGAAAATTATTGTCATTTGTATCTTTCATTTTTGTCTACAATACATTTTTCGTTTCCCAAAATAATAAATGGAAAATAGTGTAGTGAAAAGCCTTAACCATTTTGTTGAGAATATACAGTTCAGTTTATTGTAATATATCACTTTACATTAATAAATGTTTTACAAGTGATGATTATATTCAGTTCTCAAATTATAATTTGCAAAAATAATTTAATTCAACTCTAGAAGTGTTAGGTTTTGTGGAGTCTATTGTTGAAAGTTGTTACCTAGAGAGATAAAATACATAAAATAACACTTTTAGAGTTCTCATCAACAAAAAGTAGAAAATGTTAACCATACAACATATAATATTGGGTCAGACCTAAACCCGAATCAGATATACAATAAATGAATGTACACAAGTACCTAACAACTTACCTATTTACGACAATATATTCAAGAGCTGTAACTTTAACCATTTGAATAAAAAATTACTTCTTTCAAAATTATTCAGGCTCATAACCTGCTACTTTGAAACAACACCTCGCCAAGCGCGGCTAGTACCTAGATGGGTGACCATGCAGGAAAAGATCGCGTCGAAAGACCCACATTGCTCGAAGGCAATAGATCAATGAGCACAAGATATATTGAGGATATGTCGTCCTTCGGAAGGGACGTAAAGCCGGCAGTCCCGAGTCCATGGATGTTGGGCTTGTAAAAGATACCTACCTCTGGTTGGAACACCAGAGGGAAAATTTACTGTTGGGGGAAGTGTGCCTACCGGCGTCGGTGATTGGCCTTGATAGCGGAAATAGGCCGACGTTAAATAATAAAAAAAAATAACGCCTCAAAATGGGAATCATCACTTCACCTATAAACAAATTTCATGAAGCATTTCATTGAAATAAATCATATGAAGTTTGTTCATCATATCTGTTACTTACATGATCTTTCTCCAACTTGATGATCAAATTTATGAAATCTTTCGAAGAGCTTGGAAAAACAATGAAGTCACATTCTTCCAAGTTCAAAATTGCCATTCCTAGCTGGACCTGAGCATAATAAGTGTTTTTTCTTTATCGTAACCCTATCATTGTCTATTATGATGAAATCACATTCATTGATGAATTCTATGGCAGGAACTGTTTTACCTGATAGAAAAAAGATTCGGATGATGTGAGAAAATCATTTTTAACGAACCAATGCATGGGCACTTGATTTCTGAAAGCTTTGAAGGACTTCCATCCTTCAGAACCACATCATCCGGAGAATCTCCCAAGGTTGATCCTCACTAATAATAAGTCCTGTTCGTTTCACGTTGTAACCATTCCTTTGGAAATATGTGGCTCGTGCTTCGGCTTCTGTTGTCAAACCATACTGAATGTATCTATATAGAAAATATGAACACCATGGATGAAAGAATTTTTTCATATATTTGGTTAATATTCACTTACTCGTTCGTGAATACCTTGGGCAAAAAATATTTAAGTGATTTGGAGTGTCAATCATTCCCTCGATGAGAAATTAAACCATAGCACTGAGAGCCAGTTATTCGAAATTTCCTTCAAAATTTGCAGAATGACTCGTCATTTAGAGTTTCACTGGCTATTTCAACATAATACTGTCTCTCGATGCTATGGTATACTTTCTCACATCATTCTCGAGATGGCGAGATTTTTGCAAGTCTTTTTATAACTGGAGATTGTCTTGTCCTTAGGAATATCTCCTCCAATTCGACATCAAATTTGTTTTTTCCAGTAGCCTCTGTCAGAAGATTGAGCAAAGATTCCCTTTTCCTGTGGTGCAAATCACAAACAATTATAAATATTTCCTAAAAAAGTCAATAGTACCTGTTCTTTGTCAAAGTACAACCCGGAAAAGCTTTGCCTAATCTTCGGAAGATGTCATTAGTTTTCCCTTCGGAAATGGGGACCGTTTCCAATTGCACACAATTCCTGACAGATGGAATGTTTTTGATGCAGGGAGAGTCTATCATTGGAATTGGTTTATAGTTTTCTAAAGCACTGATTTTTTCCTTCTTCCAATATGCCTCAAGGTCAGTACAAGAAAACTCCGGGAAATCCAGGATACTCTGCCAGAAAACATAACACTAAACACATAAAAGAGGATAAAACTATAAGACAGAAGTTAGGATATCTATCCAATCGATAATGGCCGATATGCCTTATTCACCACTGTATCAATTACCACCTTGACCATAAAAACAGTAATGTAGCTACATGTTTGCATGCATTCGACTGCCCTGCTTTGCAGCTACAGGAAACCTCCTCCACTGAAACAACGCAGCTGGTATCCCATTTGAACGTTCCTTTTATTTCATGCAAGGAGTCGTTCAGCCCACTACTTCTCAGACAAAAAGCAATATGTTCAACTTTTTGTTGACGTTTCTCCTTTACATACATGATTTTTTACCACGATGTCGGTGCCATCATGTCCCTGACCTTGAATCAAGCGAAATAAAAAATTGTTGATTACTAATGATTCATTATGAATGTTAAATAGAGCTAATAAACAACTTGTAACCATTCAAAGAGATAATACGACCTTTTCTCCAAATCAGATAGGCAAATCGCTACTCAAAACTCTAAGAATTATGTCATGGTCGAAAATGTCTCCGCCAGCAAAATCCGATCCTGACAAGTCTTAAGCTGGATTTATAAACTCGCTGTTCGACGTTGGCTTGCAGTAATATTTGTCTTCTCTTTTCCTGCGCTACATCTGCAGGCATCCTTTCCAGTTCTTCAAACAAATACTGCACAAATAAATGTGCTATTTGCATTTCTGGGAATGGGCTCTCTGTTTCCAAAAATATTTGTTATTGTCTGAGCCATTCCCATAATTTCTTACAGCTTCTCATCTTTATTTACTTTGCGTTCACGCCCTTGTACTCCTTGTGCTAGAAAATATATTGATAAGCAAACTGACACATAATATTTAATTATTCATATTACCAATGGGTGTAGTGGGCTCCCTATCAATCAGTGACTTCCTCCTTATGCCACTAGGACCGGCCACTGGTGGTTCTTCCTCCTGAGTGGAGTATCTGCGACTGGTTATTGTCTCTTCTATAGGGCTTTCACTCCTAGCATCTGGAGATGTCAGACTTTCTAACGTATTCGTGCTCCAGACAGAGGCTGAAGACGATGGTCTGCTGGATGCGCCACTTGTGGGTTGTTTTTTTGTAGCAGTATATGTCCTATGAGGCAAAATTATTATTAACAACATACATTTACATAATATGAAATGTAGAAAAGTCAATTAAACAGTCAATACTGACTCCCTCTTCTTGGTGTGTCGACTATAGAACAGCATTGCATCGAGGTGACGCCAATTGCTATAAGGTGCACCAGCACCCGAGGGAAATTTGTTTTTTTCTTTCACGAAGCGGTCCCTGAGGTGCAGCTTCATGCACTCTTCAACTAAAACAGACAATATTGAAGTATTTTCAGATGAGGCGTATTAAAATAAACTATTCAGGTACTCAGATATTTTTCTCACCACTACAGTTAAGCATGGTGCTAATATACTGCCAAGCGTGTTTTTTTTTGTATCCTTGTATGATTTGTTGGACAAATCATACAAAAACTGAAACTGCTGAATGGCTTCTATCAAGAGGCCTGGCTCCGGAGTTCCTTCTTGCTCTCCCAGCGGTATTTCTGTGACAAATATATAAAAATTAGAAAATACCGAGGAAAATACTGAGAAAACTACTAACCCACCTGGCTTTGGGTAGCATCCGTCTCCAGTTCAATAAATTCCTCAAGGAGGTCATCGCTCTGAACTGGATCACACATCTGTAGAAGATAGAACATGAATAAAACAACTGAAATATTAACCTAGCTACCCACCGTTAAGCGTTTCTGTATGAAAAAAACGATTAAAAATGTCCACCAACTACAAACTAACCACAATATTATCCGTGACCACAATCAACAATCAACAGACCACTGTCAATGAATGGCATTTGACATATGATGTAAACCACTTGACAGCTAAAAATCGTTTTGATTGGCTCTTCAGACATGCTACGAACTGTGCTACGAGTCGCTGACGGCAAAAGTTAAAGTTTATTCAAGTCGAACGGCAGCCCAACTGCGAACGGCAACGCCGACGGTAGATATAAATGATCTCACGGGTTCCTGTACTTTCAATTGGAAACGCCAGCGCGAACGCCAAAGCCAACGTCGAACGGCCAGTTTATAAATCCAGCTTTAATTTCGACAAGGTGGAGGTGTTTATTGTTCTGCCGCGCAGTCATTTAACTGATTTGTGATGTTAACAAATAGGATCGAGTAACGGGATGTTTTTCATTTCGTTACACCCCCCTCAAACTCCGGTAAAAAAAACTTGAGAAGTCAAAAATATTGTTTTTTCAATTGCTCATGACTTCAGGCAAGGATGGGAATGAGACATATCCTGGACACAATGATGATGTTATGAAAGTACGAAACCTCAGTTCAGAACTACCGAATACTAAATTGAAACAGTGAACACTTGGTTCAACTGGAATTCGTAAATTGTTGTCGGCTCTCTCCACCTAAAGTAAGGATGGGAGTGACAATCCACAATCAAACTCGAATCAGGTGATCGTTTCGCTGCTTGATGTTGAAGCTGCGCCGATGATCCACCTGATACCACTCGTCCCCGAGTTCGACAATGGACAGACCCAGCCATCCTCACAGCAGGATAAAAGAAGCCCAACAAGAGTCATGCGTAGAAACAAAAGAAAAAAATGAAGCTAACATAAATCAAGGGAAAGAGATAGCCAATTGTCCACTTCAGTTGGGATGAGATGTAGCTCTACCAGGCTAAAAGTGGCTAAACCACTACAAAACCGAAGATACTCCTGAGTGTGATACCGCGAACAAGTGCTCAGTCGTGACGACTCCATGGAGCTCAGAACCCCCTCAGTAGTACCGCCTGACTGCTTGACAAGCTGCCGGATTTAACTATGCTCGCGCCCATCACACCAGGTCTTCTACCAAACAAAAACCATGGGGTAGGCCTTGAAATGCATGATACCAAACCGCCTTAAGTTTCGGTACCCTAGCCAATATATCATTCAATACAAAAGAATGGGAGGTTAAAACCATGATAGAAACCACCTCCAAGTTTACTATCTCAGGACACTTTACATGATCATTGTGGAGTGGATCCAACCCATCGAATCAATCCTGCTATAAAAATTCCATCCAAGATTACTGAGGCATCAAAAGTGGTGACTACGTTTGCAAAACCAAACTCCCAACCACTTTGGAGGTTTGCATTAGGAACACATCAATATCCCAGACAAACCAGCACGGAGCTTCAACAGCCGAAATGTCTCGCTGAGCCAACACCCCCACAAGATCGTCCAGCATTAGAGGAGCTGCCATCCTATAAAAAACAACAATCTAACCCAAATAAAAAGACTTGATAGGGGAAAGAGAAAGTTACTATGGAGATAAAAGATAAATTAGAGAGAGAGATACAAGAAAGATAAAATACAAGATGTTAAGATATGAAAATATTTAGAGGACTCAAACTTGACTGGTATGGATGATGAAAATGTTTTCTGAACCATCTACAAAAAAATCAACTCATCGGGATATAAGATAAACGCTATATCATTCACAAAAAATCATCGAAAGCAAAATAGACAAGAACTTTCAAACTCTGTTGACTTTCAGAAAAATATTGTAGTAGTGCATAGGTAATGAGATTCTACGTTGAAATAAACACAGTGAGTCGATTTTCTTCCTCAATGACACAAAAGCATATATTAGCTTCGAAATGATCTTTGTCTAGGCCAGTGATCACTATTGAACCTTGGTCATGTTAGCTCCCGGCCGGCCAGCTCCAAAAGGCGGCCGCCGGTCAATTCCGCCAAGTTCGAAGTCGCACAAATTTCTCTTCTGAGATATCGATTTTTTATTGTGCTCATGCGTTTGTTCAATGAATAAAGACATGAAAAATCATGAGAGTTCCGTTACGACTTCGATATACACTATCCATGATATATGAGCGTTAAAATTCTTATTGCAAAATCGACAATTGTTTTCTCTGCCGAAAGTGAGCGGCAAAGATCGGAATTAATGAAATGCTGCAGTTATGATAAAAAAAAGTACTGCTTTATTGCCACTTGCTTATTGATGAAGAATCAGCTACAAAAGTTGAAAATTTGATATGGATCTATTTTCAACGATTATGATAGCGAGTTTGTCGATGGTTTTCTTAAATAAAAAATAGCCGGCAATTAGCGGCAATGACCAGAATTCATAGAAGACTTCAGTTTCATACGAAAACACTTGTTTCTCACCCTTAATTGATGAAAAAAGTACCAGCTCCAACAGCGGAATATGCGACATGGAACTCTTCCGAACGATTTTGATCGCAAGTATGGTGATAGTTTTTTTTAAGAAAAAATAGCCGGCAATGGCCATAATTCATAGAATGACTTCAGGTTCATTCAAAAACACTCGTTTCTCACCCTTACTTGATGAAAAAAGTACCAGCTCCAAGAGCTGAATATGCGATTGGGAACTCTTCCGAACGATTTTGATCGCAACTTTTGCGATGGTTTTTTTTTAAGAAAAACCAGCCGGCAATGAGCGGCAATGGCCAGAATTCATAGAATGTCTTCAGTTTAATACGGAAACATTTGTTTTTCATCCATACTTGATAAAAAAGGACCAGCTTCAAGAGCGGAATATGCGACTTGGAACTCTTCCGTACGATTTTGATCGCAAGTCTGGCGATGGTTTCTTTTATGAAAAAATGGCCGGCAATGAGCGGCAATGGCCAGGATTCATAGAATGACTTCAGATTCATACTAAAACACTCGTTTTTCACCCTCACTTGATGAAAAAATTACCAGCTCCAAGAGCTGAATATGCGACTGGAAACTCTTCCGAACGATTTTGATCGCAAGTTTGGCGATGGTTTTCTGAAAGAAAAAATAGCCGGCAATGAGCGGCAGTGAACAGAATTCATAGAATGACTGAAGTTTTATACAAAAATACTCGTTTTTCACCCTCACTTGATGAAAAAAGTATCAGCTCCAAGAGCAGAATATGTGACTGGGCACTCTTCCGAACGATTTTCATCACAAGTTTGGCGATGGTTTGCTGAAAGAGAAAAAATAGCCGGCGATGAGCGGCAATGAGTGAAATTCATAAAATGGCTTCAGTTTTATACAAAAACACTATTTCTTCACCCTTAATTGATGAAGAAAGTACCAGCTCCAACAGCAAGTTCGTAGATATATTTCTTCGATAAATAATAGCCGGCAATATTGCACAAAAAAATATTGTTTTTCACATGAATAACAAGAAATTACACATTCAAATGTGCGAGTCGTATAAAACAAACAGAATTCCTATATCGATAAACAATAATGAACAGTACTGAATTTTATTTTTTGCCACTGAAATATAATGAAAATATTAAAATATCAAACTAAGAACGGGCTGCGAGTTCCTCAGGTAGTTTCACAAAGTCTACAAATGAAATAAACTCCTTTGGGTGGAATTTCAAGGTTTTTGTTTTTGTAACGGATACATTCGACATGAATGAATCTCTGGCACAATTCACACATGATCATCACATTACCTTTCCTCTCCATCCTACCACAATATACACAGGAATCTTTCATGCAACTTGATCTTGTCAGCAAAATCTTCAGGTGATTTCTGTTTGATTTCGGATCAAAATTGGCATCGAATTCCATTTGTTTCAATCAACATGATCCGAAATAAATTGTGAAAATTCCACAGTTGTAGCCATCACCTTGTTGAGGAACATGTGAAACATTTTTTCTCAAATTTGAAATGATTGTTTTTGAAAAATTTTTGTTATATTACTCAATGAAAATGGACAATTTCTCTAAGAATAAATTCCCCTCATTGGATCCATCAGGATCTGAGTACATAAATTCTCCCTTCGAAAAATCTATGAAAATCAGCACCCAATGATTATTATTCTCATTGAAGGGCATAATCAGTTTTGATGTTTCTGTCATAGTGGGAAAAAGCAGTGAGATGTTCCTCCTCTCTAAAAAAATTTCTCTGCTGAATTAATCTCCCACCACCGTAACATCTGTTAGCAAAGAATCTTTTTCAAATATTTCTAAACCCACATGATGATATTTTATGGAATTATTACAAAGAAATTTCGTATGTTCAGCTTGACGTTCAAGAAAATCATATCTGGCTACGACATATGCAAAATCTCTTGGTTTTTCGTGATATCTATGATCGTTTATCAACATATTTGCCAAAAATGAATATTGTTCATACGAACTTTTCGGATCTTTTTGTTTTTTTTTACTCAGTTTTGACGAATATTGTGCTTTATGATATGAATGTCCCCTTTTTACTCTTTCACACCATTTTTCTTCGCAGATATCAATTTTTCTTCCTAGAGGCGTTCTTCTTTGTGTGAGAGGCACACTTCTTCCTGTTCACATTATGTTTCGTGAGTTTATAAATTCCTGGAACATACTTCCTCACCCTTCTGATAAACCGAGAGCATTTGAGATGCAGATTCTTGGAAAGTATGTTATTTTTCGAAATACCAAAATAACTTTCTAATGGGGCATTACATGAACGCTCTCCCAAAATGATTGATGTCCAAAGAGGTAAGAAGGTGATATACTCTTCAAGAACATAGGGCTATAGTAAGTATTCACATCTTCGGTTCCATCATTACGGATATTTCTCAAAATTTTGTCTTTTCGCGAATCAAAATCTATGAAAAATTTCGATCACTTATATTTACTATCTTTTTTACCAGTCTCGTGAATATGCAAGCATTCGTGTTATCAGATTCATCTATATTCTGTGCATCATTTTCGTAGCCTGCTGTTAGTTTCAGCATTTCCTTAACAGAGTTTTCAACTGCCAAACCTTTGAATCGAGAACTTGTGATAGTTACTAAGAACTCAAACCACATTTCAATATCTATTAGGGGTTTTATTTTGCAAACTGAAGCGAAGCTTTCTTTCAAAATTGTTTTCACCTCTTCATCATCGTAAAATTTATTTATTGTACAAGAAAATATTTTCATTATATGTGCACAACAAAGAGCAATATCCGTTGTGGTTTTTTTTTGCCCCATGACTCATCTCATAACTATAATTAATGAGATCTAATAGTTCAATTCCATTGAATGCCAAGCAGACAGCATTTATTTCGGCCATACTAAAATCCACTACAACTCTATCAAAAATTGGCCACCTCGAACTACATAGGAGCCAATACGACTTGAAATTATTCAACCATTCCTGAATTAATGTTGTGGTATGTGTACAAGAAATGAAATCAGAAATGGGACACCTCGCTGCTTGAATCATTATTGAGTTGAATTACTAAAGAATATAAAAGTATCCGTTTCTCATCAGGCATGTTCTTAGACTGACGAATCACAGAACCCGCAGCATCCAGGAAGACTGTTATTTTCTTATTTTTGGTTCTCAAAATACTAGTTTTGATCCTCTCCATCTGCTCTTTGCTGTGTATATAGGCAAGTAACGGTTCGCCTGTTTGTTGAATGTAACGTTTATTCTGTCTTCTCATTAAATGCAAATCGTCCTCGTCCCTATCTAAACGTTTCAGTGTTTCAGATTTCATATTTTTGAAAACTCCCCTTGATTTTATTTTCTGTATATTGTTTTCTTTTATCAAACATGACTCAGTGCCGAATCTATCAACATCCCCAGAGGCTCCTTATATAAATATTTCTGACCAATCAACTCCCGTTCTATTCCTCTAACTTGCCTGGTCAACTGATTTTCGTGGAAAAAAATCTTAGATGAACTCTTCACTGAAAAAAGCAATTCTTCTGAATGGTCGAAAAGTTTTGAATCAGAACGTATAACGAATGTTTTGCATCTTGGGTGACCGCAGTATGCATAAATCGTGAGAGAGCCGACTTTAGTAATCCAATATTTCTTTTGTTTATAGTACAGGTGTTATTGACAAATTTCAAGATTTTTGATTTTGATAAGGAAACATATATACTTTCCATCAGATTGTTCTCATCCTTATTATATATGTCTCTCCATTTATCGAAAGAAACATAGAATTCACCTTCTGAAAGAGGACAATTGAACTTTTTTTTTATAATTTCAGTCCGGTCAGTACCTTCAGAATTTTCGGCGTTTTTCTGATGAACGTTAATACTACCGACTGGTAAAATCCCAGGAATACGTTGTTGTGAGAATGTTTCATCAAAAAGTGTTTCGATGGTTACTCCTACATCAATTTCGTCATCAGTGACTTTCGTACTTTCATCATATATATTTGAAAATCTGAAGACTGCTTCTTTTCCATTCTGTGTTTCAACAGGTATATATTCAGGAACAAAATTGTAATTTTTTTGTTCGTGAATTATAATGATATGTTATTGGAATTCATTTTCAGTATTCGTAAAATAATTTTTCGACAGTAATAAGATTGAGTTCCGTAAAATTTGAGAGCGGCGTTGGCTATAATTTCACTTTTGATATTCAGTTGACTTGCGGATTTGTAAGAGACTCCCATGCCATTGAAATATTCCGCCAATTCTTTCTTACCTATTACTTATCGGCGTGCCTTCGACTCGAATTTCGTTACCATTGAATTCATGATGGTATGGATATGAAAAAATCGTAGATCTGTGTCAGCGTTTGTCTTGTATTTTCTAGATGGAATCTATAAATTTTCTGCCCCGTGAAAAAAAACAAGAAATTATAACTCGAAAGCTTGAGCTATAAACCCTATTGTTGTATTCAGTTTGCCCACACAAAAATCTAATACTTGAATTCAAACAAAGGGTTTCCAGAGCGATTCTGCTCCACAATTATTGTCCCACTCATCTCTTTGAATAATTTGAGGTAACATCCCATTTATTCAACTGGAACCTTCATGCCTCATAGTCAGAATCCATTTTGCATTAGTAATAATGGAATTTTAGAGCCAGTTGTACACACTCCAGTCAACTGTGGTTCAAGTGAACCAAATTGGTACTGGAATTTTCCGCTCAGAATATTAAGGATAAAAAATAAAAAAAATCAGCAGTCGACATATATGATTCGATTAACAGCAAAAAAGTGAAGGAACAGAAATAAGTGAACGAATTCGGTCCGTTCCATAATAAAATCTAGACTATCCAAGAGTAAAAAACGAAAAAACAAATATATCAATCATAATTCACGAAGAGAAAAATGTGTAGAATAAGAAGTACCTAACCGTAATTCAAATAATAAAAGCATCCTCTCTCAAAAGTATTTTACTATAAGAATGTGCAATAAAAAAAAGGGGAAACACGAATGTGGGTGCGCCCGCCTATGCCTGCATCCATGTTTAACAAAGTAGTATAGAATATTCAATAATGTTATATACATTGGTTCGAAATGGTCGGTTTGTATAACAAGGGAGCAAAGTGTTACTTTTCCTACCGAGGATGAAGTTTACTGCCCGACGCGTAGGGAGGAAAAGGCATTTTACTCCCATGTTATACATAACATCCGCCTCCCTCGAATAAAAAGTCTTTAAGAAAATATTTTTGAAACCAACGAATGAAATTCATTGAAGAACTGAAACTGAGAAGTAGGTACAGTATAACGCTCCTGAAATTCCCAAAATAAAGAGGAGCTACAAAACAGAGATTTGAAAAAAAAAGAGGAAAAAAACTCTCGACGCTGGATTCGAACCAACACCTGATAGAACTAACTTTACCGTAAAATCCATTTACATTCTGTGGTATGGAGACGCCTATGAAAGTGCTGCGGAATCTTAGATTTGACGTTTTTATTTTATCAACGTTTATTCACTTTTTGAAAATGAAAAAAATTGCTGCTTTACTGATTTCTACCATTTCAAAAAATACAGGGATTTTCAAAAATGAATTTATACTTCTATATTGGAATATACCCAGTTTAGGTCTTCAATGAAGTTATTTCATTGATGACATACCAAACGTCACTTTTTCTTTGCTCTCTACAATGAGGCCAGGAAATGTATTCTTTGGATAGAGGTATGCGGTAATACCAATTAATCAAATATAAAGCCACTTCTCAACTCTTCAAAATTAAATTTCTAAATATTTATCACATTGCATGCTAGTGCTATGGAAGAAATTTCTTGCATAGCACCAAACTGCGGCATTGCATGGAAATCGCATAATGTATGCCTGTCTTTAGGCTTTCCAGATCACGTAATGTCTGGGAAGCAAACACCATGGAAATCACACTCTTTTGAGAAAAACAAACGTAAGTTTCTGGAGGGCTGATGCCGCCGTATTGGTTCATTTCGATTCATTTGACATTTTCAAATATCTGGAATGCCTAATATCATCACTACTACTTCAACCCACCTAATCTAACCTTACCTAATCCAACCATATAGTAGGTATAACTCACCTGTTGATCCACTGACTGTATATACTTATTTGAAATGAGTGCGAACTGTCTCACTCAAAATAGTTTTTAATGAAAAAAACATGTGATTCTTTATTCTTTGACGAAACACGGAATTATGACGAAAAAAAGGCGGTATGCAGCTACCCGGTACAAGTCACATACACAACCCAGTGATTGCTAGTTTTATTTTTTAGGAACGGTCTTCATCAATCTGAATGAAAAATCACATGGCGCATGGGCGCCCATACCTATGAGCAGGGAGGTGTCCCTTAGCCTGACTTTGAGGATAGAGTGATACACATAGGAGAAAGCGAAGAAATGAAAAATTTGCTTTTTCAGATGAATATTTTAAGGATTAGCCATAGATGATTATTTATTGTTTATTGGTTCGGACTTCCATTGTCTATAATTGAGATATCGAATGTGAAATAGTAGAATCAAAAAATGTAAATGAAGAAGTAAATGAAATAATATGAACAAATGTTGAAACCAAGTTTCAAGTTGATTTACTAACCACGTTTTGATTGCTGGTATACGCAATCGTCTTCGGGTGATGACTGACAACATTTCGAAGTATAGTCGTTTATTTTCCCATGGTGGGGAAAGGGGACTAACAATGAGGCGCACGGGTGCTACTAAAAGTACGCTGATCGGTTATTGAAGGGGAAATGGATGTATTGGCACGAGATTCTCTTTCATTCGGCCGAAGTCGGTCCATCTTTTGGACAAGTGGTTTCCACACATTCCGGATTTCTATGCTGGGGCGACTTAATGCATCGTATTCGAGAATGTACGCGGCTTCCTTGAATTTCCTCTTGAACCAGTGCGCCTCCTTGTGTATGACCTCTGCTTGAGACCATTCAATGCTGTGCTGGTTAGTCCAATTATGCCCATTCTCACTTCCAATGGTCTTCTGGTTTCTCCGGTGTAGAATTTGCCACACTCGCATGATATCTGGTAGATGCAGTTGTTCGTGTCATTGTTTATATTCGGTGGTCGAGTGTTTGTGAGCTGAGTCTTCACTTTGTTACGATGAGATCCTGAGATTAAGGAGACTTAGACCCCGGCGACGAGTCGCGAAAATGTCTTCATGATATTGAGGCATTGAACGATACGTCAAATCTGTCAACAGTCAATTCAGTTAACGCTCCATCATCTCCGTGGAAACGTCCGTTAACATCTCGTCGAATGCATTGAAACGTTCGTTAACGTTTCGTCGCATGCGTTGAAACGTGTTTCGTCGAATACATTGAAAAGTTCGTTAACGTTGCGTTGAAACAAACGCATGAGCACAATAGAAAATCGATATTTCAGAAGAGACATTTGTGCGACTTTGAACTTGGCGGAATTGACCGGCGGTCGCCTTTCGGAGCTGGCCGGCCGGGAGCTAACATGACCGAGGTCACCATTGACTATTCCAAAGTACATTCCGAATGAAAGCATTAGTACTACTAACTCACGAATGAAGGAACCATTAATTCTCAGATAAGACCACCACTGGTCGAAACATGCCACCTAGGCAAAAAGGGTACGGAATATCAGATCCAACAAAAGATAAAGTGTGAGAAAGCTACTGTATGACTAACATCATCTGAATATTCTAAGGAAATCATCAAAGGCAGCCAAATCACTAGATGTTTCATTATACTTATAGTGGCCAGTTGTAGGACTTTTACCTACCATCTGGTATATACCATGGTGGGAGAATTCTTAGGCCCCCCTCCACAGAGCCCTAAAAACTAAAAAAACGAAGAGGAAGATAGATGAACCTGAAAAGAAAGAGAAAAGAGAATGATAACAATTTAAAAGATATTTCACAACAATGATGTATGTGTGAACCGATTTGAGGAGAAATTTGGAAGGATATCTGTCAAAATAGTACTAAGATAGACAATTGGTTATTGAATGAAGGTCGAGTACATTCCATTTATACTGAAAGATTATACTTTCAAGGTGAGATAAAGGGAATTCGCTGCAAGGCAATTAGAATTGGTCAAGTTAGCTGCAAACTCCAAACATACTAACAAGAAAAATATACTTGGAAGAAATTTGTTTGTCTATTGCGAAAGATAAATCCCAATCAGGGTAAACACTAATACTAAGCAAAAGGGGGGATTTTGAGTAAAGAGGGTTACTGATTAAACTGTTCAGAATCTTAGGTAATGAAGGCACAAATTTATAACAGGTATTGCCATCAGAACGCTGAAGAAATAATTGACGGTAACTAACACTAAAATACATATATATCCAGAAGTTGAAAACTGCTTTTGGGATATAACTTATTCCTCACATAATTCAGGTGGCACTGTTATATCCTCCGGTATATCACTAATGTCCAAATCGCTATAAAAAAAACTTATGAATATTTGTACTATATTGATACTTCATGCACACACTTCTCATTCAAGTAGGTCCATAGGTGTTGTGGAGGAGTATATCGATTTCTTTTTTGGGAAATATACTCCCAAAATTTGGTTCTGTTCTCGTCAGCGGTTCTCATGATGTTCGAAGAACATAGCAAGTGAAATGAAACCGAGTCTCCATACTTATGCGGAGGGTTCAATAAAGAAAAATGAGAGGAGGGTATGAATGCCTCCATTGGATGTTAGGGGGATTTCAAAATGCTGGGAGGGCGTTGCAATACAACGACACCATATATGGTTATAGAAAATATGGTTTTGATAATAATTATGATCTAATGAGGAATTTTTATTCAATCAAAGGAAAGTTTGGTGTTGGGGACCGAGATAATATTTCCTGCCCATATGTTATTTCCTGTGATAACTCAGTGTGGTCGGAGTGATGAGTGTTCGGAGAGAAAATGCTTCTTGCGATAGTATTTTCTGTCGAGATAATGGTTTTCCTGCTCGTGTTCTATTTCCCGTAATAATTAAATGTGGTTCGAAGCAGCAGGGGTTTGGGCGATGTAGACCAGCCCCTCCACTTTTCCGTGACGTCACACGTTGCTCGGGGTCCGGCTGTAGTCGAGCGGTGGGCGGCTGGGGTCGAGGGTGCGGCGACTGAGGTTGAGGGTGCGGCGGCTGTTCACGAGGGTGCACCGGCTGACAAGGCTGCACCGGTGCACCGGCTGCAGGAAGGTGTAGGTCTCCGGCTGTGGCCTTCAGGCCTACACCCAGAGTCATCTGAAGTCACACCTCGCGGGCGTGCGCGTTGCCGGTTGTGAACCAGTGCGGGGAGCCAGCGGTAAAGAAAAATGTCTGGCAGGGTGCGCAGGAAAAATGGCTACCACAGAGTGTGTAACGTTGATGAATGGCTACCTTGAAGGAAGGCCTGCCATAGGGTGTGCAAGAAACATGTCACAGAGTGGTTGTCAAACATCATTGAGGGACGTCTTGCGTTCCACTCAAATACATACCAAAAATCCAGATTTTTTTTCAGCGAAAAAATAGTGGGTAGCATGCATTTTTCGATATTTTATTGTGAAAGCACTGAAAACTGTATTAACAAAAATTTTCTTCTATATCAAAAGGCATTAATGTTTAGCGACAAAATAATACCTAAGATAAGAACGATTCAAAAGAAGTCTTTTTCCAGCAGTCGTCAAGTGCGGAATTTGCAGAATTACCAATACTTCTCAATCAAATCAATAGCTATATAGCTTGTGAAAGTTTTTCTCCTCAGTTGTAATCAAAATATAGCGTAAATTTTCAACGTACGATAGCGACAAAACCCACCAAACCCGCATTATCTTGCAGAGAACCTTACGAGATTTTTCAATGACATAAATAGAAATCTAAGTATTCTGTTACCGAAAAAAAATTGGCACATGTTCTCTCCTGGTCAAATTTGAATGAAATTTATGCCAGTAAGCAACAGCATTTCAAATTCAGTTATCCAAAATGTTTTTTGAAAGACATTCAATTATTGCATATATTCTCATTTCACAAAAAAATTCACACTAGTCACTCGAAAATATAATTTCAATGAGAAGAAAAAGCTGTGTGATGCGTCTTGATTTATGAAATAATGATTTTTCTGAAACGTTTTCATTCACATAAAAATAAAAAAAAAATTCTAGCTTTTCAGTGACTCCTTCATTAGACTAGGCCGACTCGGGGTGAAAGTTGTCAGATGGATCTGTAAAAAGAAATTCAGTCAAAAATTTTACAAAAATTTCAATAAAAAAACACTACCAGAAGTATCCAACCATCACTCTCTCACCGACGAGCCAGTAACAGAGGTTGTAACTCCCTTGGGAAGGAACCCCTAGGGGTAAACCATCACCCTCGTAGGGATGAGCCACCCCCTAATATTTATAAAAACTATTACGTTGTTCTGAAATAGAAAGAAAACTTTGATAAGAAACAATTTAGGATTTTTTTTTGATAGCGAGAATTCAAACAGGAGATAAATGAGCTTTAAAGAAAAGGAGAAAAAGTTTCCATATCAATAGCAATTGAAGGTTTCCAGAGAAATATAAAGCAAAAGATGAAACATATCTTATGGATAGTTCTGAAGGCAAGTGACTTCTCACAAATGATTCGTATTCTGGACAAAGAAAAAAAAAAGAATACTTACAATAGAGAAAATTCACCATGAACGTTTGAAAAAAAACAGTAAGAACTCTTATTCAAAAAAATCTCGATTCACCTCTTGAGAATTTGAAGACCTTGAGTTTGAAAATCTTGAGTATGGCAACAATGAAAAATTTGGTGGGGAATTTCAAAGCCAATTATGTTAGTTTTATATACAGGTATCAATCAATGTGTCTTCACAGAGAATTCACATCTCCAATGGGGGAGTTCCCTGCATGTTGCCAACCTAGAAAAAGGTTTCCCAACAAGGAAGAATTATTTTTGGTGGAAATGTACTTCATTAAATTCGGTATAATTAAATATGTGCATAAAATTCTTCCCATCTTTCCAGAATGTATCGTTAGCGAAAAATAATGATTTTTCGTATACTCATTTCTGATAGGTTGAAATAGAAGTTGGTTCCGAGACTCGAGCACATAACTATGAGTTCTGTGGTCTCGAGATGACAGTTGACATACTTCGTTGTCAAATGAAGGGTACGGGAATAAAACACGGAATGTCACAAAAAAAAGATTTCGAGTAATTTAATATTTTAATTCAAATTCGCAGTTGAATGCTCACAAAATGAAACAAATTCTCTTTGCTGGTATTTGGAGGCAACTCAAAAGTATTTTCTTCGAAACAAAGAATACAATTTTGTGAAAATACTCAAAAAAGTTTCCATATTCACATTTCCTCTAGTCATACCAATCAAGATGTCACTGAGAGTGCGCAAGTCTTGTGTAAAAATCCACTGCTTCTGGTTGCCGACAATATAACTTGAGTTTCTGCAAGGTCAAAAACTTCTCCTTTTTAATGGGTAATGTTTCTGAAAAAATCACTATCTGTGAAGGTTTCATGTTTGAGGTGCTGTCTGAGCTTACCTGTATATTTTGCATTGGGAAGTTCAAACTCGTTTTCTCCCAGCTTGATTTTTTCAGACTTTTTTTTATTATTGAGAATAGAACTACCACTGAAGGCGCCATTATAAGATGACCGAAAATACATTAGCTTTGGATGATCTCGGGTGCAGTAAATTTCGCGTATTTCTTGAATTGCAAAGGGGCATTTTGCTTTGAACTTATTCTTCAAAAATGTCCCCCAGTCCTTTACCATGTGTTGCTGTACCGTTATCACAGAAAATGGAGTTGGTTTCATTCTCGACTGCTCCAGTGAATCATAGTAATCTTTTGGCAGTTCCATTCGTGTTTTGAGGTTAATCAATCCCATATTCTTGTCACACTCCAGGTAGGAGTGTCCTCGGATTGGAAATGTGATACGGATGGAATCAAGTCTTCGAATAGAATGTATGATATAATGCATAAAACGGAAAAAAGAATAATTTTTATTCTGTCCTCCAGCAGAGTCACAAAATATGTGCAGATGTTTGATGTTACCCTCAGCGAGATTCATTAGGAAGTCGAACAAAAACGAGCAGACCTCATCAGTAGCGGGATCCCACTAATTAAATTGATGTTGCTAACAGTAACAATCGGTACTCTTCTGACCCCCGACCATTTTAGTTAATGATTGTAAAAAAGGGAATCCTGTTATCAATTTTACCGACTTGAATTGTTAAGTACCTTGTTGAATTAACACGATGCAGATGCTTGTTGATAGTTCTTAATCAAGCGTTTATTTGGTATCAAAACCTCTAAAAGTGAAGTCAAGTTTTGTTTGTGTTAGAGGATGGAACATATACAGGATAAGAGAGAGAAGTTTTCGTGCAAGAAAGGGAGCATAAGGAAATGATCTTGGAAGAAGCGGAAAAAATCCAGTTATAGTGACAATGAATTCTTCCACTCCAAATGCAGGGGCCCATTACAACAAATCTTGGGAATTGCTGACAATTCCATTGAATTCTTTGGGTTATGGAAAAAATCCACAGATAAATGGCGTAGGGTAAGATAATATTTTGATGATGTTCACATATATTAACGAACTTTTCATAGGTTTTAGTTGATTGGATTTCCACAGTGAAATCCAAATATTCAAAGATAAAAAAGGAAATGGCAAAAACTGGAGGAGGTCCTTCCAATAACATTCATCTCAGCTCCAAGAAGAACGGTTATTGGCCATCAAAGGATTGACTAGTGTGGAAGGTGATGGGGAGACTATTGAAATTGGTATATCTGGGGTATCAACGCAGCCTACTGACATGAATTCTGTCGAAATTCAACACTATTCCTTAGACCATACATATTTTCATAGTGACAATATAACTGCTAATGTCACAGAAGAGATCGATCAAGAAGTGATCACTTCTGTTGAGGAAGATGTCCCAAAAAAGAAGAGGCAGAAACTAAGTCTTTCAAAGGTAATGGTTGGGACTTCCATTGTCTATATATATTTTTCATCTCTATTGAAACCTGTTGCTAAGAGCGGATGGATTGAAATGCAAATCAAGTGAGAAAAAATCAAATCAAAATTAAATTTTTTGGTCAATAATGAAATTAGGGATTGATTCATCAAAGAAAATACTGTTGTTACAAAAAACCGAGATTTCGAATATGAAATATGAGTAAAAAAAAATGTTTTAATAACGAAATCAATAAAATAATACTGTGACAAGAAAATTGAGGTATCGAATATGAAATACTAGTCAAAAAAATGTAAATAAAGAAATTTGAATGAAATAATATGGAAAAAAAATATGAAACCAAGTTTCAAGTAGAGTATACCCACGACGTTTCGATTGCTAGTATCCGCAATCATCTTCTGGTGATGACTAACAATATTTCGAGGTGTGGTCGGTTATAAAGCCCCCGATTCCCTTATGGTGGGGGAAAGGGTGTATACTATGGAAACCCCAAATACATTTTTTTTTTCTAAAATCAACAGTACGGGAAATATAGACAAATTTACAATATATCTCCGAAACCACTCATCAATCAAAATTTATCAAAGGAGTTAACTTGCAGATCTCGTCGAATGCTTCGAAAAACCTAAATCCATTTTCCTGTAATATTGATAGTTTAGTAAATATTGATGGAAATTCGTAAAATACAATCATTTCGAAAACGACTATCAAATACGAAACACATGACGTACCAACGACGTACAATCAGAAAATGAATTGAATTTCGTCAACAGAAATTTCATGTAATGTTCTGTGAGCATCGTTGATAGCGATGAAATATTTAAGAGTCGTGTAATGGAGAAACTGAAGATTTTAAACAACCGATGGTATAGAATCGCTGTATTCACACTATTGGTTTCCAATAATAGTTTCGAGACGAATTTCAGAGAAGTTAGGTTGAATATTAATTGATTGGTGGTAAATAGAAATACTCACGGGAACTATTTAAAACAAATGAAAAGTTGAAACGAGTGACTGCATAGAATCGCTGTATTTACACCATTGGTATCCGATGATAATTTTAACATGATTTTCAGAGGGGATGAGTTGAATTTGTATTGATAGGTGATAGAAAAAAAAATACTTTGGGCAACTATGAGAAAAAATTGAAAACTCCAAACAATTAAAAAAAAAAAAGTTGAGTTGATTTCTCTATAGTACGAGAAGGATTGAGACAAAAATTGCAACCCTCCAAAATTTCAAAATGCAAATGGGAGTATATATTAAAATAATGGAAGTTATCACCTAGGTGCTGATAGGCTGCTCAGTTTGATACGGTGAGGAAGTGAGTGAGTTTCAACAAATGATTGGTAACAGTCGAAGGCAGATTACATTTGACTATTACCAATATTTCATAGTTGACTTGACTGGCTCAGAAAGTGGGCGCCAGGTAGCAATGAAATTATGAAAATTAGGAGAATTTGAAATTCAAAGAATTTACTACCAAAAAAAAATTTCTAGCTGGGGTGAGGAAACAGAACGAATAATCAGCAAAGAACAACTTCAATTATAAAAAGAAAAAAAACAATCATAAGCTGAAGGCTAATAAATGAACAAAAGCTGAAGGCTAATAAATGAAAGCTGAAGGCTATGAAAATTCAGAATATTTGCAAAAATTTTTAAATCTGATTCAACCGAACGTGGTCCTGGCTGGTTAATACCTGGGTGGTTGGTTCATACGAAGCTGGTCCTTACACGAGTGCTGTTGAGCTTGAATTTGATGGGCTCGTTGAGAAAAGTCACTTGGAGTCGTTCCTGGCTTGACAACGATGATGACCGATAGCTACTAACTGGTCCCTACGAAGCAGGACGATTGCTTGTGCTTATCAACTGAGCCTCTTTGATCTTCTCTGGACAACGGGATACTTTTGTTGTTACCAATCCTCGACCCAGTATTGGATTTCCTCAATGGCATGCGGAGCAAATGGAATGAATCAGAATAGATATAAACACAATGTTTTCAGGGAACGAAGGATATCCTTAGAACCTTAGGGTATATTCTGAACCTTAATGAGCACGATTTTACTTTTAAAACCAAGTAAAGGTTGATAGAAATTTAATAATAAAAAAATTATGCCAGAGAATGTATATTCTCAAGAAAAATAGTAATGAACCAAGAGAAACCAGTATTCTCAAGAAAAAAAATATTTTCAATACTACTGCAAATAATTGGCTGATAATAAATCAATTCTCCATTGAAAATCTATCCAATATCAATATGAAACTATTGTGAAGTTTAAGAAAAAAATTTATCGATCTCTGATAAATTGTCAAAATTTCGTATAGACGCTAGAGATGCAAATTTTATCTCGTAAGCTCTCAAACCTTCTGACAGAAAGGTATGTGATACTAAGATGTTAATAAGATTAAAGATATGAGAGATCTTAGCTATATATGCCAGATATTGATGAATTCAAAGAGGGATAGGTTTAGGTGGACAACTCCTAAACAATTCAATGTCAGATACTAATGAATTTAGAGAAAGGTACTTTTACATTCAATACGAGCTGTAGTTGCAGGTATGGCAGGAAAGAGAAATTACCTGGTAGACCCTCGGATATGAATTGCACAGGCTAGTGATTGAATATTCAATTAAAAATAAATAAAAAATAATTGTAGAGTCCACGAGGTCGAACGCTGCACAGCACTGTGAGACAGAGAACAAATTCTCTCAGATTCGCATTTATTTCCCAAAGAGAAACTATAGATCATAATATATAGAAAATAAATGCTCACCCGAGGAATTCCTCTGATAGTTCCTTCTCCGGCTGTGGATAGCAGTCAACTCCGGTTTCCTCTACAAGTACCAGTCAAGACTTCTTGGTAGTGATCATTGAGATAGAATGGGCAGGATATTCTCAGTCAGTCACAGGTCACAGGAATAATATTTATTTGATTGCTGGAAAAGGTACAGAGAGTAGACACTGTTTGAACAGATGAAAAGGCAAAATTTCGTGTTCGCACGATATCGATTATCAAGTTCCTGTCCCCGAAGGAAATTCAAACATGAGATGAAATAAGATGGCTACAGGTATCAAATTAAAAAAAAACAATATTTTACTTATTACCAAAAATATGTTCCTCATTATTCGAACGGACAGATCCCGAATGCGGAATCTACACTGAAATCCAATTCTATGCGAAGATCATTTAAATAAATGGAAATATAAGGTTTTAACCTCAATCACCTGCTGACTCGAAAAAAATTAACCATGCAATTCGGTACACTGCAAATTACAAGGTATCATTTAAATAATTAGCAAGATATTCAATCCCCTTTTCCTGTTCAATTCAAATAATAATGAGAGATAAATAGGTCTTTTTACCAGATAATAACCGCTTCCAACCCAGTCCACAACCTGTCAACTCCTCGAAAGTTCGAATGCAAAAGAAGGCCGCTAATCTTTCCGATCGCCTCGAAAATCAAAGCAAATCATTTGTATTTCATATTCGCGCAAGCGATCTACACTCGAGGTCGGAATAGGAAGTGACTATTGTTCCGGCATTGCCTCGATACAGAATTTTAAAAACTTGAACAATGGAACGGAATTTCCGTTACAAAATTGAAAAGTGACGTAAAACAATCGATGTATTCATATTATTGGTTTCCAATAATAGTTTTAGAAAAAGTTGAGTTGATTTCTCAACAGTACGAAAAAAAATTAAAGAAAAATTTAAAAGTGACGGCATATAATCGATGTATTCATACCATTGGTTTCCAATGATAGTTTAAAAAAAGTTGAGTTGATTTCTCAATAGTACGAGAAAAATTGAGACAAAAATTGAAAAGTGACGACGTACAATCGATGTATTCAAACCATTAGTTTCCAATGATAGTTTTAGAAAAAGTTCAGTTGATTTCTCAACAGTACGAAAAAAAATTAGAAAAAATTTAAAAGTGACGGCATATAATCGATGTATTCATACCATTGCATTGGTTTGCAATGATGGTTTAAAAAAAGTTGTGTTGATTTCTCAATAGTACGAGAAAAATTGAGACAAAAATTGCAAAGTGACGGCGTACAATCGATGTATTCAAACCATTGGTATCCAATGATAGTTTAAAAAAAAGTTGAGTTGATTTCTCAATAGTACGAGAAAAATATTGAAAAGTGACGCTATATAATCGATGTATTCATAACATTGGTTTCCGCTGATAGTTTGATAAAAAAGTTGAGATGATTTGTCAATAGTACGAGAAAAGTTGAAAAACATTGAAAAGTGATGGCATATAATTGATGTATTTACAACATTGGTTTCCAATGATAGTTTTGAGACAGTTGGTCAGTAGTACGAGAAATATTGTCGATAATGGAAAAGTGACGGCATATAATCGGTGTATCCATATATAAAGAGTGATCTAGGCTCATCGAGATCCACCCTATATCTTGTTTTGACTCTTTTTGTTTATGATATTTGTCGATATTGATACATGAACATCATTTTTTCTGCCAAAATCGTTTTTCGTTTCTTGTTTCTTTGCTTTATTCACCTAATATATCGAAAAACACTTTACGGACAAATAAGGTATGGATTCATTTTTAGCAGTGAAAAATGACGAGGTGTTCCTACAATAATTGTAAAAGCGATTCTAGGAAAAATAATAAAACTATTGAGTTTCGTCCCTTTCTCAAAATGAAAAGAAATGCATCAGAGTGCTTGCAATGGATAAAGCTAAGTTGAAACGAAAAGTTAACAATTGACACCATTAATAAGAATTCTTATATATGTAGCAAACATTTCACTGGTAAATTGACTGCTGACTCGAATCCATTGCCTTTTGCCCCAGATCAATTCGATACAAATGACAGCGAAGATGTAGACACAGAGCGAGTCAGAGCTTCAACGTCATCCCCAGAAACAGTAATTCAATATCTGAGAAAGTCACCCACACTCTTATGGAAATGCGCAACAATTTATCATATAAGTACTTTGCAGCCAAAGCAACAACTTTTTATAATGAAGGGCAGTTGTTATATGCAAAAATACGGTCTCACGACAATTTCTCACATATATCAAATTACAAGCGATAACAACTTCTCGTGAAAATGCTGATAGTGGATCAGCAAGTGGTCGCATTTCATTTCCCACAATGCTAATGCTGACAATATATTCTGAACCTTATAAATAGGTCCTGCGTGACCATGAGATTCAGTAGTTAAGTAGTACTCATATTTAAAACACAGTTCTTCATTGTTAAACAAGTATCTGAAATAAATCAGTTCAAGTCTGTCATATATTGAGCTTTGTTCGTAGTTAGATATATTCTCTATCTATAGTATTTCTTCCCTGTATATTTCTTGTACAAAAAAGGAATGACTTTTTATATGCATTGTTTGTGAGACAACACAGATTTGTATGGCCAGTTGTCGGTTGTAGCCTGAATAAGAATAAACTTCCACTTATCAATTGGTATTTGGAATTTTTTATTTTCAAATATAACAAGTGGCGACGAGGATTTCTCAACAATCTACGCGGAATTCACAGTATCACGAGTTTAGTGGAATATGGCTTCGACTTCGGCGTTATTAGGAACAATAAATACGTTTGATCCAAATAACTCGGACTTTACCGTGTTTAGTGAAAGACTGGGTCAGTTTTTCATCGCCAATAAAGTGACCGATGATGGACAAAAAAAGCAATACTTTTAAATTCGTTATCGAAACAGTGCTACGTTTTGGTGAGGAACTTATGTGTTCCTAATTTACCGGATTCCAAAACTCATAGTGAATTGATAACACTCGATAATCATTTTTCGCTAGTGAAATCGTATTTTGCACAACGAATCACGGCGTAGTCTCAACGAGACTGTTTCGGAATGGGATGCCAAAGTAAAAAGTTTGGCCTCCAAATGTGGTTTTGGAACAGAATTACAAACAGTTATGCGCGATGTATTCGTCATCGGCGTCAACAATGAAAAAATTATGGACAGATTGTTCGAGGAGAAGCCTCGAAAAGTGATGTCACTATACAAACCTTGTTTAAAATAGCACTAGCGAAGGAATCTTCTTTGAATGAACGAACCACCAGGGAAAACGTTAATGTGAATCCGGAACAGAGGGAAATCAAACAGGAATCGGAAGTCAACTTCAGTCGACATCGTTGCCAGACAAAAAATTCGGCAACCGCAGTTCTCAGGACGAACTCCAAGGAGAATTCTAGAGGGATAGCTGCAGTTCGGTCAGAGGAACAGAATAGGAATTATCGGCACTAAGGCCAATCATATAGGTGCACGGTATGTGGTCGCTTCAATCATCCATCTAGGGAGTGTTCTAATAGAGAATGTTTCTGCCACAAATGCGGTATTGAAGGTCATTTGGCATCGCAGTGCCGACGGCGGGAGCACCACTATTTGGTAGATGAGGTATATAGTGGGGAACCAAACGACAACTAAATTTTTTGCATTCGTGATGTTAATTCTCAAAATGAACAACCAAAAGATGACTTCGATTCTTTCAATTTGCAATTTGGGTATAACGATTCGTTTGGCAATGTGAAACCTACTTATATGAAATTGATTATAGAAAATATACCAATACATTTTGAAATTGATTCGGGTTTCGCGTATCCTGCCATTTCTGAGAAGTTATTCAAAAAACATTAGCTAAGTTCGTTAATTCATGGAGCGAGTAGAACGAGTAGAGCGAGTAGAGACTGAGCTGAGATCAGTTGATCACTGAGAGCATGGAGCTTGAGATATAAAAACGAACGGGTTTTGAGCTTTTTTAGCGTGTAATATAACCTCATATTTTTGTATTTATTTTATCTTTTTCGAGCAATGTGTGCTTGAGCGTTTACGAATTTTCTTTTGATTATCCACATTCGCCATGCAAATTGTTCATATGAAGATCAAGTTGAATGATAATGTAGGTAGGTAGGTTGAATTTTTATATTTTCTTTACAATGATGTGTTTATAGGTATAAGATGGAGTTGATTCAAGATATGGGTACTTTCACATTCAGACTTGGCCTGGCATTCCATTCTCCAATGATGAGCATATCAATATTGATACACTGCATTGTTGCTAGTCCGTTGTACCTACTTGGGCAGACGCTAGAGAAATTGGAAAATCTGCTATTCGTGTTATAACCAGTTAAAATTTCATTTAGTATAATGAACATGATTCCTGTGGTATGAGAAGAAAAACTATGGAAGTGTTCGAAAGGAGTCCAAGTTTCCCAATGCAACACAGAAATGATCGAACATTACATTATACATTATATCCTTGGAGTATTTAAAAATGTATTATGAATACCTGTGGATAAAGTAAAACAAGAGAATGAGATATGTTGTTTTGATAAGGGAAAACGAACTGAAAATTGTCAACACTAATGTATCACCATTCAGTGTTTAGAATGGAAGTCATGAGGGGTTGCACATATCCTTACCTAAAAACAATCAAGTTTTGAAGGATCTGAAAGCGTTTCGAATGACAACAAGCAAGTGAGGTTTTTAAAACGTTATTAGGATGCAATGGTTGCTGGAGTGGAACAGCTTGTAGAAAGGCAGAAATAAATCTTCACATCAAGATATTATGGAGAGAAGATAATAAATTTGCTGAATACTAAAGAAGATGACAATGTGTCTATTCATATTCATGGGGGGGGGGGGGGAGATTGGCATGCTGCACACCAAGGGTCTACATTTGAGAAAAAAGTGGTATTCTAAATGTTTTATGTGAAAATTGATCTTTGTTTTTTTTGTACTTGGTGAAATGTTATTATCATACTTGATGTAGTAAGTAAATAGGTACATGTGCATGAACTAATACAATAAAAAATTATATTTATTCAATTGTAATATTTGTGATTGTTCTCACAAGATATCGAAGTACATGAATCATTTCAGCGAGAATGAATCTCTTGAAACAAAAATAAGAAAATTTCTACTGAAGTATTCATTGAAGAATCAGCAAAGACCTGAACATGAATCAATCAGAAAGCAATGCAATAAGCATGACGATTTTTGAATAATGGTTGCACACTTCAATCAGAATGTGTGAAAGCAAGACACAATGTATTTTCTGAGAATGGGGAAACCAATACAGTACATCTACTAATAGAATTAAGACAATTCAAAATGATAATACAGTTTATTCATTCCAAAAATAATACATGTGGGTGCATGGGAAAAGACTGCCCTAAAAGCGTTTTATAATCTTCCCCATCACAATCTTCAGAAATCTATATGTTGTCAGTAATTTCATTAAATTGATTTATGTATGTAATGGTATCAATAAACTTTGCAGTTATTGAATTTCTCATGCTATCATGAGAGTTATTCCATTACCTTGAAGACAAATAAATATTTGTTGTTTTTGTTATTTGTAAATATTTGAAAAATTTTAAAAAAAGCTGCGATGAAAAGTAAATATGATGATCCGGGGTTAGATATTCACTTAATAATCAACAGATTCCTTTTTCAATATCGAAATACCCCGCACTCGACTACTGGAGAAACTCCCTCTAAATTGCTTTTCGGTCGAAATTTGAGAACTAAATTTGATCTACTTTTACCGTCTGTTGAGGCTATGGTTGGATCGAAACAAAATTATCAAAAAAAATATTATAAGAAGAAAATTGATAAGCATTTGAAAGTGAATGACGAGGTGTATGCTAGAGACTATCGAGGAAATATACTGAATTGGTGTCCTGGTAGAGTTCAAGAAATATTGGGTGGAAAAACTTTCCTGATAATCAGCAAAATATATTCTCTATCTATACTATCTCTTCCATGTATATTCATTGTACAAAAAAGAAATGACTTTTTATATGCATTGTTTGTGAGACAACACAGATTTGTATGGCCAGTTGTCGGTTGTAGCCTGAATAAGAATAAACTTCTACTTATCAATTGGTGTTTGGAATTAGTATTATCAAATATAACAAAGTCTATCCAGTGTTTTCCACGGTGGTAGCAGCCACCATTGTATCATTTTTCAAAGAGTCGAAGAGAGAAATCCAGATATGACATACCAGATATTTGTGAGTGAACAAAACAAATATTGTCAACAATGTCAATCTTGTAAATCAAATTATCTCAAGTTCAACTGAAGGTAAATCTCTCACAACTCTCATCATAAATATTTCTGGAATATAAGTTCTGTAATAAATTTTCTTCATATCATTTTCTATTTCATTTGCAATCTCTGGGTAATCTGTTCGATATATTGGTCATCATATTTGCGGGACTCCAAATTAGTAACATGCACATATCTATTTCAAAAATCACAAGTGACAATAATTTTTGATAAAGATATCGATGATTATGTTTGATAAAAAGAGTATATTTTTTCTTCTCCAGAAAGAAGTTATTCAACTGAGACTTTGTTAGGTGATTATCAAAATTATAAACACTTTCACATTTTTCTAATACTTCTGGACATTTCATTTCTATCATGTGGTGGATTTTACTCCATTCCATAATACCTCCATCTGGGCTTGTGGCAATATATGGATACATTGAATTATAAATTAGTCCAGTTTCGGTGATCACCTGATTTTTATCAAGAAATTTAAGATATTTTCTTTTTGCAATTCCTTCATTTTTTTTTCGTATGCCATAGCCACTGTTGTTATGGGTTTTGTTGCCCTCCATAGATTTTTCAGCAAAAAATTCTTCATAACACTTTCGGTTTTTAATTGGGTAGCTACAATCTCAGCGTTAGTAGATGTGATGAAATAGGATCTCCATTTTAACCACTCCCCAGATCCTCGTGAGGATGTTCCAGGAATTTCAAATAATATCTTACCCTGCGACAGATTTTTCATATGATTCTCCAAATTTTTCATAAATTGCTTTGTTTTGATTTTGATTATCTCAAGGTCATCATCTGAATAATGAAAATCTTCATATTTCAAATAAAACAATGATTCAAACATAGAATTATTCCCTACTTTTTCTGAGTCAACCACGAAGCTACTCTCATTGAAATATTTCATATAACCTCCAGGTATTGGATCGAAATTAGCCCTAAATGCAATTTTGTACCTCTTCATTGGCTAAACAGCAATTTTTATCGCTGATGGATTGCGTTTTTTTGATCCTAGGCCCCATTTACGTGGTTGACTTGTTGCAGATGATTTCGTGTATCCATATTTTTGGACAAACTCGGAGATAAAAATCAAAAATGCTGTCACATGGCTGCATTTACCTAGAGACGACTTTTTACATTCACAAATGCACTTTATTACTGATCCCGATGTTCTATTCAAGATAATCCTGACACTCTACTGCAAGGTCTTCTGAAAAGATGAAAGACACTTACACTTGCATAAATAAAAATTGTTATGTTCACCATCTTCCACATCACAATATGCTCACTATTGACATATTGATGTCCTCTTCTGAATGGTTTCACGGTAGTAGTAGACTGATCTTCTGTTACCTCTGCTATATCTGGGTCTTCATTCTTAACATCTTGACTCACTATGTACGTGTATATATGACCTTTATTGAAATATTGAGAAATATCATGACTTGGAAGTTTTCCTCATACTATGTTATCGAATGTTGAATCTTCAGTGACTGTGCCAGGGCCTTGTTTGGCATTATTTTTGATATCGTACCATTTACCTCCGTCGACACCACTGAATATTTTTCCTTCATTTCCTGCCTTTACACAGTTTTCTATTCTGTAAATGGGAAATTTCATTTTAACACAAGAACTAAGTGAAAATTTGTCATTTCATGTTACATAATAAATTTTCTGCCACATTATCATAATTTATTATAATTGTTTTTGAATGGCTAACAAATCTCACTTGTTTTCGAAGCTG
The DNA here is from genome assembly GCA_032362365.1 of Zygogramma bicolorata. Classification (NCBI taxonomy): domain Eukaryota; kingdom Metazoa; phylum Arthropoda; class Insecta; order Coleoptera; family Chrysomelidae; genus Zygogramma; species Zygogramma bicolorata. The sequence continues at coordinate 311,310 of JAVJAQ010004378.1, read as the reverse complement.
AACTACATTTATTTGAAACTATACCTTGCATTGATTCCTACTTTCTTTAATCCTCTGCATTCTAACCACCTTTGTTACTTAATAACGGGATGTATTTCTAGTGGCACCTGATTTGGCAAGACGGCACCGGGAACATCTTCCCGACGCAAAGAAGTTATTTCAGAACGCTACAAAAAATATGAAGTAAAAGAGGAATTCGAAACTATTCAGGTCTGAGTATTGCTGTCCAAAGAAATGAATAATAAAATGTATTGCAAAAGTAGAGACCAACTCAATCCATACCTTATTTGTCCGTAAAGTGCTCTTCAATATATTAGGTAGATAAATCAAAGAAACAAGGAACGAAAAACAATTCTGGGAGAAAAAATGATGTTAAACTATCAATATCAATAAACATATTGTGTCAAAATAAGGATGACGTTTACATTTGACAACGAAGTATGTCAACTGTCATCTCGAGACCACAGAACTCATAGTTATGTGTTCGAGTCTCGGAACCAACTTTCATTTCAACCAATCAGAAATGAGTATACGAAAAATCATTATTTTTCGCTAACGATACATTATGGAAAGATCGGAAGAATTTTATGCACATATTTGATTATACCGAATATAATGAAGTACATTTTCACCAAAAATAATTCTTCCTTTTTGGGAAATCTTTTTCTAGGTTGCCAACATGCAGGGAACTCCCCCATTGACCAAAGAAAATGGGATGTCTCTTATTGAACTAGTCAAACTGAATTTGCTGAATCTTCGTTCTCGAAAAACTGAATGATCTTCGTTTCGGAAAAAAAAACAATGAAAGAGGGTCGACACCTTCTTATGAGAAGTAGATGGTTCAAACAGGAACCTGATTAGATAATTTTCATTTTTTCAGAATTCATGGTGCTGTGCAGCTTTAAAAATTCAATTGGGGACTAACTTCTTGTCGAGTAATGAGCAATGACAAAAAGAACTAATCGTATCGTACTTTTCCTTTGGAAAGTGTACCAGAAAACGAAATTCCTACTCAACATACCCATTTTAAAACAATCTGTTTTATCACACAAAACAACCCGCTCACAAACACACCCGTAGGATCGAAATAGTAATAACGCCGGTATAATTCCAGATTGTTTCATAGGAAAAGACACAAAAGGGTGTTGCTCTTATCAACTTTCTATCTAGGTTTTGTGATAGGTTAATTAAAAACGGTCACAGAGGATTTCTTTACTTGATATGAGTAATCATAAATTGCGTAGTAGAAAAACAATTGATATTTCCTGAGTTTATAATACACAATCAACACACTCATTTCTGTATCCAACCAAAAGTTGGATCATATCGCAAGAATATTATGAATTCACTGAAAAAATGTGTCAGTATTGTGGTAGGGGCGGTCCTGGGACAGTTTGGTAAGGTGTTTATCAGGGTCGTCACTCCGGATGGCGGTGGGCGTACCAAAGCCTTTGCTCATTGTCAGTTCTTCAAGAAAGTGAGGGGGGTAGGGATGAAATATTCTGCAAGTATAGTTGGTAGACCTGATTTTCACCCCCTAGCCAAGTGAACGCCCAAATAAGGCATGTTTTCTTGATATGGGTGGAGTGAGGGATGTGAAAAAAAGTGTGAGAAGTATTGTTTTCTGGTGTTCGTTTGCTGTAGTAATGTCCATATAAGGCTTCTTCGTGAAACAAGTGGGGGGAGGGTTGAAGAATTTCGGTCAATGCCCAGAAGCTGTGGTGTAATGAGACCACGCCCCGTTTTGTGGAGTCCGTCTATGATTGGTCTAACCATACTGGTGCATTGTGATTGGTGTGGTAAGACTAGACCACACCCATAACCAAGATGGCGTCAGCAAAAATTCTATAGGGGGATTGGTCTTTGTGATTGGTCTTGTAAGACTAGAATACACTGGTGCGACACACCCCAAGATGGCGTCAGCTGTTGGGATTGGTCTTGTGAGACTGGACTACACTGGTTGTGATTGGTCGGCTATCACAAGGCCTGTTCGATGACACACCCACGGCGTCATAAAATTAAACGAAAAAATTCTGAGACCGCACACATCAGAAAAGTAATGAGCATCACTATATTTCTCGCATGGTGAAAATTGTTCTAATTTCCTTCGATATTCTCGAGGAAGCTCTCTCCAAGCTCCAAGCTCTTCGTGAATATATTGATGATATGCTTCATTTGTTCTTCAGGAAACTCCATTACTGTTTTTTCAAGCTATTATGCGTGCTTCTTTCAATTCTTCAATGATGGAATTCATTTCGTTGTGATGACTGGTATTGCCGGCAGATCGTGATGATAATAACAATCTCAACCTGTCACAAAGCTCGTTTGGATCATTCCATCGAATGTAGTCTATTTTAATATTATTCGATTTCATTAACATTCCCCCAATTGTCAACATGGTCAACGTATTACATTATGGTTAATTGATGGAGAATAAAACAAGAAAATGTTTTCAAATGTTTTATTTTATTCTCCACATACATCTCCACAAACTGTTGTTGCCGCTTCCTGTGCTGCCGCTGCCGTCGCCTCGGCCGCCGCCTCCTCCATAAGCCGCCGGTGACGTTCCATTCGGTCAATTTGCCGACAATGCCCGTTTCACCGAGCGGCTCTTTTTGATAGGTGGCATTCGTATGATGTCCATAGTCTCCGGTTTGGGGGTGTTCGTGGAGTAGTTATCTTCGTCCCAGTTTCCTTCCATTTCTGTAGGAAAGAAATAAATGAAAAAAATATTATAATTTTCGAAAAGTAACTAACCTATTCATGTCTTGGAGGCATATGTGGATTACGTTCCAACATATCCCGTTTCCCTAACAACCTCTGTCTGAGAGTGTCAGGATTCTCAGGTCAATGACATGGAATACATTTATCATACATGATAAAACCATGAAACAGACGTTTACATCTTCAACATTGGAATCTGGATGGGCCGTTTATGACAGGTTGTTGGTCCCTAGTATATGAACTGCTGCGTATACTGTTTTCTTGAATGTTCATCGTTCTACAAACCCCCGGGCGTGTGTGAAATTCAGTATCTGAGTTTTTTTCTGAAAGAATAAAAAAAACAGAAAAGGTGTGTTCTATCAGATCAATAGCCCCTTGGAGATGTATGGAGACTGCCCATCATTCTTTTATCATCATACGGATTTGAAGCTACTTTTTTCACTTTGATAGTATACACTTCACGTTTCTGCGATTTTTATCTGGTATTGATGTGCTTCATGTATGCGTATATTGAACAATCAATCATAGAAAACATCAAAGGTGATTGTGGCCCCATGGAAATGTATCAGTTTGGAGACTACCCACCATTCTCTTATCATCATACGGATTTGAAGCTACTTTTTTCACTTTGATAGTATACACCCCACGTTACTGCGATTTTTATCTGATATTGATGTGCTTCATGTATGCGTTCATTGAACAAGCAATCATAGAAATCATCAATGGTGATTGCGGCCAGGGTAGGTTTTCGAATGCCCTTAGCTTTTTTTTATAGGACTCTCCTCTTCCCCCAAAATCTTGAATGTATATAATTTGGATCTCAAACCAATAAATGCAGTCATGATTTTTCCACAGTTTTCATCCTTCATTAGCCCCACGACTTTTTTATCGGCTTGAGGAATGCCATAAACATTATCAATCGAATAATCAGAAGTACCAAATCTGTTAATATCCATTTTGATGTGTTCATGAATACTTTCCACGAAGAATTGATATAAAAAACTGTTAGTGTCGCAGTATGAAATTTCAGCAGCACTACTGAATCTGGGTTTCATATAGTTATAGTGAAAATCATAGAATAAAGTTTTAGAAACGTCGAGTACACAAAATCCAACATAAATAGGTTTATCAAATTTAATCTTTAATCTATTCATTTCAATACTAACCATATCATCATCGAATATAGTGCAGCTATGAAAATCAGTTTGGGACATGTGATAATTTGCCCCGAATCTACCCGCCCACCTGGTTACTTACTCTAATGTCTGTGTATTTCCTGAAGTCTTCCATTTATTTGCCGGAAACATAATTATTCATTAGCTCAAAGGAATTTTTCTCAAAATCATTTTTCCTTTTTTTTCTCATCTCATTATTGACGGAAATATACTTTTGCAACCAAGACGATTGTTTAAATTTCAAAACATTAATAAATTTACTTTTCGATCAAAATCAGTTTTACTCAAACTAATAGGTGAAATTTCAATCTTCTTTTTCTCATCAATCGGTGAAAAAACATTCAAACATTCATCGACATTTCATTCATGTTCTCAAATTTTTTTATCTTTCAATCCCACGGGGAATTTGATGCCATCATATTTCAAAACTTGACTGAAAGGAGGATACGATGATGTACGATTGACATTTGTTCCTGGTCGAGCGGTATGTAAAGCACAAACTACTGACCACAGAAAACAATAAGGATCATCATTTTTAATATTCACAACTCCCTTGGAATTTTTGATAGATGCAGGTAAATTAACATATGTGGATTGATCGAGATTAATGGAGGAATAATGATTACTATTCACTTCCAATTGTAAAATCTGAAAAAGGGCCCACCCTGATTCTCTCTCTCGAAACTCGCTAAGTTTTTGTAGAATCTTGTCTACAACATATTCATCATACCATTCCTTCAAATTTGTCGAATTATCAATTATTTGACTTCGCGTATCGAAATGTTTCACATCTACTTCCAATGAATTCGGTTTGACGAAATTTCCCAGAAACACCGTATTCACTTTCAAAACACTCTTTCTCAATTCAGCTTTAATTTTCAGTAAGAAACTCTTGAAACCCTTTTCCAGAAAAACTTTAGGATCCTTGATTTTTTTATTAATTATCACCCCTGTACGAATCCTTTTATTGAAACATGAGTCTATGTCCCTCCAAACCAAATATGAATTTTTATGTTTTCGAAAATCTTTTTTCATTTCTAATATTTCCTTGTGAAGTTTCAGTAAACCAAGAAGATTTTTGATACATTTGCGAACCACGCATAAAGTTGTATTAACTCATTTGATCCGATAGCAACACTCTTTTCTAGTTTAAATTAGAGAAGGAGCACTTTCGAATTTTTCAACAAAACGACTAACAATTCGATCCATCACTTACTAAGACACTGAAAAACACCACGTTAAACACAACAGGATAAATTGAGGGTTTGATTATGAATGCACTACGATTAGAAATTAGCGTTTATAAACACGACAAATGATGTCACGATGGAGAAAAATAAGCGATCACGAAAATTATGCATGCATAGAAATGAAAAAGTTATGGATTGAATCTCATTAAGATGATGAGTCATCTCAAATAAATTGAATTGGTACCGCAATTAGAATAATGGATTGCAACCCATTGAGATAATGAGCCATCATTTAAATTGATTGCATTGTATGTCTACGTTCTAAAATTGTTCGTTCCGTTAACCAGCTGATGGACGTCAACTCTCAGAAGTCGAAACTTGTGCGAGCAATGGATCAACGTAATTGATGACATCGCTGGAATTGGAACGCAATTACAACAACGAGGCCGCGTGCAAAATTGGTGCTGTGTGCGAATAACCTACGCCATCGAGCTGACTGAGTATGAATTCGACTGAGATCGATTGCTAGTGTATACACAAAGTCAACATGGCCAATCTAGCTTCAACAATTATTGTTAATATAACGGATAAAACACTTATTCCATCCGATATGGCTCTCGTGGTATTGAAACAATTGTTTAGGTGAGTAATTTTTTTTGTTTTCATTGTTCATTAGATCCTACGTCTTTCATCATTACTCGTACCAAACCATTTGAACTGATCTTCAGTTATCCAAAACACCTTTTTTTCTGAGCTTTGAGTGTAACCTTTAAATTTTTCGTTGTTTCAGATTCGGCTTGAAGAATATCGTAAAGAAATCCGAGGACTGTATGGTTGTTTGTCTGTCTTACACCCCGAAGGTGATCACCCTAACTAAAAAGTTTGGTAATCTTCCTGTACGATTCGTTAAGACTGCCGTGGAAAACGAAAAAAAACTGACCCTCCTGCAGAAGGCATTGAAAAGGTTCAATTTCAACCTCATTGAAGAAGATGCTACCACCACCATAGCATCTGAGGAAGGACCACCACCAAAGAAACAACTGAAAATGACCGCAGAGTCAAGCGGCGGCGCTTGAATAATACAATGAGCCGATTTTGATACCCGATGAAAATGAGGTTTCGCATTCACCATTCGAAGAGTCGCAAGTCTTTAATTTCGATTAACCGTAGGGGTGTCTACAGCGGCAGCAACAGCCACAACAATGGAAGGTGTCAATCGTACCTACCTATGACACACTTTATTTGAGCTATGAAAAAGAGAATGAATCTCAAAGTTTCCCAATCAGAAAAATGGGTTCAGTGGGTTGTTTTGAATGCAAGTCAATGTTTTGTTTGTGTAAACTTTCGATTTAAACTTGTAATTTGGTTGAAAAGTATTATGTGAAAACTGGTTATATTTTGAGATCGTGTAATCCTTTGGGAAACTCAGTGGGAATACATGAAATAGCTGATCACCCATTAGCGAATGTTGAATCCATAAAACAACTTTTTTGTGATGAAACACTATCGGATTCACTAAAGTTTGTTGCTATTTTTGAAAAAAAAAACTTGTAATTTGCTGCGTATTTATTAAATAAAAAATACTTTACATTTTATAGCTTTTTTTATTTTCTACAATGCATATACCAATACCATAAGAAGAAAACATTTTCTGAAGCACAATTTCAATTGTTGTTTGAATGCCGTTTACAATGATTCGATTTCAAAAATAATTTCAGATTTTCCAAAGCAGGACAACCTTCATCAAATAAATCAGTTATTTGATTTTGAATAAGTGTTTCGAGCCATTTCTCCTTATCTAATCCTTTGACAGAAATAACTGCATCAGGCTCTATGGCATTCTTGATGAATTCTGATATTTCCTCATACTTGATGGTCAAATCACTTTCCAATCCATGTATATTTTTCGTACACGAACCCATATGTTTCTGCATTGTCATGTTGAATTGACTAATATCATAAGGCAGGTTGAAGAATCTGTGTTGCGAGAAACCCGTTTCGAAATTCATAACTGCAATCTCTTCGCATAGAAAATTATCTGTGCCACCGTACTGAAAACCTTGTATATCTATAAAGTACATGATGCTCGTTTGAATGATTCTTTATGAATGATCAGATTAGAAAAACTTGAGTATTTATAGTTTCAAGCAATGTTGTCGTCATTAATCCAACTATTATGACTTTCTCAACTAGATAGACATCAGGAAATAAGGCTTTCTGCAACTGCTTCTTATAAAATCCTCCTGAGATATCTTCACCCTTCGCATCTCGCGATGAATACGTTATGGGGTTGGTCAACTGAACTTTCCCTATGATGAAGACTTCATTGGACCAGCTGCTAATATATTTCCAATCAAAAATTCCTCGAGTCTTAGATATTCGAACATTATCACCCACTTCAAGTTTACCATCATTCCTCCTTACTAGTTTTAGATCATTATGAACGGTTTGAGGTAGAGTCTTTTCGTTCTTTTTTCCAACATCTTTGGGTTCCATTTTGATTGTTCTATGCTTGGTATTATTGTATTTTTCAACAATTTTCTTCAGAACTTCAAGCCATTCATAGCTTCCTTGCAAATTGAATTCTTTCCACATCCAATTTTTCAGAGTTCTCTTCACACGTTCTACAATACTTGCTTTCTTTTCACTGAACGAACTATAATGATAAACGCCATATTTCTACATGAGCTTTCTGAATTCAGAATTGAAAAATTCCCGTCCCATATCTGTTTGCAAATTTTTAGGTGTTTGTTCACGTTGAACCTTTTCCATAGCTCCAACAATCTCAGACGAAGTCTTATTTTTCAGAGTAAAATAATAATAATAATGTTTATTGTAAAAACTCTCATGGGATTAAATGGCTTTCGAAAATCTCAAGAAATAAACATTTGAAGCAGTCATAAGGAAATTAATCCGCGTGTGGCTATGGCTTCTCAATCGATCTCTTGAAACATTCGAAACTGAACAGCATCTTTACATTAAAATATTCTCAGACATAATAAAACAAAGTGTTAGTATAAACAATTACAAATACATAAAATTTGAAAATAGGTCACAATTATTGAAGTGGGTTAGGGCAAGTTTGCAAATTCATTTCAATTATTTTTTAGGTCGATGATTTGATGTATGAATGAGCGTTCCTGAGTGCATATCCATTTTTTGATTTTTGATTTATACATAATCCAGGAATTGACACTTTTTATCTCTTGACTGAGAAGATTATACAACTTTGGTCCCAGATACACATGGCATCTTTGACCTATGGTTTTGTTCATCTTTGGGACTGTTAATGTAAGTTGGCGATATCTGGTATTTCAAGGTTTTCATATTTCGAGTTGAATTGTTTCAGTAATATTGATTGACAGTACAATTGTCGAATATCAAAAAAACAGCTCTTTTTGTATAACGAGTCAGTGGAAAATCTGAATTCCTTTTTGAAGATTATTTTTATGATCCATTTTAGTGAGACCTCCCCAAGCAATTATTCCGTAAGTCAAATGTGACTGAACCAAAGCAAAGTAAATTATTTTCATCTGACTCAAACTGCAATACTCCGAACATAACTTAAATTTTCCGGCCAATCCTCTTATTTTGCCGAGAACTTTTTTTACATGTAAGTCCCATCTGAGGTGACAATCAATAAATATGCCCAGATATTTAATGCTCCTTTGTTCCATTATTCCAATATCTTCCTCTGGAAGGTTGATACACAACGAATTATAGTGGGGCAAATTTGGAGAATAACGAGTAAAAGGGACATAAAATGTTTTCTCTGCATTTATGGTAAGAAGTCTTTGTCTGAAGAAATTTATAATGTGTTTGAAGTCATTCTCCACTTAATTTTTCAGTTTGTCCCAGCTGTGGTCTTTATAAAATATCGCAGTGTCGTCGGCAAAAGTGATGATATCTCCCGTGATGGGTAAATAAAAAAGGTCATTCACATATATTGTGAAAAGGAGAGGCCCAAGTATTGTTCCCTGTGGTACTCCAGATCCAAGCTCTTTGGATGTACTGCTAATGTTACCTATTTTAACTTGTTGTTCCCTCTCGCTCAAGTAGCTAGTCATTAACGAAAGGCACTTTCCTCGAAGTCCTATATTTCCCATAGCTCTAATCAACTCTGAGTAGTTCACAGTATCAAAGGCTTTCGCCAAGTTAACAAAGATACACAGGGATGGTTTATTTTCATCCACTGCCTGGTATATTTTACCTGTTAAGTAAGCTATTGCATCCTGTGTTGACTTGGCTTCCCTGAATCCAAACTGTTTATCAGAAAGTATTTCGTATTTATTTAAAAATGAGGTTATTTTATCTTTCAATAATTTCTCGAAAACCTTAGCCAGACTTGATATAAGCGATATTGGACTATAGTTTTCTGGTAATGTCTTGTCACCTGTTTTATAAATTGGAGTTAGTAGTTAGTTAGTTGCTACTTTCAGCGAGCTAGGAAAATGGCCTTTTTCTATGCACATGTTGAATATATAGGTCGATGGTGCTACTCTGCTACTTGCTGTACTCCGTAACGTTTCTGCAGTTATGTTGTCATAACCAGGAGCTTTGTTCAATTTGAGACTAAATATCGCTTCCTTTACCTCCTCACATGTGACCTCATCCATGACAAGAGAATTTTGAACAGATTTACCCCCGAATGATACACTCGGAAAGAATTCTGCAAATATTTCACATATTTCTGATTGATCTGTCGTCATAGTCCCTGAAGAGTTTTTCAAGGCTTTCATTTCTATTTTATCACTTGTTGTACCTAGCTCTTCGATACACCGCCATAGATTTTTCGGAGAGTTTTTGTTGTTTTCTATTTTGTTCGTGAAATAGTCACTTTTAGTTTTTTTTATTAGGTAGCCATACATATTTCGAAAAACAGTAAATTACCACCATAATGTATTTATATCCATTATTCTCTCTAGCATATGGCAACATTTCAACTAAATCAGCTTTAAAAACGTCTTTGAGACAACTACTCTACGTCTCCTGAAATTTATTCTAGCCTGATGGTGAAGTTCATTCACCACATGCCGTTTGACATCTGTTACATGAGTCATAATGCGTGTGTGGTATTGAAACGATATCATCTAATGAAAAACTTCATTGCATCCTTTCTTTGTAAATACGATCTCTGAGAACATTATTCAAAACAGGGTTAATAACAAATGAAGTGTCTCTGATGCGCCGTTTGAAACGCTCCCGATCCACAACGGAAAATTCCCAATAAGTTTTTCTAGCACTTCGGTATGTATAGCTCTATACAACCATATGATGAATTTCATTGTCTTCTCCATTGAATTCAACCTTCTTCATGTTATCTCGCTCTGCTTCAGTTAACTTTTACAACTTTTGTCAAAGGATTATACTTGACTAGACGATCATGTACTATAAGGCAATATGCTGATGTCCCAGCAGGTATAATCCCACTGGACTCAAAATTGAGGGTAATATCGACGCTGCACGACTCCAGGGTATCGTTTTGATAACCACAATCGATCACAAAGAGCGGGGCAGTATTGAGGAACTGACCTATGGTGTAACATGGTTCACCAGAGTTCTTTTAGTAATAGGCTTCCTGAAACTTTGCATACATATCATACAGTACGGCAATTTGTCTTTTACTGAAATTCAGATTCAAATTATCATAGGGATACACATTTGAATTGAGGTGGAGCTTCATGTTAGTAATATTACAATCATCGAAATTGGTCATATCTTTTTTTGTCTGGTTTTTTCTCATAGTCTGAAAACCAACTCTCACGAATCGAGGTTTTTCCAATTGATTCCCAAGTGTGTGTCATGGTTCCTTGTAGGAGTGGATATTCATGCAGTTTCCAACTTCTGAATGCCACTTCCAAATCTCTACCCCTCTCAATAAAATCCAGGAGCCGTAATTTTTCAGTATCTGCAACCTGAATATGTGGAACTCTCCATAAAACTTTGGTTAATTCAATTATCGGTTTCTCACCGTCCTTATTGGCGATCACACTAATAATGTTACTCGTGCTGCGAATGAGCACTAGCTCCTGTCGGATATTCACAATAATTTTTTTGAAATCTTCACATAAACCCAATAGATGCTTCGGAGGAATGTAAACGTTGAAATTGACCATCGAGTCTATTATATTAGGATTATCCAAATGACTCCTCCCTGCATTGATTAATTAATAACTTTCATTTATGGTATACGACAGGTAACCCTTCATGGCTGAAGTAATTCCAGGATTTCTCACCCTATCCACCACGGAACCGCCAAGTTCATAGCGGTTCTCATCGAACAGAAAAGCTACCCCATTATTAATCAATTTCAATGTTGCACTAGGCGTGTGCTCGTCATCAGTAATTTCTCCTTCTATATATAAATAACTCTCCGAATGGAGGGTGTAAATGTTCTGATTTTGAATTGGAATCCGAATCTCATCAGATTTATTCAATGTCGTATACGCATACGGATGATGGCTATGTACTTCACAATTCATGATAGAATTATCCATCACTATATATTCTTCAAAATTCAAACTATTTTGAAGCTCATTTCATTTTTCTAGATTTCAGAGCGCTAACGGTTTTTCTACTACCACACGTACACTTCAGATATATGAATAATCTAAGTCTTACTGTTACGGTTTCCCCCTGGAAATTGATCAACTCTTCATCTTGATCAACTATTTTAACTACCACCTCATCTAGAAATCTGGTGATGATAGGTAAATAAATGTTTGTAACTTTTTCAATCATTCGATATCCAATAGGTACTTTCGGGAAAAACATATGAAGCATATGGACCTGAGTATTGTTTGTGAAAGAGTTTTTCATTAAATTACATTCGATACAAATTTCGAACAGTGTAGATATGTTAACATGATTATTATTATTATTATAATCATTGTGAGTCATTAGAAGAATGATTGAAATTACTAATTACTCAACATTATATCGAAAAATTTGCATGCGTGTTTTTGAATAGCGAATATGCTACTTACTAGATGAGTATTACTTCTTCAATCGAAAAAAGTCATAATTAACTAGATGCGTGGTTTGAAAAACTGAAAAACATATTTTCAACATACGCGCTCTGACGTAAATGAACTTATGATAGTGGAGGTCATCATAAGACGAACTAATAAGGGAATAATTCTTGAGAAATCTCATGCAGAGTTGTTCACAATGTTGATTCGTGGATGAACCAAACATATTTTCATGAACTCTTAGAAAAGTCATCAGACGAATAGATAGAAACCCAATTGATTCATATTTTATTGAGAAATCTCAAACAGATTTGCCCACAATGTAATGAATTATATTTTTGAAATGCATCATGATTGTAGAATATGTGACAAGGCCCATTGGAGTTGAAGCATTCCAGAGCTTATAAAGGCCGTCGCAGATTTCCATAGCTATCAAAATAAATAATGTGTGATCCATATTTTTTGTATGCTGTCCAATGAGTCCCAGGACCGTTCTCATCATCCAAATTTATTACGCCGATTTTCCTAGGTAGAGCATTCCTCATGAATATTCTCGAAAATTGGTTATTTTCAGTCTCTCAACATACTTCAAAATATCAATATTCGATAATGGTTTACCAAGAGGAATTCTCAACGTTTTCCTTTTGCGTTGTCGTCGTCGTGTATTCATCTCAAATAAAGTCCTAAATCTGTTTTATACGGCCTCAAATACATTTCTCTTCCAATAGCTATGGCTTCCATTGTTTTATTGTGACGCTGTGATTCTTGCAATTGTTGTCTTGCTGATTTCGCATCGCCCACGGCCTTCGCAATTTCTGAGGCACCCCCGCAAGGGCTCCTAAGGCACTAAGCCCTGCATATTTGTGAATTGAAGGTTATGCCCCACCTACTTTGGGAATTTTTATGATACGTGTTGGTTTGATTTTCAAGTTCTTTGTAGATTTCGAAGCCGCTTTCACAGCTTCGCCGAGAGTTTGTGGTTTTTGCTTGACAATTCGATTCAATATCAATTTGATAGCTTCAAAAAAACGCCTTCCTCTGACACGATTGAGGGTTTTGTTCTTTCCTCTTCTCGTAGTTTTCCTCTTCATTTTCCTAGATTTCACCGCTGCAACCATCTCGCTCGAAATTACTCTAATCAATGATAGTTATTCGGGAACTCGAAAGGTATTTATACCCTCAATTTTCCATTTCTGAATTCTTCATCATCATCTACCTCTAAACTCCTTTTTTTATTGTCTTGCTGTGGATTTATATCATCTATAGGCTTATATTGTTGTGCATCTAACTCGATATGCGGACGCTCCCTTTTTCAGATATCTTTGGTTTCGAATCGTTCACATTGTAAGTTTTCAACTTTTTATCTGGAACTATGCGAATATTAATCAAGTCATCTGCAGATTTTCTTTCCCTATCGTTCGTTATTTTCATAGTAAATTCCTCAACTTCCATCAATTGTTCAATTTGCCATTCTTGTTTAGATTGATGTTTCTCTTGTGGTTTTTAAGATTTCACCTGCCGCCGCTTGAAGGGCTTCTTGGGTTCACCACTTACCGGTTTTTTATCGAGAAGTTTGATGCAATCTTTTATATGAGTTTCCATTCTCGACATCATTTTTTCTAGTAATCTGACACATTTTCTTCTATTAACATCAAGATTTTTTTTCAATCCCATGCCTAAGCTAACTTTAGTTTTCATTGTACCAGCAACTCCTAGGGCAGCTAGTTTTTCACCGATCGAACTGTCTCTGGATCTATATCGAGCTGAAGCTTTTTCAGCTAAAATCCTATCCGCTTTATGTCGCTGATTCAAATATTTGTCATGAGCATATGCCAAATCATGGGCCAAACAGGCACTATCTAACCCGTTAATTGGTATGTCTTCACGAGCAAGCCTTTTTGGCAATTTAGTGCCGGGGCCGCAAAACTTATATCCTCCTGGAATATGCAGCTCGAAAGGTAAGTTATTAATGGCACTATTCATGACACCGGCACCTGTATAATAACGCATACTGATGCTCCCTCTCGCTATATTATCAAACAACTAACCATGCATTTATGACACTCCGATATTTCATGACATTTCGTGTACAGTGTTCAACAAAAATGGATATAAAAATCGTTAGACAAAATACGAGCTTACCCATTGAAAATAATATATTCTAAACGGAGACAAAATTCAGGAAACATGGTGTTTTATTTCCATCTACCATGAGATGTATCATTGTGGGGCCTTCAAACTGTGGAAAAACTAATCTCATGATAAATTTATTGGAACATGAAAATGGTTTGAAATTCAAAAATATTTATATTTATTCAAAATCTCTATATCAGTCAAAGTATGACAATCAGTGCAAGTGAAAATATTATGCATCCATCTGAGGCGAAACCGAATTCAATTTTCATTTGCGGTGATGTTGCTTGCGACAATCAGGAAGTTATTCGGGAATATTTCAGCATGTCAAGGCACGCCTCCATAGATCCCTTCTACCTGAACCAAAGTTATGCCAAAATACCGAAACACCTCATTCGTGACAATGCTAATTGTTTGATTGCTTTCAAACGATCTCAATTAGCGACACATCTACAATGATCATGTGGGCACCGATATGTCTTTCGAGATATTCAAAACAATATGCAATTTATGTTGGAGGGAGCCCTATGGATTCATAGCCATTTTCCAAGTTTGTGACAATAATAGTGGACGATATCGTAAGGGTTTCAATCAATTCATCAGATTGGATCATAGCCGGAAAAACAGGACCTGATCAGAAGCCGTTCTGAACCTGTTCAAAAGCTGTTCCCGACCTGTTCTAGACCTGTTCTGAGCTGTTTCAGACCTGTACTGAGCTGTTTCAGACCTGTTCCAGACATGTTCCAGACCTGTTTCAGACCTGTTTGAAAGCTGTTTGGGAGCAGATCTGCAACAGTTGAAAAGCAGATTCACTCGTAGGACCCATTCACTATCTGCTGTCTAGTGAAGCACACAACTTCTCACACACAATGAAGATGGAAGCTAAAGAATTTAAACGAAGGCTCATCGAAAAACGAAAAGTTGTTAAAAATAAGTTGGATACATTGAAACATGGTGAAATGATGCATGAAAGAATGTTCAACTCTATTACGAAACATTTGAAGAGTATTGAAAATGAATTACAAACCAAATCACCCGCAGTTGAAGAGCAGCTTGAAGATGTAGTTCATACTTATACCCCTGAAAATGAACAGTTTGAGGATGATGAACCGAGCGAATTGAAAAATACCACTCTGAAGGATGAAGGTGGATGTTCTGAATAGAATCGTTTCAAAGATATTGAAAAACAGTCGTTTATCGATTATTCAGAGCAATATGACTCGTTACCAAGAAAATATATTAGTGATATGTATCAAGATGAAGAAAATAAAATATTCGACCACAAATATGGGGTAAGGCTCGATAAAAAAAACGAAAAACTCCTAATTAGTAGTGTGGTAGGGGCGATCCTGGGATAGTTTGGTGAGGTGTTCATCAGGGTCTCCACTCCGGATGGCGGTGTGCGTACCAAAGCCTTCGGTCATTGTCGGTTCTTCAGAAAAGTGATGGGGAAAGGGATGAAATATTCTGCAAGAAGTTGAGTTAATAGACCTGATTTTCAGCCCCTATCCAAGTGAATGCCCAAATAAGGCATGATTGAGGGACGTGAAAAAATGTGCAAGTAGTACTGTTTTCTGGTGTTTGTTTTCACCCTTATGTGTAGTAATGTCCATATAAGGCTTCTTCGTGAACCAAGTGGGGGGAGGGTTGAAGAATTTCGGTCAGAAGCTGTGGTGTGATGAGACCACGCCCTGTTTTTGTGGAGTCCGTTCGTGATTAGTCTGACCACACTGGTGCATTGTGATTGGTGTGGTGAGACTAGACCACACCCATAACCCAGATGGCGTCAGAAAAAAGTCCGTTGTGAGATTGGTCTTCGTGATTGGTCTTGTAAGACTAGACTACACTAGTGCTACACACCCCAAGATGGCGTCAGCTGTTGGGAATGGTCTCGTGAGACTTGACCACACTGGTTGTGATTGGTCGGTTATCACAGGGCTTGTTCGATGAAACACCCACGGCGTCATAAAAGCAAACAAAAAAATTATGTTATCATGTTTTTTATTTTACAAAGTTATTCACAATTGATATTATCTCCTAGATGTACGTATCTCATACTTGTACAGGATGCTGGAGATCGATGGGCTGGACCACCACAATTCCAGAGTTTTGGGGAGGACGAAGAAGAAATGTAATGAAATATTGTCAACATTGTCAACGTATTACATTATGGTTAATTAATGAGGAATAGAACAAGAACAAGTTTTCAAATGTTTAATTTTTTTTCTCCACATACACCACCACAAACTGTTGTTGCCGATTCCTGTGCTGACGCTGCCGCCACCTCGGCCGCCGCCTTCTCCATAAGCCACCGGTGAAGTTCCTTTTCGGACAATCTAAATGCCCGTTTCACTGAGCGGCTCTTTTTGAAGGGTGGCATTCGTATGATGTCCATAGTCTCCGGTTTGGGGGTATACGTGGAGTAGTTGTCGTTGTCCAAGTTTTCATCCATTTCTGTACCTATTCATGTCTTGGAGGCATATGTGGAACACGTTCCAACATATCCCGTTCCCCTAACAACCTCTGTCTGAGAGTGTCAGGATTCTCACGTCTATGACATGGAATACATTTATCATACATGATAAAACCGTGGAACAGACGTTTACATCTTCTGCATTTGGATCTGGATGGACCGTTTATGACAGGTTGTTGGTTCCTAGTATCTAAACTGCTGCTAATACTGTTTTCTTGAATGTTCGTCGTTCTACAAACCCCCGGGCGTGTGTGAAAATTAATATCTGAGTTTTATTATTTTTTGAAAAAATAAAAAACAGAAAAGAAGTGTTCTATCAGATTAATAGCCCTATTGATGGAATCTGGACTTTCGCAGTGTTATTTTGGTAAAGAAAGACAAATAACTTCAATGAATATACTCTTTTTACTGACAAGTAATAAGTAACTTTTTATTCAACAACTACTGTTTACATAGAAACTATTAAATAGAATGACTTGATTTGAAAATATAAATTCTATTTTCCAACACTCCCACTAGAATTCATATTTTCATTCTTGAAATCGTAGCCCCATTCTTGCAGAACAAAACATGTGCTTCTCTCGGGAAAGTGGTTTTGTGAGCACATCTGCAACCATTTCGTTTGTTCCAATCGACTTGAGAAATATAGATTTATTCTCAACATTTTCTCGTATGACGCAAATCAATATGTTTGGTTCTTCCATGATAGGCACCATTTTCAGTCATTGCTATTGCACTCCGGTTATTGCAAAATATCACAGGAGTTTGAGTTTCCAATCCAAGCTCAATAATGAAATTTTTCAACCACAATACTTCCTGACAACTTGCTGCTAGAGCCATGTATTCTGCTTCAGCAGTTGATAAAGCTACTGTTGCTTGTTTCTTACAATTCCATGTAACAGCACCGTTATGTAGAATAAAGACATATCCAGTTACTGATTCCCTTTCATCAATGTCACTGGCCCAATCTGAATCACTGAAGCAGGTCAAATTTTCATTTCCATCACGTGAATATTCTAATTTTGTTCGAGAAGTTCCACGTAAATACGTGAAGTCACGTTTAACAGCGTTCCAATGACATTTTCCTGGATTCTTGTTGAATCTGCTGAGGTAGTTTACTGCAAACACCAAATCAGGTCTAGTTGCATTGGCTGCGTAAGGAATACTACCAATTGCTTCTTGATACGGCACTTTCTCGATTTCTTTCCTTTCAGTATCACTCTAAGGACACATTTCCTTCGATAATTTTTGATTCGGATCAATTGGAGTTTTGACAGGGTTACAATTTTGCACATTGAAACGTTTCAAAATCTCTTCGATATATCTTTCCTGGTCAATCCATAGCTTTCCATTTTCTCTGTCGCGGCTGATCCTCAATCCAAGGCAGAAATGAGCCTCTTGTAGATCCTTCATTTTGAAATTCATCATCAACTGCATCTTCATATCCTCCTTGAGCTGTTCATTATTACAAAAAATAAGCAGATCATCCACGTAAACAGCGATGAATATCATCTTCGAGCCAGAAATTTTGAAGTAAATGCATGGATCGACATTGGATTGAACTAAACCAATTTCTCGAAGAACTGTGTCTAACGTTTGATTCCATGCCCTGCTCGCTTGCTTCAGTCCGTATATCGCCTTCTTCAATCGACACACTTTATTTTCTTGTCCACTAACTATGAATTCCTCAGGCTGAGCCACATGAATTTCTTCCTTTAAATCGCCTTGCAAAAATGCAGTGATTGCATCCATTTGATCAATGTCCATGTCAAATCTGACAGCTAATGCTAATAGATACCGGAGCGATTCGTAACGTAGAACTGGTGAGAAAGTTTCATTGAAATCTACACCTGGTGTTTGTGCACATCCTTTCACTACCAGTCTCGCTTTGTATCTTTCTATTTCACCATTTGTATTTTTTTTTTTTTTTTTGAAAACCCATTTAGTTCCGATGGCTTTCCTGTTCGGAGGTAATTCTGATAAAACCTAGGTATCATTTTCCTCTAGTGACTCCATTTCGTTTTTCATAGCTTGAATCCAGAGATCTTTATCAGATCTGTCCACAATTTCATCGAATGACAAAGGATCACGAAGTTCTGTCTTTTGCCTGATAGCAAACGAAATCTTCGAGTTTTTTCGATTTTGTGGTGATTCGGCTTGAACGACGTAGTTCCGGGGATTTTTCTGCTATATCTTCCTGAACTTCGTTTCGAGGCGAATGAATACTTATTGGTACTTCTGATTCCATGATAAATTTTTCTTCATTTTCCACTGTTTCATTACTCTCACACGGAGAATCTTGTGAATATTCGGGCACAATAAAAGATGGATTTGATATCCTTTCTGACGTTTGTGTGTCAAATTGATTTTCGAGAAAAATCACATCTCTAGAGATGATTACTATCTTTGTTTTCAAGCTGTACAAACGATAACCTTTTATATTATCTGCATATCCCACAAAAATACATTCTTCGCTCTTCGGATCCCATTTTCGCCTTTTTTGTTTAGGAATATGAGCCATAAGGCATTCTCGATTGGCTTTGGTATCACCTAAACGTTAACCACAGTTGCACCAACCGTTCTCGACTCATTATTAATGACGTCACGAATATAACCTGGTCCTGATATTTTAGAATCAACGCCAGGAGTAGGTTTGAATGAGCGGTATACTCTTTCTTTCTCTGAATTATAGTTGTTTCTTTCTTGTGCGTTATATGAATTTGGCGGTAAAAATTGGAAATTTGACACAAATTATAGAAGTTATTTGGATTTTCATCAGAATAATAAGATCAATAAGCTATGGAATCCATTGACTTTTTCATAAATGGAAAGTTAATATCGTTCCAGGGAAAAGTCGATGAGTGTTTACTTTTATTAACAGGTATGCAACACATTATTATTCCTTCAGACTGAATGGAAAATCTGTTTCTCTACAGTTGACTGAAATACGCTCGTTCTTCATAGTTGGTTCTGTATTTAGATGATGAATTTGCGATAGACTATATCACACGAGCTGTACACTTGGGAGCTCTGCATCAATGGGGAATAAATAAGGAACATCTGAGCCAATTGGAAGTTGTAAGGGCAGAAGAACAACTAAATGCGCCCGAAGCTATAAAAAAATGAATAGCAGAGTAAATAGTATGTTATGAGCTCATTTCTATTACATTACATTCTACTGTTTTTTAAAGAAATTTTATAGTAAGTAAAAACACATTTTTTTATTTCAGCGCCCACCCCAGTATTTGAAGAAAATGCTACAGAAAAAGTGTGGACACCACATAAGAAGACATCTTCAAGAGATAATGATGCAACTCATTTACTCCTGGAGATAAGGAGTCGACCAATCCAAATGAAGATGCTTGGGGATAAAAAACATAATAAGCATGGTTTATGGTTGACTATAGCAAAGGAGTTGATAGAAGCTGGATATGATATAGATGAAGATTTGAAAAAAAGTGCAGAAAAATGTCGGCAAAAGTTTGCAAACTTACAGAAGAGTTATGTAGCATTCATGGATAACATAAAACAAACAGGATCTGAATGTAGGAAAAAACCTCTTTTTTTGATGAAATGCATTTCATTCTGGGGGATGAAGATAAGGCCACTCCTCGTTTATTAGTGGATTCGTTGGAGACTGAACCGATTTTTCCTGCACCTATTGAAAATGTATCTCAAAATGACACCGAAGAAGCGGGTCCATCTACAGACTGCAATAGTGAAAGACATCCATTCAAACCTCTAGGAAAGAACAGCCAATAACATACACACCAAACAGATTTTCTACCTCAAAACAATCGCTTAAAATTCAAAACACAAAAAATTTAATTATTGATCAAATAAAAATCATGAATGACAAAAACTCAAATGAACTGAAAAATATTACAGCTGTTATTAAAAGGAATATAGAAAAGCAAAATGCAATTTTAGAAAATCAGTGTCAACAGAGACAACAACTTATAGATATCCTAAAGATTTTATGCAAAGAAAATAACCCAAAACGATCTAAAAGAAAAAGATCATCTTCCTCATCAGATTGAATAATCATAAATACATTTTTTATGATTTCCGTTATTTGAAGCTTTCCTTGTTAAGTTTTATGATTTTTTTTATATTTGGATTAAGTTTTTCATGTGAATATCAGAATAGCATTGCTTTCATTTTATTCATACAAATAAATTGTTTGTTTGTTGTTTTATTGTAAAATTTCAAATATGTTTTGTGAATATCAGGATTTTCCTATACAAATAAACTACTTACTTTGGTTGCTATCAATATCACAAAATCGACATATATAGTGTCACACATAAAGTTTGCAACATATGGAAGTTTTTTGTCAAATATGACGGGTCTAGAGTAGCAGATGACAAAAGAAAAGAGGCTGTTACTCATTTTTCAAGCACAAACTAACTGCGAAGTCAAATTTTCATTATATCTAACAATGAAAAACCTTCCATATTGTTGTGAATTATTTGTGACACTGTATATACTGTATATATATATATATATATATATATATATATATTTTGCCTTAGATTTTGCGGGTATTATGTGTTGAGAGGGTCTCTCGGGGTATATTTATACACGCATGATAGAGAAAGGGAAGAAAAAAAACTATTACAATGAACTGCTGATTAAATCTCTTTTTTTCTTTCCAGCAGCACTTTTATTTTGAATGATTGTTTTACTTTGAAAACTTTGGGTGTCATTATCATTTTCATTATAAAAATCTCTGTTAACAATACATAAATTGTGAAGTATACAACAAACTGTAATAATAATGACAGCTCGTTCAATAGTATTCACATTGATATATTTTAAAATCCTCCATCTGCCTTTCAACAATCCAAATACATGCTCT
This sequence comes from Zygogramma bicolorata, assembly GCA_032362365.1. NCBI lineage: Eukaryota > Metazoa > Arthropoda > Insecta > Coleoptera > Chrysomelidae > Zygogramma > Zygogramma bicolorata. The sequence continues at coordinate 289,783 of JAVJAQ010004378.1, read as the reverse complement.
ATTACCACTCTGGTTGAGCTAAGACAATTGTTGTGTTTGATTTGTTCAGCGGATAGTTGGGAGAGGTGATCATATGGTTCCATCAGCCATGGCATAAGGCGATAGGCTGAATCTTCAATTAAATGGTATTTTTCTGAAAAAATATTCTTCACTCCTAAATGCTCAGCCCGCTTGGAAAGGGGGGAATTCTGGAATACCTATAACAAATGTACCTCGGCTAAGCCTGAAGTGACTGAAGAAATCAGATTCTAAATAACAATTTATCCATTCCTCATAATCTGGCATTCTTATGTGGTCTTCCCTGAAGTAAGATATCATATTCATCATATTGGTAGCTGAATTAGCCAGGTTTCTAAATACATTTATAACTGCACCACATAAAGGACCAAATGATTCATTATCACATGATGTTAACTCATCTGCGAGACTTAATGCCACAGCCAATTTGATTTTCTTGTTTGGGGGAGTCATTTTCGGAACACATTTGTCACAAACAGAAAAATATTCAATATATTAGGTTATGTTATGCGTTTATCTGACAAACTGTCATTACTGTCAACCACTCCATTCGTTTCAATGTTCAGTATGACGTCATAAGTTGAACCAGAAACTGAACCACTGTCAAAAATTCTTGTCATTTTAAAGTCAACCGCTACCAGAACCAAACGCCAATCGAGAACGGCTATAGCCTTGCATCCAAAAATACGGAGATGCTTCAGATTTGGTTTCTTTCTGGACCAAACCTCTTCAGGTGTAATATTTCGCAAGGATTTGGTGGGAGACCTATCAATCAAATATACAGAGGTTGCAACAGCTTCTGCCCAAAATTCAGTTGTGAATCCCGAATCAGCTATCATGCTTCTAGATTTCTCGACTATTGTTCTGTTGAACCTTTCAGCCAAACCATTTTGCTCTGGAGTATAAATGACTGATGATTGGTGTTTTATGCCAGATTTTCGGAGAAATTCAGTCCCATTGTCAGGACGGATCATTTTTATTTTTTTTCCAGTGTCTTTCTCTGCATAATTTTTGAAGTCCTCAAAGCATTCCTGAACCTGGTGTTTGGTTGCAAGGAAGTAGACGAACACTTTTCGTGAAAAATCATCAATGAAAGTTAGGAAATATCTTGATTCTCCTATTGAATTCACTTCCATGGGACCATACAGATCAGAATGGATGAGTTCTAATAATTCTAGTGCTCGGTTTCCTGAATATTCGAAAGGTAATCGATACTGTTTGCCCTTCAGACAGGAAATGCATGGATCTTCTTTCCTATTTTCGAAATTGACACCATCTATACAGCCATTCTTCAGTAAAATCATACTTTCATGGTTCAAATGTCCTAATCGTCGGTGCCACGTTGAACTGTCCAATACAGTTTGCGATGATACAAGGAGGGCAGTGTCCTTCGGTTCGCAATCGAGTTCATACATATTATTGTTTATGGTACCGGTGGCAATCAAAACTTTCTGGTTGTCGAACATTTTACAACCCTTTGCGTTAAAATGCACTTCGTGTCCGTTTCTAGTGATCTGACTAACACTCAACAGATTCGTGGCAAGACTTGGAACTAACTGAACCTCTCTAACAACAACTGTGTCTATAGTACCATTAGCTTGAACTTTTAATGATACTCTACCATTTTTCAATACTGGAATCCGTTCTCCATTAGCAATAACTATTTCTGAATTATTGGATATTGAATTCTCCAACCAATCTTCTCTTCTAGTCATATGTGCTGTAGCCCCCGAGTCAATGTACCATTTGTCACGATCATTAATAACTCCCGAACGTTGGGAATAAAATGATTTCGATACATGAGACTTGGTCTTAGGTTTGGAACCGCTGTCTTTATCACAATCATTTGATTTATGGCCATATTTATTGCATTTGGAGCATCTCGGGCCCTTTGACATGGATTTCTGATTGAAATGTTGCTTTCCAAATTGCTTACTTTTACTGAGGAATGCTCCATCGTGATGAAGTCCTTTTCCATTGAAGGTAAATTTGACATCTTGTAACAGTTTGGTTTAAATGGAATCTCCTGTTATGCTCGTGCCAGAATTTTCGATTCCCATGATCATTGGCCTGTATTCATCGGGGAAACCAGCTAGTAAAAGGGTTTCTATCCACTCTTCACTGACTTGAAAACCAATAGCATTCAACTTGTGGGCGGTAGAAATTATCGTATTGACATATTGGTCAACACTGGAAGTATTTTCAAGTTGTGTTGTTATTAATGTTCGCAGAAGTCCCACTCTTCTGGTTAAACCGTAGTCTTCGAAAGCATTATTCAGTTTCTCCCAAGCTTCTTTGGCAGTTTTGGTGTCTTGAATATGGACGAAAATAATAGGATCCACAGATAGGACAATTTTCGCTCTTGCTTTCTTCACTTTCTTAGGATCATCTTCGGAACCAAGAACACATTCCCACATATCCTCGTGTTCCAGGTATGACTGCATGGCAAACTTCCATGTGGAAAAGTTTTCACGTCCTTTCAGTTTTTCAATTTGAAAATTTGAGCTGGAACTTGACATTTTGACGTTGTAGACTTTCTTTCGGCGAAATAATTATTCAGCACTCATCTGGGCCCATAACCTGATGGAATTTGGACTTTCGCAGTGTTATTTTGGTAAAGAAAGACAAGTAATTTCAATGAATATTCTCTTTTTACTGACAAGTAATAACTAACTTTTCATTCAACAACTACTGTAGACTATTAAATAGAATGACTTGATTTGAAAATATAAATTCTATTTTCCAATACCTATGGAAATGTATCAGTTTGGAGACTGCCCACCATTCTTTTATCATCATACGGATTTGAAGCTACTTTTTTCACTTTGATAGTATACACTTCATGTTTCTGTGATTTCATCTGATATTGATGTGCTTCATGTATGCGTTTATTGAACAAGCAATCATAGAAATCATCAACGGTGATTGTGGCTGGGGTAGGTTTCCGAATACCCTTAGCTTTTTTTTATAGGATTATCTTCTTCCGCCATAATTTCGAAAGTATATAATTTGGATCTCCAACCAATAAATTCAGTCATAATTTTTCCACAGTTTTCATCCTTCATTAGCCCCAAGACTTTCTTATAGGCTTGAGGAATGCCATAAACATTATCAATCGGATAATTAGAAGTATCAAATCTGTTAATATCCATTTTGATGTGTTCGTGAATATCTTTCTCGAAGAATTGATATAAAAAACTGCCACTGTCGCAGTATATCATTTTTGCAGCACTACTGAATCAGAGTTTTATATAGTTATAGTGAAAATCATAGAATAAAGTTTAAGAAACGTCGAGTACACAAAATCCAACATAAATAGGTTTATCAAATTCAACCTTTAATCTATTCATTTCAATAATAACCATATCATCATCGAATATAGTGCAGCTATGAAAATTAGGTTGGGAAATGTAATAATTTGCCTCGAATCTACCCGCCCACCTGGTAACTAATTTAATGTCTTTGTATTTCTTAATGTCTTCCATTAATTTGCCAAAAACCGAATCATTCATTAGCTTAAAGAAATTTTTCTCAAAATGATTTTTACTTTTCTTTCTCATCTCATTATTGATGGAAATATAATTTTGTAACCAACACGATTGTTTGAATTTCAAAACTCTATGAATTTTATCAATCTTGACTCCCAATTTCAGAGCTCGTTTCAAATTTCTATAATGAATAACATAGTTCTTTTTATCGAAGCAAGTTGTGATTATTTTTTTTTGTTTAGATTTAGCTGTAGGGGGTATAACATGTTCAGGACAGAGTGGAAGATCTTTATGACACTCAAATAATTCTCTAGGTTAACTCAGATCAACCTCATAGATATATCCGTAATCATCATCATCTTTGATGTTCAATATATCGCCTAATGAATGAATATCCTCAACCCATTGGAATCCACCTGTAGGAAAAGACATACTCATTGCAGCTCCATATAAATCATTCTTATATAAATACATCAAATATGAAGATGGTAATTGTGGGTCATACAAATCCCCCATATATTTATTATTCGCTTTAGCATATCGATTTGAGCATTGTGAAATGCCACCCCTCATTCCCTTCTCAATGAACATGATCAAATCAATGTTCTAAAAATTGGTCGTTTCCGTTAACCAGCTGACGAACGTCAACCCTCAGAACTCGAAACTTGTGCGAGCAATGGATCAACGAGGCCTTACCTTTTAACGTGCGATTACCCAGCACGGTGGCCCGGCGAGGATTCGAACCCTGGCCTTCCGCTTGATAGGCAGATATGCTAACCACTACACTACCGAGATCACTGTCAGTCAAAAGTTCCAATTCTATCCCGGTGATTTTCAATAAACTATCGGAAGCCAATCCTGGGGCTGTGAAATAGTGTAAACTTTTAATACCGTATGTTTCTAAACAAGTAGCTCGAAAATTTTCAAAAATGTCTGCAAGTAGGATTATATCTGTTTTCAAATATAATTCCAAGTATTCTTGCAAAGTTTGGATGCCAAAAGAGTCCCAAACTTTTTTGCATGCTCATAATAATCTAAAGATACACCCTTCCCCGTGAGCTCATTGAAGAAATTTTCATGTGCAGGTAGAGCAGTCTCTTTAAGTTTCAGCCAAGAACCTAAATAATCACAGGAGCAAATACCCTTACGTGCTAGCAAATGGAATTGTTCATCATCCAAACACATTTTTTTCATAATCTTCTTCTGATCATTAGGTAGGTATGATGCTAAAGTGTCCAAACTGCTAGCCATGAACCGGAATGAATCTAGGAATCTGAAGTTGACTTTTGTTCTCTCAACACATTTCGTAAAGGGAATATATTTCTCCTTATTCAATGGTAGTAGAAATACTTCACTCTTCATTTCAGTGCTCAATTTTCCTATAATGAAATGACTATCATACCCAGACATGTTATGGAAAAGTACAGGAATGGCGTGATTATCTTGATGTAGGAGGTTACAGGTATTATGGGCTGGGCCAGGCAACTCTGAGGTGAGATGGTTTTGATCACGGATTTTGATTTCAGTATCGGAAATGCCTTCATACATATGTGACAATGAGTGAAATTTAGAAATTCTCGTTGTTGAAGCAATGTGAGCGGTCGCATTGGCTTAGGGTTCTCGAAAATTGTATCTATTTCATGAGCAATGTCACTCAACTCCTTTACAAACCACGAAATACAATCTTCACCTGTGTAATATCTGAATCTAGAAAGAGAATCTTCATATGAGCAAAGAAGCATCTATCCAATAGAGAAAAGAGTGTGTTTTTGAAATTTCTGAGTTTTTTTTCATAGAATCGGATTCCTCATGATGTTTTTCCAATAGACATTCAAGATCAGTATAAATCGTAAAGGGCACTTTCTCTTTTTTTTCCAATTTCACCCTCTCATTTTCCTTACACATCTCAATTTTTGTTTCATTCATTCGTCTACAAAGTACTGAGTGTTTTTCCAAATTTTCCTTAGTCTTGAAATGATTGAGACATCGGTCACATAACCATTTTTTAGTCTTTATATTACCCATTTGTGTATAAAGTAATTTGGATAAATTTATGATGCAGGCAAAATGAAAGACTCTTTTTTTCCTGTGAATGTTCTTCATCATCATCAAACTGATCATCCAGATCAGGTTCTTCATACGATGGTAACATTAATAAATTTACTTTTCGATCAAAATCTCACCCAAACTAATAGGTAGAATTTCAATCTTCTTTTTCTCATCAATCGGTGAATAAACATTTATCGAAATTTCATTCATTTTCTCAGATTTTTTAATGTCTTTCAATTCCATAGGGAATTTGATGCCATCATATTTCAAAACTTGACTGAAATGTGGATACGATGATGTACGACTGACATTTGTTCCTGGTCGAGCGGTATGTAAAGCACAAACTACTGACCACAAAACAATACTCCCTCGGAATTTCTGATAGATGCAGGTAAATCAACTTATGTTGATTGACCGACATTTATGGGGGAATAATGATTAATATTCACTTCCAATTGTAAAATCTGAAAAGGGGCCCATCCTGATTCTCTTTCTTGAAACTCACTAAGTTCTTGTGGAATCTTGCCTACAACATGTTCATCATACCATTCCTTAAAATTTGTCGAATTATCAATCATTTGACTTCGCGTATTGAAATGTTTCACATCTACTTCCAATGAATTCGGTTTGACAAAATTTCCTAGAAACACCGTATTCACTTTCAATACACTTTTTTTCAATTCAGCTTCAATTTTCAGTAAGAATCTCTTGAAACTCTTTTCCAAAAATTATTTAGGATCCTTGATATTTTTATTAATTATCACCCCTGTACGAATCCTTCTATTGAAATATGAGTCAATGTCCCTACAAACCAAATATGAATTTTTAACAAAAATATATTACAGTTTCCTGTATGATTTTCACTTACAATGGGTTTACAAAACCGCGACACGTGTTTCGCTATTACAATAGCTTCTTCAAGCTTAGCTTCTTGAAGAAGCTATTGTAATAGCGAAACACGTGTCGCGGTTTTGTAAACCCATTGTAAGTGGAAATCATACAGGAAACTGTAATATATTTTTGTTAATATGGATTTTCATCAAGTATCGGCCAGTTCAATTCAATTTATGAATTTTTATGTTTTCGAGAATTTTTTTTCATTTCTAATTTTTACTTGTGAAGTTTCAGTAAACCAAGAAGAGCTTCCATTTTTGAAAAATTTTTCACACAACTAGATTGTTGTCTGATACATTTGCGAACTATACATAAAGTTTTATTAACTTATTCAATCCAATAGCATCACTCTTTTCTAGTTTCGATTAGAGAACGAGCACTTTCAAGTTTTTTAACAAAACGACCAACAACTTGATCCATTACTTACTCAGACACTAAAAAACACCACGTTATACACAACAGGATAAATTGGGGGTTTGATGATGAATGTACTACGATGAAAAATCAGCGTTTATACAGTGTGCCCAAGATAAGGATGAACAGCATGGGGACGTGCCATATAAAAAAACAAAGTTGATGATGATTTCTTCCAAACGAAACGTTGTACGGAGATTTTGTGAGCACTATTTTGTAGAGGTAAAAAAGTGGCAATGAGAAAGTGCCTTTGGTTTTTTCGAAACTTTTCAAATAACTTCGGAAAAAAATAAAAACCAAATCGCCAAATTTCGGTTTTTCCCGAATATCTCCGGAAGTAAACAACATTTTTGGGATTTCTCAACATCTATTTATTGACCCCTTAATTGCGCAACTTTTTGTCCATTTGACCTACCGTGTAACTCTTACGGTTACCGAGATCCCCATGCTGTTCATCCTTATCTTGGGCACACAGTATACCCCACAAATTATGTCACGTTGGAGAAAAATAAGCGATCACGAAAATTACGCATGCATGGAAATGAATAGATCATGGATTGCATCTCATGAAGATAATGAGCCATCATTTGAATACATTGAATTGGTACCGAAATCAGAATAATGGATTGCAACTAATTGAGATAATGTGCATTCTATGTGTAAGTGATTGATGACATTGCTGGAATTGGAATGCAATTACAATAATGAGGCCGCGTGCATAATTCGTGCTGTGTGCAAATAACCTATGCCATTGAGTTGACTGAGTATAAATTCGACCGAAATCGGATGCTAGTGTATTCACAAAGTCAACATGGCCAATCTAGCTTCAACCATTATCGTTAATATAACAGATAAAACACTTTTTCCATCCGATATGGCTCTAGTGGTATTGTTCAGGTGAGTAAATTTTTTGTTGTTTTCATTGTTCATTAGATCCTACTACTTTCATCATTACTTGTACCAAATTGATTTTTTTCACATATGAACTGATCTTCATCTAGTTATTCAAAAAACATTGTTCCCCAGCTGTGTTCCTAAATCTTTAATTGTTTTAGATTCAGTGTGTGTATGTGTGTTGCATTGCACCATCTGAACTGATCTTCAGTTATCCAAAAAAACCTTTTTTTTCTGAGCTTTGAGTGTAACCCTCAAATTTTTCGTTGTTTCAGATTCGGCCTGAAGAATATCGTAAAGAAATCTGAGGACTGTATGGTTGTTTATCTGTCCTACACCCCGAAGATGATCACCCTAACGAAAAAGTTTGGTAATCTTCCTGTACGATTCGTTGAGACTGCTGTGGAAAACGAGAGAGAACTGACCATTCTGCAGAAGGCATCGAAAAGGTTCAATTTCGCCCCCATTGAGGAAGATGCTACAATCGCACCAGCATATGTGGAAGGACCACCACCAAAGAAACAACTGAAAATGACTGCAGAGTCAAGCGGCGGCGCTGAAGGAGTGATAACGTACTGTGAGCCGATTTAGATACCTGATGAAAATGAGGTTCCGTCATCACCATTCGAAGGGTCGCAAGTCTTTAATTTCGATTAACCGTAGGGGTGTCTACAGCAGCAGCAACAGCAACAACAATGGAAGGTGTCAATCGTATTTACCTATGACACACTTCATTTGAGTTATGAAATAGAGAATGAATCTGAAAGTTTTCCAATCAGAAAAATCCTTCGACAAAAATAACTGAATCAGGCTCTATGGCGTTCTTGATAAATTCCGATATTTCCCTATAATTGATGGTGAAATCACGTTCAGTCCATTCCGCCCATTCCAGTCCATGTATATTTTTCATACACCAACCCATATGTTTCTGCATTGTGTAGTAGTCTCAGATGCCGGCGACTTCTCGGGGTGGGCCAGCACATTTATAAAACACAATATTTGGTAAACTCATATATTCAGCTGAAGTTATCCGTTCACATCTGCTAGGATTTCCTATAACGACTTCACACTAGTTATAGTCTATTCTAATGGAGATACAAATAGGTATAATAAACATGACATGTAACCTCGTCGTTGCCCAGCGAACAACTCACTTCCTACAATCTAACGCTTAGTTAAGGTTTTCGCTATTGCTCCCCCACTTATCAACACCCTTTCTACCGGTATTGGGGTTGCCACTTCGACGTCCAGTGTCCTATCGATATTTCGGGGCTCACTACACTACCCCCCTATTTAATTTGAACATCAACAAAGAGAGAATTAAATATAATCCAAACTAATACTAATAATATTTTTATCTTATTCTAAAGATGCGTCATGGTATTTTCGAAGGTTCACAATATTTTGTATACTGTGAACAACACCTTCTTTATCCGCAATTTCATATGAATTCAAAGCTACTACTTCCGAGATATAGTAAGGACCCTCGAAAAGTGCAAATAGTTTGGCGAATTTTTTTAACTTCAGCGGATGATAATAAGTGTGTTTTAACCAAAACGGCATCGCCTGGTTTCAAAACAATAGGTTTAATAGTTTTAAGGTTATTTTCCTGTCGCTTTCGGGCATTTAATTTAATTTTAGCAGCAGCCAATGTCCATATTTGATGCAGAGGCGGCTTCACCACATTTTCTTCTGGGGGAAAAGACAGAATCTTACAAATATTATTGGGTTCGAGGCGTCCGAACTGCAGATGGTTAGGGGTGTAGCCAGTAGATTCATGAACGACATTATTAATACAATGTTCTACATCTTGGAGAACATATGTCCACCTTGTATGTTCATCTGAACAGAATGCCCTTAATAAACGACCCACTTCTCTATTTACTCGCTCGGTTAGGTTTCTTTGCGGAAAATGAACGCTAGTATGTTTAATGGAGATTTTATAATGAGTTAATACCGACGTCCACTCATTTGACCGGAATTGGGACCCGTTGTCCGTTAAAATACTTTTAGGTTTTTGAATTTGCACAAAATAGTGGTCCTTAAGTTTCTTCAGAATCGCTTCCGCCCTTGCTCGTTTCAAATGATATAACACACACTACTTCGAAAAAGCATCTACTACTACCAAAAGTTGGGTAACTCCCGCTCGAGAGGAGGAAAATGGCCCTATTAAATCGAGACAGACCAGGTCACCTGGTTTTTCCACCACTACCGATTGCATTGCACCGCGGGAGGTTGGCCCTAATTTCGTCTTTTGACAAAGATCACACGAGACAACAATTTTTTTTATTTATCGTTTAATCTTAGGCCAGTAAAATGTTCGTAGCATCAACTGATACGTTTTATTACTGCTAAAATGACCGCAGTCGGCATGCTGTTGCAGTACCAACTCTTTCACTTGGGAGGCCGGGACACATAATTTAAATCCGGGATTAGCTGATTCACCGCGTTTAAAAAGGACGGCTTTATAATATATGTACCACTTCAAAATTCTATTTCTTTCCGCAACCGGAACCTTAATGGCATTTTGACTAATAGCAATTCTACGAGATTCTAATAATTGATCTTGAGATATCGTTTTTAAATTTTCTTCGATCCATTTGAATTCATTGGACAATTGTAACATTGACATTTTAACACAGGTCACGGTATCTGGACTTTCCATAAACTTGGACGCTATTGGATTACGGGATAATATATCGGCTACTGTATTTTCCTTACCTGGACAATGTTTCAATGTCAGATCATACTCTTGTATGAATAACACTCAGCGAGTTAACCTAGCACTTCGCATTCGCGTACTCATCAAAAACACGAGAGATTTATGGTCAGTTAATACAATTATAGGGTATCCCAGAATAAAAGTACGCCATTGTTTCAGGGCGTGAACGAGAGCCAATAGCTCTTTTTCCGTCACGGTATATCTCTGTTCGCTACCTTGTAACATTCTACTTGAAAAGGCAATTATTTGTTGTTCTTCCGAAATATCCATCAGTTGGTATAAATATGCTCCTACCGCAAAATCCGAACTATCACATTGTAACTAAAACATTTACGTGAAATCAGGGTGAACAACCATTTTCACTTTTAAAAATGCCTCCTTAACTTGTCCGAGAGCTTTCTCTTCTTCCTTCTTCCATTCCCATCTTACCGATTTTCTCAATAACTTAATTAAAGGTAACGTCAATTCTGAAAAACTATCGCAGAATCGCCGACAATAATTCACTAACCCTAAGAATCCACGTAACTCTTTTAAATTTCGTAATAAGGAACTAATCTCACTTGGCGCAACTTTTGATTTACGTAATTTTATAGTTGAGTTCGCTTTTTGGAATTTATCAAAAATTTCCCGTAAATGAACAACATGTTCTTCCGGATTAGCGGGGATCACCAGTAAATCATCCACGTACATAAGGGAAAAACGTTCTATTTCGGACCCTAATATTTTTTTCAACCCACAGACAAACGACGCAACTGATGTAGCCAAGCCAAATGGCAAAACTTCAAAATAATAAGTAAAATTATCGAACATAAACCCGGTATACCATCTATGACTCGGTTTTATTGGAATTTGCCAGTAACTAGCAGTCATATCCAAGCTACTCATTATTTCACCTTTTCCGATCTTACTTGATAATTCTTCGGGTTTTGGAGGCATTACATGGTCCTTGCACATTCTTGAGTTAAGGAACCGTGCATCCAGGCATACCCTGATCGAATATATTCCGTCCGGCCCTGTTCTATTATATCATTATTCAACATATCAGTACATAGTTGGAAGAGGAATGTTTGGGAGAATCGTCCCGTAAAATTATCTCATGTTCGTACGCAGTAGTACGCCCCGGCGTTTCTGAGAACACGTCGCGATATTCTAATAGTAATTCCAACAGTTGGTTTTTACTCTCGAATTTAACAGCCCGATTGACCGCTTCCCGAATATCTTCCTCACTATATTGATGTCTTTCTACTCTTAAGTAATTTATTACTAACCCCCCATTCGACCTACTATCAACCTGCAATGGAATTTTATTCTCCTTTCCACGAGTGCCCAATAGCATCACTTTATTTTCAAAATCTAAAACTACTCTTTCTTTACTCAACCAATCACATCCCAAAATGATATCTGAATTCAATTTTGGAATCACTAACAGAGGAATTTCCAAAAATATACCACCCATATTCATCGGTAGAAATACTTGTTGTTCTACTCGTTGTTCTTTTGTACCCATAGCTGCCCGAATCATTACATTTGTTAGCGGTAAGCTAGGTACTTTTATATTTTCCAAGTTATTCAGAAACTTTTCTGAAACCGCCGATAGTTGACTACCCAAATCTATCAAAACTAACATTTTTTCTCTTCCAACTAACGCATTTACCACTGGCGTTATCAACATTTCCTCCAAACTCTCGTTTTTCTCCTCGTCTGACAGAAAATCTTCCTGTCTATCGGCATAAACCCTCGTAATAGCTCTACACTCTCGAGATTCTCCTACCTTCTCGACCTCATTTCTTTTTCTGATATTTTCTCTGTCCATCCTTTGACGATTACCATTATTACTATTTTCCTGGCACCGCCAATTGTTATTTCTATAATCTCGATCTGGTACCCCTCTTTCCCTATCTCTACGGTCGTTTTCTACCCTATCTGTAGAGTCCAGCTTTCTCAAAAATTCTTCTACATCATCAATTTCATCCAAACCCCGCAAAATAATACCTTTTCTTATTTCCGGTTCCCCAGAAAAATGCTGACCTAAATATTCTATCAATTTATCTTCCGGAATTTCCTCGGAAAGAAAACTGGCTTGTTTCACTAATTTTAGAAAATAATCCGCACGACTACCCCCATTAAATTTACCATATCGAATCTCATAAAAGAGAGATCTTTCCTCTTCTACCCCCCAGTAACGGGCTATAAAACAGTCTAAAAATACCTGAAAATGTTCAAAGGACTCCTCTTTTATTTCCGCCCATTCGGAGGCCGAACCCTTCAAACAACTAATCGCAAGTCCCAAGCGAGCCGCCTCTGGTACAAATGCATCATTCATTAGCCTTTTGAATTTTTTTACCAAGTACATTGGATGAGTGTTACCCCCAGGGTGAAAACTCAAAGACTTACCTCCTAAATCTTTCCACAAAGATATGAATTGCCTATCCGACTTACTTCTACTCTCTTGAACATTTTCCGTTACCAGTAATTTTTTTTCCTGTTCTTGCACATTATAGGTTAGCGCGGCAATACTAGTTTGAACTTTTCTAAGGTCCTCACATAATGAATTTACAAGTATAAACAGATTCTCATCTCCTTCACCTTCGAAATAATCCCTTTTTTGACTCTTCCTTTTACTTTTACCGGGCATTTTCACAAAATTTTCTAATACCTAAGAATTGTTTATCACTATCTTGCAATAGGTCTGAATATTACATAAAAATTTCCAACTCACTTTGAGTATGGTCAGTAGGTCAGTCCACTGCGCTCGAAATAATATTAAAGTTCCACTCCTACCTTACTTTCCGTCGTGGTTCCCTGTTTCTTCTGTCTCCTTTCCTACCTGTTTGAAAGCTCGTCGCTTGATTGTCCTTGACCTTACTTTCTCGGTTGGCAACCGACTCCTTGGCGTGCTCCGGCTTCACGAAACTGCAACCCCAACCACTCTGCTGTCTCTCTCCCTCTCGTACCTGCTTTCTCTCAACGGCGTTCTACCGGTACCGGTTCTGCTTACCACGACTATAACCTCACCATCGTCCATAGATATTCTAATAAGTCTGGTAACTCCTTTGATGTGGGTAAAATATGCCGCTTTTTTTGCGAGCGGTCGTAAATCATGCGGCTACCAGCAGAAATACGTTATACGAGGGTCAGTCAGCAGAGCGAACAATATGTTTACACAAAAGTATGTGTACGGGGGTCAGGCGTCAAGTGTTGATCATATTCATTTTATATTATTTGATGTTTTTGTATGATCTTTCATTGAGATGATTATATAATATGAGATTCTAATAACAATAAATTGAGGAATATTCCATTGTAATAATTGGCATGAATTACCTGATTTCTTAAATTATGAGCACGTAAAAAGGTGAGATACTTATGAAGGGACTCTCCAATACAAAAAATGAAGATGAATAATCTTCATTTACATATTATCTAATTGAGTGGTGATTTGTTGTATTCTTGAGTATACCCTAATAGTATAATTATAATCTATTCAGTACTTTGGCATATATATTTAGACACATTTCAAATATTAAGCCGGGGGTAGGTTGGAGTTAGGTCGGATAACTGAAACTACTATTATTTCTTTGCCGACGTTTTTCTTGTATAAAGTCATCGTCAGTGTACTACAAAGTTACTGTAAATCAGATATAAATACACACAAGGTAAAAAATTATTGAAATTTGCGACAAGAATCACTTCTGCGAATGAGAAATCAAGATTGAGTACTGTGGTGAAACAAGTATGGGTCGTGGCTTAACTGAGCGAAGAATTTTCGGAAAATAAAATGATCCTGGGTTTACCACTCTGATAATTTATTTCTTCGTTGATCGACAATATTTGTTGTTATAAATATACTGGCATCAAAGGATATGAAAGAGTTTTTGTTAACCAAATCATATTTCAACAAATTATATTCTTTCAGCAATCTCACCTGAAAGAGTGACCAAACATCACTATACAAATGTTTCACAAACTTATATATAGTTTACGAATTTCAGAGTTCATACTATCAATACTTTAAGATATAATGATACGTTCGTAATCGATCAAAACTGATCAGAAAGTCCTATCAACAGTTCTTCAACCTCAAAAGTCGGAAACAAATCTTTGATTGAAAAACTAGGAAGAATTTCGATAACTATAAAAAAAAAATACAAATAAAAAGTAAACTTCGAATCAGCGCTCCCAGTTCGGCATGATATTCAAATATAGCAAGCAAACATATGCAACCAACCGTACTTTCTACAACGTATTTCAGTTGCCGCAATTTAGGTAGGTATCTGTCCCAAAAGTACATGGTGGTGTATTGGATTATTTATCCTCGTATGCAAATCGAAAATTATTTGAATTTCAGAGTGGTAATATTTTTATGAAAAACAAAGTAATAACAAATGAAAATACAAGTAGATGTGGTTTCAGTACAGTACATTAGTTTGGTACAATTCAATTGACAGTAAAAATGTAAAAAGAGACATAAACAAAAATTGAAAACTGTAGGAAACGGTTGAACTCACATAAATTTCTGGTTTTTTTGTCTATTAAAATAAAAATTGAAATTGTTATAAGATTTTTATTATCGCCTCACGTTGGGCTGTCAATTTGATATAAAATTGTTCATTTAGTGTATAGAATGAGCCAAATGGGCTGTCAATTGTAATAAATTTTGTTTGTAAAAGTAAAGTTCTCAGGGTTTTATACAAATAGAAAATCTCAGGGTTTGTTTTTGTAGATATTATTAGACTCTTTTCAAAGTGTATACCTTACCTTCCCAAGGTCTTGCATTTCTTTGTTATCCCGGGGGGATTCATTCAGGAAGGACTTCTAAGATGTTGTCAAGTAGATCGTAAATCATAAGTAAAACTCATTGAAGGGAGACACGAGAGAGAATTTCAACAAATTTTAATGAAATAGGCATGAAATTATCAATAAACATATGACCATGTCGATTGGAATGATGAAATGTAATATCCGAACACACTAACCTAAATAATCGTAATGTTTACAATGAATACATACATTACAGAACTTGAGTCTGTATCATAGTTCTGTGGTTATGATATTTACAGGATTGCGTTTGATTCTACGCTAGTTTAACCTATGAAAATTCTTAACTTACGGAATACTTCAAATGTCATTTGTCGTTGACGTCACGGTACGTCATACTTCAGTTTGTGAAAGAATGTCAACACACTCTAGATTTGTTTACTAAATTGAAATTGTCCAACTTGAATAAAATAGCGGTGGAAAATAAGTCTATGAGCTCAGGGAATGAATATATGTGCACAGGGGATATATGCGTTGCAACGATATAGTTAAAAGTGTTTACCAGCTGGGTTTTTATCGCTGCTTCGACTGGTTCTGATTTTACAAGCCTTCACGGCCCGCAGAGAATCTCGATGATGTCGTGATGGAGGTCTGCTTTCTGGAACTGGCTGAGGAATTTTCCCTGGGACGTTTTGGTTGGGGAAAATTGTCACAAATTCACTCACGGTGGATCACTATACGGATACAAAGCACTTGGGACTTTACTAGTCTTTTCAAGGTATGAATATCTTTAAATAACTATCAGAGAAAATTTGTGCGTGCTCATGCTTTGGGGCTTGGATTCTGAGTCCTTGTTGACAAATCAACAATTGAATGTGTCGTTTCCTTAGCAACAATACTTCATTCTACTCATTTTCAATGTTTGTTACTTATTTCTAAAGCTATTCTACTATTTACACCAGGGGTTCCCAACCTTTTCTTAGTCCGGGACCACTTTTATATTATTCTTGTTAGCAGGGACCACTATGAATGACTTACATAGTGGTATATACATACGTACATTGTAGGTAATAAAGATAAACTGTAATAATCAAACCGTAACTTTAATCAGCACCTCAATAGGATATTACAAAACAAGGAATAATAAGTTTAGGATAAACTTCTGTGATTTTGTATTGAAGTGATTTCTGAGTTTGCATCTTCTTCACGAGTTGCTCAAAGCTACACGCAAATCATCACTTATTTTCGGTAACCGGACAGAACAGAACATGAAAGAACAGAACAAGAAAGAACAGGACATGACAAAACAGAACATGAAAAAACAGAACAGTGAATAAACAGAACAATGGTTAAACAGAACCACGACATAACAGAACCGAGAAAACAGAGAACACTGAAATAAAAGAACCTTGATAAAACAGAACTCTGTTAAATAAGAACAACGGGGAAAAATAAAAGAATGTAATACAAAACAAATAATTTTAATGAAAAGAATATTATAGGTATATACACCAATATCAGGAAAATTTACTGCAAGTTTGCCATTCGCCGCAAATACATCAATTTATCGGCATAATTTGCATATTCTTCTGCAACTGCTGCCACTTGATTGCTGAGCTTCACATACTTTTTCTTCCGTTTTTCTGGACGACCAGTTACTGCATTGGATAGCACCAACCGTTGGCAAGCAATGTCTCGCCTTAATCCATCCAATAAATTCCATATGCTAGGATGGCTGCAGTGGAAGATGGAGTTCAAAGCGTTGTGGAAACCTTCACAACAATTTGTTGTTTTTGGGCTTCCCTCAGCAACGGCTTCGAAATGGTTCCACAAGGCGATTGGAAATTGCGGTGATCGCCCAGCAACGCCCTCTATATATGTTGAGAAGAAATACGTCAACACGTCGTTGTGGCCATCATCATCGGGAAAAGTTGCAGCTAGGTCATCGAATATAGATCGCACGTCCTGTGCTGGTACAAACGACAGAGCAGCCAGAGACTTCAGTTTCAATTTGACGTCAATGTCAGACTCATAACTGTTTTTTAAGCCAGCACTGTTGATTCTCCGCAATAAACTCTGAGATAGATGGAAGTAGCAGCCCTTAATTTCCGCTTCCGGGAAGGCAGTGCGAGCAGCACTAATGCATGCTTTCTCGAAGTCAACTAAAATCTTCTGAGGTGCGATGCTGGGGACTAAAACCTTTAAGATTGTGAACATACGACGGTATGTATCGCAGTTCTTTTTTTGCAGCAGAAAGTAAATGCAAGGTGGATAGCTGTTGCCAATCTTAGCATGCCACGTATATAGTTGGTAAAATATGTTGGGGGCTTTGTCGAATGTTCCGTCTCCATATATTACATCCTTATCCAATTCTCGCAGCAGCTCACCATTTCCAATTACCAAAATCCTATCTTGATCGTCCGCTCCTGTGTCGTGCAAAATCAGGTCTGCATAATTTTCGTGAACCCGAAAATTTGTTGTGGTCGGATTCGGAATATGAGCCGTTTTCTTATGGTTGAAAAGATTTCTGGTTAAGGAAGATTGCTTTGGCAAATGTTCCAATACATCGCAACTAAGGTTAGTTAATGCATGACCCAATACATTTCTTGGAGTTGCGCCAACTGCCTTCATGTCTTGCTTCATCTTTGCCTTAATAATGTTAGCCTGCGCTACTTGCGGTCTAGAATCATGGCAATGTTGTGGAACCTCACCAATTATGTTGTCTTCTTGAGATCTTAAGAAAGCCTTACATTTGGTCGAAAAGTACATTCTGCACCTCCACATGATGACTCCACTTTTGTTCTCTCTGTACTTGGTATACTCATACCCTTGGTACAAAAGAACCCTATTTCCTTTCTGCGTGACTGAATATTCCATTGCAACTTATGGATCAAATACGGATAACGCACTAATTAAGTAGAACAGTTCAAATGAAATTCAAAAAGTCGACTGAAGAATACAAATTCACTTGTCAAATTTATATCTAAACTGAACTGACCTGAATAGGCTAATTAGCATAAATAGCTAATTAGCATTAATAAAAATTATGGGAACCCACATTGTATATACCTACAATATTCTTTTCATTACAATTATTTGTTCTGTATTACATTCTTTTATTTTTTCCCGTTGTTCTTATTTAACAGAGTTCTGTTTTATCAAGGTTCTTTTATTTCAGTGTTCTCTGTTTTCTCGGTTCTGTTATGTCGTGGTTCTGTTTAACCATTGTTCTGTTTTACCATTGTTCTGTTTATTCACTGTTCTGTTTTTTCATGTTCTGTTTTGTCATGTCCTGTTCTTTCTTCTTCTGTTCTTTCATGATCTGTTCTTGCATGGAACCCTTATTTTCAAACGATTCCTCGCCTTGTCCTTAATTACCAATAAAGCAGAAAATCCTTGTTCACATAAATAAGTTGTTGAAAAAATCATAAAATATCGCAAGGCGATTTCTCGAAGTTTAGTATAAGAAATTGCCTTTTTACACCAAAACGACTCAAGTGAATTCAATTCAAAAGCATCCTTGCAGTTTCTGTCATTTTGGAATTCAATGAGTTCTTCCTGGCTTTCTTCAGTAACTTCTCCAGCGTCCGTACAAAAGGGTTACGAATCAGTTTTTGATCAACTTTAGTTTCTTCGGTATATTCTGGGAAGTAACGATTGAATTCATCCATCAACATTTGTAAATGAGTCCTGATATTTTCTTGTATATTTGCTTTAATAGTGTCATACTGTCCACAAGTGCTTTTAACGTCGCAAACGCAGAATAATTATTTTCTTCACTTTTACCTAACCACAACTGAAGTTTGCAAATGAAAGCGCGAAGTTTATCTTCAAAAATATGAAATATATTTGCGACGTTTTCTAATTGTTTATTTCCGGAACCTTGCAGTTGTATACTCGATTCGAGTGTGTGAAAATATCCACAGGATAAGCCAAATTAATTCGACATGCCGGATTAGTAAACTGTTTTAACAAATCATTCATTTTTTTGTCAACCAGAAAAATCTCAACCTCTGCTCTCAGTTCATATAATCTTCCCAACATATTACCTTTCGATAGCCATCGAAATTCTGTGTGAAAGAGAAGTGCTTCATGGTCTGAGTCCATTTCAGTGAATAATTTTTTAAAAAGGCGTGTATTTAGGGCGCTGCTTTCGATACCATTTACAACTTTTATGGTCATTTTCAGTAAATCAGTAAGGCATTCAGGAAGAGTATTAGAAGCTAACGCCTAGCGATGTATGATACAGTGCGTTGTTATTACCTTGTTTTACTAACGTTGCCACCCCGGAACGAGATCTCAACATTGCAGGAGCACCATCAGTACAGAGGGCAAAGATTTTATTCCATATGAGATTATGTTTCTCAAAATATTCCGATATTGAGTTCATGAAAAATGACGCCCGCTAAATTTGAAATCATTCGCGGACCATATTTTGACTTCTGCGGACCACTGGTGGTCCACGGACCACTGGTTGGGAACCACTGATTTACACACACTTAAATACTATTAAACGAAAGCTTATTCATTCTAAATCTGTTCAGTTATCATCTTTTAATCATTCCTTTTAGTTTTCATGGTTTATTTTAAGGAAGCATCAGTTGGTGTCACTAAAAAGTTGAATCATAATCTCTATGACATAATTTTGTTGATATTGATATCTTACAAAATAAATCCATTTTATTTTTGAAAAAGTATTCAGGAGATTCTCTATATTTTTATGAAGGGTTTGACTAACTTTCCATTTACTTGTTTATTATCTATTATTTGCAATTAATGTTCAAAGTTTACTATTTTGGCAGTGACAGTTGTTATGTCAATTGATGGTTTCTCAAACTATTTACCATGTACAGGGCGTCCAAAAGTTTCCTCTGAATAAATTCACCCGATGTACACAAAGATTGATGCTTTTCATTTTTTGGGTATATATATATATATATATATTTTTTTTTTTTTTTTTTTTTTTTTATATATATATATATATATATATATATATATATATATACAGTGTGTCCCTAGACCAGTGGGACAGTTGAATATCTCTTGAACCAATAGGAATTTTCAAAATATTATAAGTTCACATTATATCGCATTATGAGAGCTAACTTCAGGAATTACTATTTTTTATACGAGGGGCGCAAGAAAGGCTCACAAAATCGAACATCAATTTTTTCAAATGGAACACCCCATATATTCCAATATATCTGAACTCTCATTCCTTTAGGCTAATTATTGGTTTTTTATTTTTGAAAATCCGACTAGGCGTTGCCAAGTTATACCAGTGGTTCGTGAAATGCAGACATTTTTTTAGACAAACCCATTATTCATCCTACGGAGAATTTCTGGAATCATTTAAGACTGTTGGTGGTCGGTAGCATATTCTATAATATGGAATACTCATCTTCTTCGAGAGTTATACAGGGTGGTCGGAAATATTATATGATTTTCACGGAATTCAAACTTTCTTCACATAAATTTTTCAAATAGTGCACCCCACAATATGAATTATTTCAATGGTTGTGATAGAGACATGTGAATTTCATCATCAGAAAATGCAAATAAAAAAATGCAGTAAACTATTTATTCATTCAACTGTCCTAAACAAAGTCTCAACAAGAAAAAAACTGTGTTGACAAATAATTAAGAACGATGATATTAATATAAGTGATTTGAACATCCAGAGTGAAATTATCAGGGGCGATTTTAGACATCTAGTAGAGATTATCGTGCCTAGATATTCGTAAAGAAGGTAGTTTCTTGTAGGGACTCTTATGTAGTTAATTACACTAGAATACGTTGTTTGATGATTTTTTTGCATTTTCTGATGATGAAATTCACATGTCTCTTTCACAACCATTGACCATTAGCAATCAAATCACCAATGGGCTATAAAATAAGTCATATTGTAGGGTGCACTATTTGATAAAAATTGATATGAAGAAAGTTTGAATTTCGTGAAAATCATATAATATTTCCGACCACCCTGTATAACTTTCGAAAAAGATGATTTTTTCATATGATAGAATATGCTACCGACTACTAACAGTCTTGAATGATTCCAGAAATTCTTCCGTAGTATGAATAATGGGTTTGTCTGAAAAAATGTCTGCATTTCATGAACCACTGGTATAACTTGGCAACGCCTTGTCGGATTTTCAAAAATAAAAAAACAATAATCAGCCTTAAGGAATGAGAGTTCAGATATATTGAAATATATGGGGTGTTCCATTTGAAAAAATTGATGTTCGATTTTGTGAGCCTTTCTTGCGCCCCTCGTATAAAAAACAGTAATTCCTGAAGTTAGCTATCAGAATGCGATATAATGTGAACTCATAATATTTTGAAAATTCCTATTGGCTCAAGAGATATTCAACTGTCCCACTGGTCTAGGGACACACTGTATATATATATATAAATCAAAACTCTATTTGAGTGCAGGAAGTAAGTGAGTTCCTAGTTTTATTTTCAACGGTCGCTGACACAGTGAACTTTTCGTCGGTCAGAAATATACTTCTGTATATTTCAGTATCGAAAACTAGGAATATATATGTAAATGTCCTTTTATTTTTATTCTAATAGACAAGAAACCAGAGATTGGGTTCTACCGTTTCCTACATTTTTAAAATTGTTGTTCATGTCTCTTTTTACATTTTTACTGTCAATTGAATTGTACCAAATTTACTCAATCTTGACCTCTCATTCGCAGAAGTGATTCTAGTCGCAAATTTCAATAATTTTTCACCTGTATGTGTGTATTTATATCTGATTCACTGCAACTTTGTAATGCCCTGAGGATGACTTTATGAAAGTCGAAACGTCGGCAACGATATTAGTGTTTTCAGTTATCCGACCTAACCCCAACCATCCCCCAGCTAAATAAATCTACTCAGGTCAAAAAACGACATCTAATATTTCAAATATTTACAAATTTTGCAAAATTTTGAGTTTCGGATGTTGTTTATTCAAACATTGAGATCTTGTTTGCCTGTTTGCAAAATTGATTGTGTAATAGATTCGAACTCTCGTACACAATGAAAGTAAATAGTCTTTGGGAAAATTGCTACATGGATAGGTGAATTCCACATTGGAATATTCTTTTAAAAATATGTTTCCTACACCATCATGTATGCAGTAATCATTAAAATTCGAAACAAAAATATTCTCTATTTGTATTGAATACTTCGAAAAATCATTGAGAGGGACTGTTAAGCCACCAAATATATTTTTACCACCTTTGTAAGCTTTGAGCTCACAAAATGAAGTCTCTTACGGATGATGAATTATATTCCAAACAAATATGACAAGAATTTTTGAAGAGACATCTACGTAAAAAGTATCCACCAACATAGACCAGTGCATTTCCCTCCTCTGATATCAAATTCCTATAATCGGTTGATTCTATTTTTATAATTGGAGAAATATTTTCTTAATTTTTTTCCTGAAAACTTTGAATATTTTTCAATGACTCCGATGTTATATTAAGCAAAATATCGCTACTGTCTTCCATAAAATTGCAGCCTTCTGTCTCGTGAAAATATCCTATAACAAAAAGTTTTTTTAATGCTCTGGTAAACTGAATGGCAGTTGGATTTCTAGCGTTTCCACAAGCATTTCTGATTTGACCAAAGTAATTCTCGAAACAATCCTGATTGAGATTACGCGTCGATGAAAATTTATAATTTTCATTATTTTCCATAAATTCAAAATGGGAGGAGATAGTAAGCCTCCAACCAAAAATAAATTCCAGAGAATTCGTAACTTTCTTTCCTCTTAAAAAAATGTTCAAATAACTACAAGAATAAAAGTTCCAATAGAATGTTTATTTCACGCACTGAGTATAACTGGCCGGAACGATGCGAACTGTTCAATAGGAGACACTCTGTTAAACTGGCTCTCCCGTCAGATGGGCACTGACTACCGACCGGCCAGGCAAGGGACGCGCGAGGACGGACGGTGATGATTTGGGTCGCTGCTGAGAGTGAGCGGACTTATAAGAATATCTATTGACGATGACCTCACTTTGCTCTCGGCGGGAACTAGGGACATTTCTTCAATTCTCCTACGCTATTTGAGTTCAGTTATGCACGTATCCATAAAAATATTGAAATTTTATCGCCTCTATGCTGCACCACGTTGGGGCCAATGTAGTAGTCTCAGATGCCGGCGACTTCTCGGGGTGGGCCAGCACATTGATAAAACACAATATTTGGTAAACTCATATATTCAGCCGAAGTTATCCGTTCACATCTGCTAGGATTTCCTATAACGACTTCACACTAGTTATAGTCTATTCTTATGGAGATACAAATAGGTATAATAAACATGACATGTAACCTCGTCGCTGCCTAGCGAACAACTCACTTCCTACAATAGTGTTACCAGCGCTGCAACTCAGAAGGTACTAGAAAATCATCGAAAAAAGTACTAGGTTTTCGTGAAAGGTACTAGTTTAGAATTTTCAAGGTCCCCAATCCCTCCCAAGGGCCAATCCATCTATTTAGCATATGCGTTGTTTCACGTCGATTCTGGTACATATTATTTTTATGGTCGTTAAAGGGATGAATTCATTTGATACTGAGCGCATGCGCAATAGTATTCTTAGGGTTGCCAACAATGAGCGACGCGACGACAAATGACATTCAATAAGAACTGCATAGAAAACTTACAAACAAAACTATGTATAGATGAATTGTACTTAGATCTTATATTTCACGTTCATCTTAACTTTTATTCACCTTGGTAATGTTTGATATGCTCCATTTCGATATTTCAGGTCAAAACGTAGAAAACGTACGAATGTTGCGATCGGCGTACTAGCGTACTAGACAGAGTGAAAAGGTACCAGATCTAGTACGAAAGTACTAGGACTGGCAACACTGCGGCTACAATCTAACGCCTAGTTAAGGTTTTCGCTATCGCTCCCCCACTTATCAACACTCTTTGCATCTACCGGTATCGGGGTTGCCACTTCGACGTTCAGTGTCCTATCGATATTTCGGGGCTCACTACAATTGTCGTGTTGAATTGACTAATATCACAAGGCAGGGTAATGAATCTGTGTTGCCAGAAACCCGTTTCGAAATTCTTAACCGCAATCTCTTTGCATAGAAATTTATCTATGCCACCATACTGAAAACCTTGTATATCTATAAAGTACATAATGCTCGTTTGAATAATTCTTTTTGAATGATCAGATTAGAAAAACTTGGTTATTTATAGTTTCAAACAATGTTGTCGTCATCAATCCAACTATTACGACTTTCATTCATCCCCAGCCATTTAACAAATACCTTTCCATTTTGTCGTTTCAAAACTTTCTCAACTAGATAGACATCGGGAAATTTGGCTTTCTGCAACTGCTCCTTATAAAATCCTCCTGAGATATATCCACCCTTTGCATCTCGCAATAAATATGTTATGGGGTTGTTCAACTGAACTTTCCTTATGATGAAGACTTCATTACTCCAGCTGCTAACATATTTCTTATCGAAAATTCCTCGAGTCTTAGATATTCGAACATGATCACCCACTTCAAGTTAACCATCATTCCTCCCTACTAGTTTTATATTATTATAAACGGTTCGAAGTAGAGTCTTTTCGTTCTTTTTTCCAACATCTTTGGGTTTCATTTTGATTGTTCTATGCTTGGTATTATTGTATTTTTCAACAATTTTTTTCAGAACATCAAACCAGTTATAGATTCCTTGCAAAATGAATTCTTTCCACATCCAATTCTTCAAAGTTCTATTCACACGTTCTACAATACTTGCTTTCTTTTCAATGAACGAACTGTAATGATTGATTAACACCATATTTCTTCATAAGCTTTTTGAATTCTGAATTGAAAAATTTCCTGCCAATATCTGTTTGCAAATTTTTAGGTGTTTGCTCACGTAAAACCTCTTCCATAGCTCCAACAATCTCAGATAAAGTCTTATTTTTCAGAAGAAAAGCCCATACATATTTCGAAAAACAGTCAATTACCACCATAATGTATTTATATCCATTATTCTCTTTAGCATATGGCAACATTTCAACTAAATCAGCTTGAAAAAAGTCTTTGAGACCCTTCACTATTACTCTACGTCACCTGAAATTAATTCTAGCCTGATGGTGAAGGTAATTTACCACATGCCGTTTGATATCTGTAACATAGGTCATAATGCATGATGTAGATGTAGATTTATTTGACCAGATTACAAAAATGTTTTTGGCACGTCAAAAAAAAACAAACAAACATGTAACAATCATACGGAAATAGATTAAAATATGAAGGTAATACAAGAAATAATACACAAACACACTCGACTATTGATTAAAAAAATTTCGATCAATAAAACTAAACATCGACAGATCAACTGCTGAAACATAAGGGCGTCCTCAAGTTATCATTGATTGAATGAAAACAGTGTTCCAGAAAGTGCCTTTCCATTTTCGTTTTGAAAGAGGAAAAAGGGAGGGATCTGAGCAATTGGGGCAGATAGTTATATAATCTGAAATCGAGAAAGTTCAATTGGGACCTTGTAAGCCTATAACGTGGTGGCCTCAGATGATTAGCCGCACGAGTATAGTATTCGTGAAATTCGGAATTGGTCGAAAACGAGGTTTTATTTTGGTGTATTTCTAGGATTGTGGAATATATGTATAATGAGGGAATTGGAATTATTGACATATTCCTGAATATATGTTGACAATGATCTCTATAGCCAGCGCCAGATATAACTCTAAGTGCCTCTTTTTGCAATCTGAAAACTTTGATAGCATGACATGAGTTACCCCACAGTACTATCCCATAATTCTCCATAAATCTCCGCAAGAGATATATAGAACTGGATAATTTATTACATAACTGCTGAATATGTGATGACCACGAAAGCTTATCATGTTGTGAGCACTACATTATTTACACCTGTCGGTAACTTCATTCTCACGAAAAAGTCAATAATTTCGTCTTTACGAAGCTTATTTAGCTCTTTCACTATCAACGAGGTGTCAACCTCCGCAGCCATGTTGATTAAGTGTGGTATTGAAACAATATCAACTAATGAAAAACTTTATTGCATCCTTTCCTTATGAATACGATCTCTGTGAACATTATTCAAAACAGGGTTGATAACAAATGAAGTGTCTCTGATGCGCCGTTTGAAACGCTCTCAATCCACAACGAAAAATTCCCGATAAGTTTTCTAGCACTTCGGTATGCATAGCTCTATACAACCATATGATGAATTTCATTGTATTTTTCATTGAATTCAACCTTCTCTATGTTATCTCGCTCTGCTTCAGTAAACTTTTTCAACTTTCGTCAAAGGATTAAACTTGACTAGACGATCATGTTTTTCAGCTGTTAACACCTTAGCAGCTTCCTGTGGACTGTAACTCTTTCTGGATCTTCTGTTGTTTTTATCTAATGTTCTTGGAGAAAGGTGCACACTAGTGTTGTATAAAAAAACCATATTATAAATGAAGCTCTTTCAGATGAAGTCTTACTATTACGGTTTCTCCCTGGAAATTGATCAACTTTCCATCTTGATCAACTATTTTAACCACCACCTCATCTATAAATCTGGTGTTGATAGATGAATAAATGACGTTTGTGACTTTTTCAATCATTCGATATCCACTAGGTACTGTTGGGAAAAACATATGAAGCATATGGACCTGAGTATTGTTTGTGAAAGAGTTTTTCACTAAATTACACTCGATACAAATTGCGTTTCGTGTTGATATATTGATAGGATTATCAGATGTATGCTTTTTATTCGGAGACAGTTTCCTCTTTTTGAATCCAAGCAAAGACGCTACTAAGTTAGGCCTTTCAAAATGTATTGTTTTATTACTCCGTATTGCATATCTCAAAATATTCGGGTTAGCACGCATACTAAGAAATATTTTTTCATTTCCATCTTCTTATTTACTGCTGCCTGTTTCATTTTTTTCTCTCTTTGGGTTTGCTATTCACCTCAGAAAAAACCTGACCCATTCCCCCTCGATATCTTTCGTAAGAATACTATCATTACTGCCGCCGCCGCCGCCGCCGCTTGTTTTTTTCTCTTTGGATTTGTTATTGATCCCAGAAATCTGACCCATTATTTCTCTCTCGATATCTTCCAACTCATACGGTTCAGGAGGTATGCGAATCTTTACCGAACCGATATGGAATATATTATTCGTTTCATCAATATTCGGGATCGTATTGAAAGTGACAAAATCAATTAGACCCAATACACAGTTTTTGGTATCATCCAGAATAATCGGTGGACAAATCTGAGCTACTAAAACGGTATTTTTTGAAGACATTTTAAATGTGTATGAACTCATTGTGAGTCATTAGCAGAATGAGTGAAATTACTAATAACTCAAAATTATATCGAAAAAATTGCATGCGTGTTTTTGAATAGCGAATATGCTACTCATTTGATGAGTTTCTTCAATCGAAAAAAGTCATAATTAACTAGATGCGTGGTTTGGAAAACATATTTTCAACACACGCGCGCTCTGACGTAAATGAACTTATGATAGTGGAGATCATCAGACGAACTCATAAGAGAATAATTTTTGAGAAATCTCATGCAGAGTTGTTCACAATGTTGAATCGTGGATGCACCAAAAATCTTTTCATGAACTCGTAGAAAGTTCATCAGACGAATAGATAGATAGAAAACCATTTAGTTCATATTTTATTGAGGAATTTCGAACAGAGTTGCCCACAATGTGATGAATTATATTTTTGAAATGCATCATGATTGTAGAATATGTGACAAGGCCCATTGGTGTTGAAATATTCCAAAGCTTCTAAAGGCTGTCGCAGATTCCATAGCTATCAAAATAAATAATGTGTGATCCATATTTTTTGTATGCTGTCCAATGAGTTTCAGGACTGTTCTTATCATCCAAATTTATTACGCCCTTCTCATTTTTTCCGATTTCCCTAGGTAGAGCATTCCTCATGAATACTCCTCGAAAATTGGTTATTTTCAGTCTCTTAACATACTTCAAAATATCAATATTCGATAATGGTTTACCAAGAGGAATTCTCAACGTTTTCCTTCTGCGTTGTCGTCGTCGTCGTGGGTTCATCTCAAATAGAGTCCTAAATCTGTTTTATACGGTTTTAAATACATTCCTGTTCCAATAGCTATGGCTTCCATTGTTTTATTGTGACGCTGTGATTCTTGCAATTGTTGTCTTGCTGATTTCGCATCGCCTATGTCCTTTGCAATTCCAGAGGCACCCCCGCAAGGGCTCCAAGAGCACTAAGCCCTGCAAATATGGGAATTAAAGGTATTACTTCACCTAGTTTGGGAATTTTTATGATACGTGTCGGTTTGGTTTTCATGTTTTTTGTAGATTTCAAAGCCACTTTCACAGCTTCACCGAGAGTTTGTGGTTTATGCTTGACAATTTGATTCGATATCAATTTGATAGCTTTAGAAAAACACATTCCTTTGACACGTTTGAGGGTTTTGTTTTTTCGTCTACTCATAGTTTTTCTCTTCATTTTCCTAGATTTTACTGCTGCAACCATCTCGCTCGAAATTACTCTAATCAATAATAGTTATTCGGGAAATCGAAAGGTATTTATATCTTCAATTTTTCTATTTCTGAATTCTTCATCATCATCTACCTCTAAACTCCATTTTTTATTGTCTTGCTGTGGATTCAAAACATCTATACTGCCCTGTTAAGCATAAGAGTCGTATCTCCATATTTGAATATTTTGAGAAAATAAAGGAAAACCTCTTGTCTTTCTGCCATCCAAAGTACTAATATGATTTAAATTGTAATAACCTTAATGTATACATTTTTTAACGTAGAATTCAAATACAAACTTGTTTTTTACAATCTAAGAGTTTAAAACAAGTTGTTGTTAGTTACGACAAATTTGCCTAACAATCAGCAACTAAAATAGTAATGATGATTAGTTTAACAAATCGTAAGTGACCATCTCTATAGAAAAACTACACTTAACAAAGGTTAAAATGTATATTATAACTTCAATTTTTTCATATAAATGTTTTACAAAAAAATATATTTAATGCTCATGAGACGCTGAGCTGTAACTTACTAGTAAACTATACTGTTTAACTTAAACAACGTTTTACATAACTAGAAAACAACTAAAGAACATTATTATAATTTGTATTTGTAACTAAAACGAAAACTCTAACTTATATCCAATAAATACAGAGCAATATTATGTCAACTGAAATTTTGATTATGATTAGTAATTTATTCATCTTCAGTTACAGGATTTTCGGATACCGGCAAATCATTCCAAAAGTTCATTCTGGTAATGGGAATAATTCCACGAAGTCGGTTTATAAGAGTGTCCTTCCTATTTTGACTTATGTCGCGATAGTCGATCTTGCTTTAAGGCTTTGCCAAACCATTCTTTTGGTGCTTCGCTACTAAAAAATTCAATACTATAGCCTCTTGTTCATTAAATGTGCATTTGTACGACAATGTCTGATTTCCTCTTTCAAAATCAACCTGCACCAATTGTTTAAATATGGCCGAGGATTTATTCTGCTTAATTTATACTGAGAACTTTTGTCTTCCCAGTTGAAAAAATTGTTAATTTTCATTTCAATTAATTTCACTTTGGACGAGTTAGCCTTTTGAACAGCATCTTTATAATCTTCGAAATCAAACACGTTTTTCATTTGCTTTAGGGACTTTTCTACCTGGTGGTGAAATGAGTCTGCCGACATAAATGTATGTCCCGGTTCAAAAAATTTTAGAGATAAAGATTTTGAAGCGACGTCAGAAGAATTTACCAGATACACACAGAAACTAAAGAAAGCCCAGTTTTTATTTTGGGCTGCACAGTTGTCCAACCACAAAATAACATTTTCCACGTCTCTGTTATCCAGAAAAAAAGCATAGAAGGCACTAATAATGTCTTCTTTGGATCGTCCCGATATGGCTTCATGCCAAACTACTGCTGTGGGGAATTGCTTGTGCTTTCTTCCTATTGGAACAATACTTTCATTGAATGCTATAATACGAGGTACGAAAATCACCCCCTTAAACATTTCGCACCGCGGCAGCATAATGACCTAAAAAAATATTACTTTGGGAGAAGAAAACAATATAATGTGATTAGGGCTGTCACGACTAATATTAAGAAACATGTTATCGAAACGTCGCGTCAGGAAGAAATTCCAATTTCCTGTAACTAGCATCGGAGATGGTAGTTGCAGTAAATTGGAATTTACTGCAACTTCTAAAGTAGCCGCCAGCTGCCCATAAGCCCAAAAAATATGTTGAACATTATAATATTTTCTTACCTTCTGAAGATCTGCTGAACATGCCAATGTGTTGGGATTATCCGCTTCTGCATCAATTTGATATTGGTGTCGAGCTGAGTTTGCCTTTTCAATATGTTTATTCCATGAATCACACTCGGCGCAATCATTTTCAATATTTTCGGGATCATGGTTGGTGTTATTTTTATGGTTTTTGAATGCTGCACAAGAAAAGCACTCTTCATGTCCAAGTGCAGCGAATGAAATGTTCATTTTACTGACGACTTCCCTATATAAATAATAGGAAAAATTAATTGTTGGATGTTTCTCCTTGAAGTCGTTGTACATAATCACTATGGTGATATCACTTGGAAGGTATCTTCTATTTGGAGCGTGCTCCCTCCGGGACTGTGAAATTGTAGGCTTGAACGACTCTATATGCTCTCTGATTATAGAGAGATCTATCTTTTTCGAGGAACTAGCGGTACCTCTTTGGGATTTTTTTGCCTTTAACTGAGATGTAGTAGTGGAAGAGAATACACCTCTGATAATTCGATAATTGTTTGGCAAATATCCAAGGGTGGCCAAGAAAAATATTTTACATACTTCCTGTATTTTACCGTTATCATCTTTGAGCCTGTAGGTAAAACTCATTGACCGTCTTGAATTTAAAGATACTTTTCTTTCCGCATTTTTCTTTCCGTCATATTTAACACAAAAGTTTTTTACTCTAAATTCGTTAATTGCCAAAAACTTAAATGTATATTTGCACGTTGTGCTTCTGAAATTTTTTCAGTACAGCATTTTTTGCACTTGCTTCCACATGGATCTTTCAGTAAAAACTTATTTTTCTTGTCTTCTAATTTTTGTTTTTTTCTACTCTGTAAAGACATACTAAATCTTCTTCGTTTACGTAGCTGTATAGATTTTGTATATAAACTGCCTTCTCGATTTTCGGATTGCTCAATTGCAGCATCAATCATGTTATCGACAATTTCGGTAACCAAGTCGATAACATCATACTGGTTATTGTTATTTGAATTTGTATTTATAGTGTTTTCAGGACAAATAACTATGTTTTGTTGGATAATAATCGAAGGACGTCTAGGTTCCTCATTTTCTGTTTCTGAAGTTGATGAACTAGGCGACGATGGAATCACAAAATCTGGATCATTTTTTTCGCAATTTTTTGTTAAGCGTGTTTTAGCATTTTTTTCTTTAAATTCTTTTAGTTTACTGACCAGTTCTTTATTCTGCTTTGCTAGCTGCAATATTCGCATAGATCTGCTATTAGAATTAGCAGCCATTGCCCTAAAAAAAGGCTAGTTTACCATACGAAAAGGCTACGAGTAAAAAAATGATTTCCTAGAAAATAAGTGTTGGTATAGATCAAGATATATTCAAAATGGTTTTTCTAGTTATAAAGTGTCTGACATTGAATAATTGGTCCCTAAATAATATGTTTTTCAATTTTGATGACAATATAGATCATAAGTATGGTAGCAACTAATTTACGCCAAGAAAATGTTCATACTGTGGTATTTTTTTTGTTTTACATTGTAATTACAGTTGAAAAAAACTTATATCTTTTTGAAATCAAACCCCGTATCTCCATAAATTGCCAATTTACATAAGAAAATCATTGAACACAGTAGTAATTATAATAACTCCAAATATTCTAATATACACAAAGCTTTAAAGAGTTTTTAGCTTCTTCTGTAACATTTACAATTTTGGAGTTACGAGGTATTCGCATAAGGCCGACGAAAGGACTAGCTATTTGGAATAACAATAAATTTACAATTTACTCACCTTCTTTTAAAGTCCTCCAAAGTATGGGTATCACTTTAACACTATAAGGATAACGTTAATTTATTTCTAAGAGAACAATACCCACTGTCCCAACAGAAGCAACAAATGGCAAACAAATAGATTTTTTAGGTTATGTCAAGAGTCAAAATACTAGATTGCCCGCAAAAGCCGGTGTTAAATCAATTTGACGTATCTACTTCATTGTTAAGTAAATATGTCGCATGTACGCTGTGTTAGGTTTATTTGTCGTATTTAAACTGCAAATACGACATATATACCTAAAAATATGCAGTTTGGACAATTTTGCTTAACAAAGTGACCATAATTTCACATACGACAAACAAATAATATGGTAAATTGCCAGTAATGAATGTTTTACGACATTTTGATCTAACAAATAGATGTAAAACTTCAATATGATGTGAAATACCAGAAAATTTCAAAATTACCAAAAAGTGCAGATACGACTCTTATGCTTAACAGGGCAGTATAGGTTCACATGGTTGTTGAGCATCTTACTCGATATGCGGACGCCTTCCTTTTTGCAGATATCTTTGGTTTCGAATCGTTCACATTGTAAGTTTCCAACTTTTCATCTGGAACTACGGGAATATTCATCAAGTTATCTGCAGCTTTTCTTTTCCTATCGTTCGGTATTTTCATAGGAAATTCCTCAACTTCCATCAATTGTTCAATTTTCCGTTCTTGTTTAGATTGATGTTTCTCTTGTGGTTTTTTAGATTTCACCTGCCGCCGCTTGAAGGGCTTCTTAGGTTCACCACTTACCGGTTTTTTATATAGAAGTGTGATGCAGCTAGTTTTTCACCGATCGAACTGTCTCTGGATCTATATCGAGCTAAAGCTTTTTCAGCTAAAATCATATCCGCTTTATGTCGCTGATTCAAATCTTTGTCATGAGCATATGCCAAATCATGAGCCGAACAGGCACTATCTAACCCGTTAATTGGTACGTCTTTACGAGCAAGCCTTTTTGACAATTTAGTGCCGAAGCCGCAAAACTTATAACCTCCTGGAATATGCAGCTCGAAAGGTAAGTTAATAATGGCACTATTCATGACACCGGCACCTGTATAATAACGCATACTGATGCTCCCTCTCGCTAGATTATCAAACAACTAACCATGAATTTATGACACTCTGATATTTTATGACATTTTTTGTACAGTGTTCAACAAAAATGGATATAAAAATCGTTAGACGAAATACGAGCTTACCCATTGAAAATAATATATTCGAAACAGAGACGAAATTCAGGAAACATGGTGTTTTATTCCCATCTACTATGAGATGTATTATCGTGGGGCCTTCAAACTGAGGAAAAACTAATCTCATGATAAATTTATTGGAACATGAAAATGGTTTGAAATTCAAAAATATATATATATTTATTCGAAGTCTCAATATCAGCCAAAGTATGAATACTTAGAACAATTACTTAAACCAATTAAAGGTATGGGATATTCCGCTATCAGTGCAAGTGAAAATATTATGCATCCATCTGAGGCGAAACCGAATTCAATTTTCATTTTCGATGATGTTGCTTGCGACAAATAGGAAGTTATTCGGGAATATTTCAGCATGTCAAGGCACGCCTCCATAGATCCCTTCTACCTGAACCAAAGTTATGCCAAAATACCAAAACACCTCGTGACAATGCTAATTGTTTGATTGCTTTCAAACAAGACGATCTCAATTTGCGACACATCTACAATGATCATGTGGGCACCGATATGTCTTTTGAGATATTCAAAACAATATGCAGTTTATTTTGGAAGGAGCCCTATGGCTTCATAGCCATTTTCAAAGATTGTGACATTAATAGTGGACGATATCGTAAGGGTTTCGATCAATTCATCAGATTGGATCAGAGCCGGAAAAACAGGACCTGATCAGAAGCCGTTCTGAACCTGTTCGAAAGCTGTTCCAGACCTGTTCCCGACCTGTTCAAAATCTGTTCCAGACCTGTTCAAAAGCTGTTCTGAGCTGTTCCTGACCTGTTCCAGACCAGTTCTGGACCTGTTTGGAAGCTGTTTGGGAGCAGATTTGAAACAGTTGAAAAGCAGATTCACTCGTAGGACCTATTCACTATCTGCTGTCTAGTGAAGCACACAACTTCTCACACACAATGAAGATGGAAGCTAAAGAATTGAAACGAAGGCTCATCGAAAAACGAAAAGTTGTTAAAAATAAGCTGGATACATTGAAACATGGTGAAATGATGCATGAAAGAATGTTCAACCCTGTTTTTTTTTTCCGCTCCGTGGAAGCCGTCTGACCTGTCTTTCACAACCAGGTCTCCGGAAAGCACCTCAGCCTCTAGGGCTTATTGCGCTTCACTTCCCTATATTTCATGACACCCATTCGAAGAGTCTTGTCCCCTGCACAAGTTTGTGCAGGTTGATTGCTGAGTGTTTGTCATATTCTTCTGGATCCAGAATTGGTTTTCCATATATTTGTTGCCTTTTGTGATCCAGAGCCTCACATTCGCAAAGTACGTGTCGAGCTGTCTCC
This sequence comes from Zygogramma bicolorata, assembly GCA_032362365.1. Classification (NCBI taxonomy): domain Eukaryota; kingdom Metazoa; phylum Arthropoda; class Insecta; order Coleoptera; family Chrysomelidae; genus Zygogramma; species Zygogramma bicolorata. The sequence continues at coordinate 254,951 of JAVJAQ010004378.1, read as the reverse complement.
GTCCCTTTGTTGCATTGTCTGCAGCTAAGGTCGCCGTTGTACAGCCCTATCTTGTTCAGGTGTCCTTTGAATGGACAGTGTCCAGTCAGTAGCCCTGTTATAATCCTAATCTGATTCCTGTTACACTGAAGCAGGTCTTCAGTCTTTTTCTTCAACGGTCCTTTTATGAAAGTTCTCCCGTGAGCACTACTAGGTAGATTTTCCCAGTAATCTCTGTGTTTTGTTCTCACCCAATTCCTTATATGATTCCGTACCATCGTTTTGGGTACCCCCACTGCTGGTTCGGGTCCAGTATATGGTGTCGATGATCCTTGCCTTGCAAGCTCATCGGCTTTTTCATTGCCTGTGATACCTGAGTGACCTGGGACCCATTGTAGCGCAAGTCTATTATGGTCTGCCAGATTTTTCAGTTCCTCGCGGCATTCCCATACCAGTCTAGATGTCACTCTGGGGTTTTTCAATGCCCTAAGTGCAGCTTGGCTGTCCGTGAAAATATTGATCCTCCCATTTCGTTGGGACCTCAGATTGATTGTTCTCGCGCATTGGAGTATAGCATACATTTCTGCTTGAAAAACAGATGTGTATTGTCCGAGCGGGTAGCTGTACCCTAGGTTCCTCCCCGCACAGTATACACCGGCCCCTGTACCCTGTTCCGTCTTGGATCCATCTGTGAACCAGTTGCTCCAGCCGGGCTTGATTTCAGGGGCATTGTCTTTTTGCCACTCTTCACGATCTCCTATCATTACTGAGAAGTTCGTGTTGAATGTAAATTTGTGTACCATGTGGTCCGTATTCATGTCAAGTACATGTCCCTCCACATGTCGCACAATATCTGTTTTCACCGATCTTTTATATCCCGATGAATTTTTCAGCCTGAAATGGCCCATTCTTGCCTCTCCACCTATCACAAGATGTAAAGGGGGAAGATCCAAGAGCACCTCCATTGCTGCTGTTGGTGTTGTTCTCATTGCACCTGTTATGCCCAGACAGGCAAGTCTTTGAACCTTGCTCAGTTTGTTCATAGCAGATGTTTGTTTTGTCTTTGACTACCATGCCAGAGATGCATACGTTATCATGGGTCTAACTATCATTGTGTACAGCCAGTACAACATGCTTGGTTTTAATCCCCATTTCTTTCCAAAAGTGCGCCTGGCCACTATAAGTGTCACCTCCGCCTTCCTTTTTATTCTGTCCACATGTTGGTTCCAGGTTAATCTTGAATCTAGAATAACTCCTAGATACTTAACCTCACCTGACAGATTTATTTCCTCACCTCGGAGTTTCAGAGGTCCGAGTCCCTCCAACTTGATTTTCCTAGTGAATGCCACTATCACTGATTTGGATGGGCTAATTTTAAGCCCCTCCTTATCGGTCCAACTAGTTACAGTATTCAAGGCCTGCTGCATGCGCTCTCTCACTATACTGTTATACTTGCCCTGTGCTAGGATGACTAGGTCGTCAGCATAGCCTAGTATTTCGTGCCCGTTTCGGTCCAATAAGCATAGAAGCTCGTCCATAACAAGGTTCCACAGAAGTGGGGATAGAACTCCCCCCTGCGGGCATCCCCTTGCCACCCGTGCCACTATGGATTCGCCCGAGATGGTTGTATATATTGGCCGTCCTCTAAGCATGCAGTCTATCCACCTGCAGCTTGTTTCATCAATCCCTTTCCTCCTTGACGCTCGGACGATCGATTCCAAAGAGGTATTATCGAAAGCGCCCTCTATGTCTAGGAACGCCGCCAACAGCACCTCCTTGTTCCCAAGGGCATATTCTGCCCGTTCGGTGATTCGGCATATTGCCGTTTCTGTTGACATGCCTGATCTGTATGCATATTGGTTCTTGTGCAGTGGTCTGGTAGCCAAAACACTGTCCCTTATGTGTCTGTCAAGCATCTTTTCGAGAGTCTTAAGTATGAATGACATAAGACTTATTGGTCTTAGAGCTTTCGCCGATTCTTGTCCAGTTTTCCCAGGTTTCGGTATGAATGTGGCCCTTATCATTCTCCATGCCTTTGGTATATAGCCCATTGCCAAGCTGGCTCTGAGCAATATGCATAGTTTATGATACAAAAGTTCCGGTCCCTTTTGCATGAGTACGGGATAAATGCCGTCCGGACCCGGCGATTTATATGGTTTGAATGAGTCAATGGCCCACTTCGTCTTTTCCACATCTACCACTGTTTTCGCTGTCCTCCAATTCTCACTGGAGGCCCTTTTGGGAGGCTCCAGCTCCGAATTTTGCCAGGTCTCCAGTGTCAGATTTGTGGATACTGAGCCTGGAAAGTGCACCCGAAGCAGCTCTCTTATCGTATCTGCTCCCGTTTTTGTGTTCAACCCTGGTACGAAACATTTGAAGAGTATTGAAAATAAATTACAAACCAAATCACCCTCAGTTGAAGAGCAGCTTGATGATGTAGTTCATGCTTATGCCTCTGAAAATGAACAGTTTGAGGATGATGAACCGAGGGAATTGAAACAATCTATTTTGAAAAATATCACTCTCAAGGATAAAGATGAATCGTTTCAAAGATATTGGAAAACAGTCGTTCATCGATTATTTAGAGCAATATGACTCTTTACCAAGAAAATATATTACTGATATGTATGAGGAAAATAAAATATTTGACCACAAATATAGGGTGAGGCTCGATAAAAAAACCGAAAAACTCCTAATTGGTGATTCTAAAATGGATTTGGATGGTCCTGATATAATCATCAGAAATAAAAAATATAAGGGGACACGGGGTCTATATGAATTATTGTTCAAAAAAGACCCTCAAAACTATAGCGATCAAGATTTACGGAATCATGAAAAAATTGTTGTGAAAACTCATGCAAATAGACGTCATTATCATCGAAATAAACAAGTTGATGGAAGCCGATTACGAAAATATAAAAAAAATATTTTTTATTATTATTTTATTATCAATTTCGACAAGGTGGAGGTGTTTATTGTTCCGCCGCGCAGTCATTTAACTGATTTTTGATGTTAACAAATAGGATCGAGTAACAGGATGTTTTTCATTTCGTTGCAACCTCCTCAAACTCCGGTAAAAAAAATTTGAGGAGTCAAAATAAATTATTTTTTCTATCGCTCATGACTTCAGGCAAGGATGGGAATGAGACATTTCATAGACACAATGATGATGTTATAAAAGTACGAAACCTCAGTTCAGAACTACCGAATAATAAATTGAAACAGTGAACACTTGGTTCAACTGGTATTCGTAAACTGTTGTCGGCTCTCTCCATCTAAAGTAAGGATAGGAATGACGATCCACAATCAAACTCGGATCAGGTGATCGTTTCGCTGCTTGATGTTAGAGCTGCGCCGATGATCCACCTGATACCACTCGTCCCCAAGTTCGACAATGGCAGACCCAGCCATCCTCACAGTAGGATAAAAGAAGCCCACCAAGAGTCACGCGTGGAAACAAAAGAAAGAAATGGAGCTAAGATAAATCAAGAGAAAGAGATAGCCAATTGTCCACTTCAATTGGGGTGAGATATGGCTCTTTCAGGCTAAAAGTGGCTAAACTATAAAAACCACTACAAAACCAAAGATACTCCTGAGTGTGATACCGCGAACATAGAGCTCAAGATTCCCTCAGTAGTACCGCCTGACCGCTCTTAGGCGAGCTTCACACGCTGACCGGCCTTGACCTCCACGCTAGCGCAGACGACACCCCCCAAAGTTCACCCTTCCATGGACTCTGCTTGACAAGCTGCCGGATTGAACTATGCTCGCGCCCATCATACCAGGTCTCCTACCAAACAAAAACCATTGGGTAGGCCTTGAAATGCATGATACCAAACCGCCTTAAGTTTTGGTGCCCTAGCCAACATATCATTCAATACAAAAGAATGGGAGGTTAAAACCCTGATAGAAACCACCTCCAAGTTTACTATCTCAGGACACCATACCTGATCATTGTGGAGTGGATCCAACTCATCGAATCAATCCCGCTATCAAAATTGCAGCCAAGATTACTGATACATCAAATGTGGTAACTACGTTTGCAAAACCAAACTCCCAACTACTTGGGAGGGTTGCATCAGGACCACATCAATATCCCAGACAAACCAGCACGGAGTTCCAACAGCCGAAATGACTCGCTAAGCCAAAACCATCGTCCAGCATTTGAGGAGCTGCCATCCTATAACCTACAACAACAATTCAACCCAAATAAACAACTTGACAGAGGAAAGAGAAAGTTACTATGGAGATAAAAGATAAATGAGAGAGAGATAAAAGAAAGATAGAATACAAGATTGTAACGCCAGTTCTTAGCGTCAACCAAATCTAACGCCCTCCACCGGTACGGACGGTACCTCGGGCGCCAGCTGGTATTTTTGAAGTGTCACCAAGCACCACTACGCCAGGTAGCTGCAGTGAAGACGGTATTCCAGGGGTCTTGATGAACTTGACAGCTTTCAGATGTCAGAGAGTCAAATTTTACTTGACTCTACTGAGATTCAAACTGGTTTACCGACAGCTAAAAAAGAAATAAAATACTCAACTAATGAAAGGAAACACCAAGTACAGCTTACTAATTTAGTTTCGATGAGTGAATATTCTAACCAACCTTTTTACTTCTCAATAAGCGAAGTATACTAGCAAAATTAAATAAATTGAGGTGGAGCGTGTAACGCAAATGAGCAGTAATTACTCAAGCGGAAAAGTTAAGGTATATCGGTAGGCACATGCGGTTGAATGCGGGTGGGGGTAGTAACTAAAAGCAGGGTGACTACTCAAAGCGGGACAATCACTTGAAGCAGGGTAGCAGAAGGTCTACTGTATTCGCACAACGGTGTTGCCTGTCATCCACCAACCCGAGTCAGTTCGGATTAACCCGGTATATAACCTACGATGATTCGATATGGCGAGAATAAGGAACAGGTATCAAACCTCAGTGTAACGGACACGAAAGGCTTGACGGAAGTAAGAGATAGTATACCCCAGTGTAACGGACACGAAGGGTTGAAAGAGAGAGATAGTAAGCACCAGTGTAGCTGACACGAAGTGCAGAAGAAAGAAACAGGAACCCCAGTGTAACGGACACGAAGGGTTGAAAGAGAGAGATAGTTAGCACCAGTGTAGCTGACACGAAGGGTAGAAGAAAGAAACAGGAACCCCAGTGTAACGGACATGAAGGGTTGAAAGAAGAGGGAGAAACAGCAAGCACTAGTGTGGCTGACACGAAGTGCGGGAAAGAAGAGAGAGATAGCAGATACCACTGTACGGACACGAAGTATCTCCCAGAAGAGAGAGAGAGAGAGAGAGAGAAGGCACGCGATGACTCAATTCACGACGCGTTTCGCGATAATTTACTCGGGGTACCGGCGGACAGGCGAAAACAACTTACGGCTTCCTTCTTACCGTTCAGGTCACCAAGCTCCTGCTGCTTGATGTCGGAGCTTCCTTCTTGCTGGGCAGGTTACCACGGCTTCTACGGTTTGATGTCGTCGGCGATGGGTCGATCGGTAGCTGGCTCTATGTTGCACTGGTCACGTTGATCTGGGCAGGTCGATGAACGGAACGAGAACTAATTATTCTGTGCATGCGCTCCAATTTATACCCAGTCCACTTGCGCACTCACGATCTGCGACGATGACGATGCTCTGTCGTACTGTGCATATCACGTCGATCGACCGAGACGGCTTGGAGTTGTTGTTATGAATTCCACTATTTGCGGTGAGTTCCGGATTAGTCCGGGTTCTGGTAAGCGCAGAGCGGATTTTGTGAGTGTTCTTCTAGGTGGTGACATTCTGATCATTTTCCCGAAAGAACGATATTTTTATGAACATTTATAACTGATTTACCGAGGGGTAGTTTGAAACACAATACAATACAATATACCTACCGAAACCGAATAATGAAAATAACTGCAAATAGTAACTTCGTTACACACCCTTCCTACTTCGGGGAAAAAAAATCTTTTTTTTCCAAAAATCAAGTCAAAATTTTATTCAGGTCGGATTCGTCTGTTACAACCCTACTCCCTGCTCAATGGTTCGCGAACTATTACTAATATTTACAAAAATGTTAAAAAAAACAATAATTCTTCACATTTTTCTTATTCATCGGAAGCTTCTTCTTGTGTCGAATGGATGAGGACATCCACAATCGGGACAGGCAACGTGTTCTTGGGGGGTGCGGGCAGCGACAGGACGTACATGGGCCAGTGGTGCAATTTCGTGGTGGTAGTGGTCGGGCAGTCACACTCTCGGGACAAAATGCCCACACGGCCACACCGGGAACAAAACAAAATCCTGTTTTTCCGTCTACATTCTCTACGAGTATGTTCCGGTTCTCCGCACCTCCAACATAACTCGTTCTGTAGTGACAGGTATCGCCTACATTCTAGTGTTGTCGGTTCCAAATCTGGCATCGGTCTTTCCAGTCGGCGGCTATCCTTGGCCCAAAACAGATTGCGTGGATCCAATCGGGGTGGGCGATGAAATATGGATGAGTCGAAGACGAGCTGTTTGAAGGAGCGAAATCTGGTGCGTTTTCGCTCTGGGTTTGCTGAGGTTCGGGGTTTCCTGCGGTCGGAGGATCTGAAAACGACGGGCTGATCGGACCTTTTAGTGGAATGACGTCTTGAATTCCTACGATGCCGTGAATTTCCGGAACTGACTCCACCGGCTGTTCCAAGGATGAAGCTGGGGCGGCTGCTGCGGGTGTGCTTTCACTCGCTTTCCCTAAAGGGTTAAAGTCCTTCTTGAAAGGTTTTGGTTGTCCGGTCATTTCTTGGTCAATATCCTGCATGGCTTCTAGGAGCTCGGTGGCTATTCGGTCCGGCGAGGACAGGTCCAAATCACGGTCCAGGACATCCATTCTTACGGGCTCCGGTATTTAGTTCCTAAAAGGATTGTTTCATTAGATAATGTCTTCAGGAGTGACTCGTAACAGGGAAAATAGAGTAGGCGAGAGAGAGAGAAAAAAAACTTTATTGAAAGGAAAACAATTATCACTGCCCTGAGTAATATATAAAAAAAACTTATTCATTATACATATATATATATATATATATATATTATACATTATTATTCAATTGAAGAAACTTGAGAAATAATTCTTCGGAACCCCTTGACTCTATTGGCGACTAGGGCAACCAAACCCTCAGCACCGTCCCGTCTGATGCTTCCAAGCGGTATTTGAGTGCCTGAGTGAGACGGTGGGTCGGTCTCAGATGACGGAGCTGGTCCCGCAATTGCGGAGTCCAGGTGGTCCTGTCTGGGTTATTTCGAATGGCAGTGATCAACTGGTCCACCGACCATACACCCGGGATCGGCGTACTGGTTTGACCCGTGGACGTGGTGGGGGTGGGTTCTAGTAGAAGCTGGGATACCGGGTGCTGTGGTCCAACTCCGTTTATTGGAGTAGCTTGTGTTCCTGCCTGGATCTGCTCTGACTGTCCCAGCTCTTTCTCTAAAACCGCTGGCAATGGTGGTGGTGGGGGCACGGCAGATAGCGGTTTCGGTGAGGCCGGTGATGGTAGTGGCTTGGCAGGGTTTGGAACGTGCGGCACTTGACAAGCCACGGGCTTTGGTCGGGTAGTCTGCCGAACGGGTGCTGTCCCGAGGGGACGGTTCTTTGGCCGGCGGGTTGCGAGTTCCCTGGCCAAAATTCGGCACTCCTTCATTCTGGTGCCTTCTTTTTCCAACCGCTTCTCCCTATCTTTTGGGGAAGCTACCAAAACGGTGGGTAGGGCGGCTCCACGAGGTGGTTTCCCGGTTAAACGTTTCGGCATTGCCTGCAACGTAAAGGATAGTTAGGGGTTGCGAAGACCCTGCGGAATGCATTGGTCTTGAATCCTTGATGTGAATCCGGTGGAGCTTCTTACCCGTACGAGACTTTAAGTCATAAACAACGGGAGAAATGACTCGAGTTACGGTATACGGACCAGAATATTTGGGGGCAAGTTTAGCGGCGAATCCTTTTTCTCCAGAAGATAATTGATGGTCCCGTTTGAACACCTGGTCTCCTGGATGGCACCTCCATTCCCGGTGTCGAAGGTTATAGTGTCGGCTTTGATGAGAAAACGCTCTGGATAAATTTACGCGAACTAGTTCAAATGTGTCCTGGAGATGTTGTAGCCGGTTGGTGTGTTGCATTGTTACTGCTTGATCATCTAAGGCGGGGTCTGCAACTACTACTGGGTCGGTGGCACGGTGTATAGCTTTAGGTACGTCAAAATTCAAAAAAGCAGGAGAATGTCCTGTGGAGTCATGACGGACGGTATTCAGAGCGAAGGTGAGCTCGTGTGAGGATTGGTCCCATTTGCGGTGTTCGTTCTCGCAGAATTGAGCTATCAGTGTCTTATTTGTGCGTTCTACTGGATAGGCCTGCGGAGTGTATGGCGGAGTTCGTCGGTGGGTGATAGAGAGGTCTTTGAGCAAATCCCTAAATATCTGACCCGTAAACGGAGTACCACTATCATTCAACACGATTCCAGGACAACCAAAACGCAGAATGACCTTGTCGTATAGCGCTTGTGCAACGGCCTTGGCGGTGGCACTGCGTAACGGACGGCATTGGACCCATTTAGTAAAGCGGTCTTGAAAGACGACTAAGAACCGATTTCCTCGGCTAGACCGTGGAAGGGGTCCAATCAGATCAGTGCTTACACATTCCCATGGCCGGTTATTGTGGGAGGGTTGCATCATACCCGGTGGCTTCATCTGAGACGGTTTATATCTCTGGCACGAGACACAATTGCGTACGTACCTGGTGATGTCACGGAACATACCTGGCCAATAATAATGGCTACAAGCACTAGCGATAGTTTTTGCAATCCCTAAGTGTCCTGCTGTTGATACGTCATGTATTCCCTTCAGCACCGCGGCTCTTGCTGAGTGTGGGACGCATAATTGCCAGGGGTCAGAGAGTTCTGGATCGATGAGATTGTGTGAATCCCAGAAATGTCGGTATAGACGGTTGCCACGGATGCAATAATCAGGGTTGGCCGCAGGATTATTCTGTACTTCTTCATTCGGTGCTTATACCAGGAGCAGCCTTCCTAGTTCTCGTCGGGGGTTATCTCCAAGTACGGGTTATCAGATTCGGTTGACAACGGATCGCGGGATAAGGCATCAGCTACCCGGTTTGTCGTGCCGCGACGGTATATGATTTCAAAATCGTATTGCTGTAAGAACATGCTCCATCGCGCTAGTCGTCCGGCTGGGCTTTTGATGGAGTGCAGCCAACGGTGTGACTGGTGATCTATCATCACCTTGAAGTGGTAGCCTTCTAGGTGAGGACGCATCTTCTCGATACTCGACACGATAGCAAGACATTCCTTCTCGGTAACGGAGTAGGCTAGTTCGGGCCCAGTCAGGGTCCGACTTGCATAGGCGATGACCTGTTCTCTGTCTTCTGAGTTTTGAGTTAGCAGGGCTCCCAGCACAGTGTCTGGAGTCTGGAGTGTGAACGGTAGGTTGAAATTTGGGCATGCCAAGACGGGTGCCTCGGTTAGGCATTTCTTCAACTTCTGGAAGGCCTCGTCTTGATCGGATTCCCATCGCCATCGATACCCCTTTTTCAATAACCGGTGCAAAGGGGCAGCGATCGTTGAAAATGACGGAACAAAACGGCGATACCAGGACGCCATTCCCAGAAACCGTCGCAGGTTACGTACGTTGTTTGGTGGTGTCAGCTTCAGAATCGAGTCCACTTTTTCCGGGTCGGTGCCTATGCCGGCGGAAGGGACGGGGTGGCCCAAATATCGGAGCGACCTTCTTCCGAACAAACACTTCTCTGGATTGATGCGCAAATTAGCTAGGCGTAGTCGGCGGAAAACTTCTCGTAGATTGTCCAGGTGTTCCGCGAACGTGCGTCCTAGGACAATTATGTCATCTAGATAGGAGAAACGGGGATCCATATCCGGGCCGATTATTTGATCCATTAGCCGCTGGAAGGTAGCCGGAGCTGCGTGTAAACCGAAAGGCATAACTCGGAATTGGTATAGTCCGCGACCTGGTACGGTAGATGCGGTAATGAGTTTGCTCTCTTCGGCCAAGGGGATCTGCCAATATCCTTGTTTTAAATCTATGCTTGATAAATATAGAGCTCCCCTTAATTTACCCAATACGGAGTTTATGAATGGCAGCGGATATGCGTCCTTCAGAGACACAGCGTTGACCTTCTGGAAGTCGATGCAGAATCGAGGTTTTCCGTCTTTCTTACGGACGATGACTACTGGTGAGCTCCAGGGGCTTGAAGACGGTTCAATAATTCCTTCCTCTAGCATACGGTTGACCTCAGTGTCAATAATTTCCTGCATTCGGGGGTTCTGGGGTCGATATCTTTGTTTAATCGGTTCGGAGTTGGAGAGGCGGATGGTATGTTCCACTAACGGCGTCACACCTCGAATATGCTCGAATGGAGGTAATTCTTGTCCTAAGAATTCCTGAAGGCGGTTTTCCTCAGGTGTGAGAGAAAGTGCCGTTTCTGACGTCATAACCCCTATCGGACTGCATGGTTTGCCTTGTGCGGCCGGTTGGATGGTTCGGCCTTTCCGGTTCCTAGGTGGAGAGAAAACTTCCGTCGGTGGAGTTTATCCATGCCTATCACCACATCCGAAGAGAGCCCTTTTATGTGACCAGAAATCTCGGTAAATTGTACCTCTCCGATGGGGGATGGACGGTTGGTAGAAAGGCTCTGGCTGATGTGATTTGGATTACCGGATGCTGGTCGTCGGAAATCAACGCTCGGTGATGTTGGTGCCTGGTGTTGGTTCCTCGAATGGATAGTATTATCCAGTTCTGCCTTCAACAATTCAAACTCTCGGACCACAGTTGCAAATGTTGCTATGTCGGTGAAGTCACTGCGGCGGATCTGTTGGCGATATTCCGGTCGAAGGTTGCGGTACAACCACTGTAGCTCCTGGGCGGCTGTGATTCCTCCGTGACGACGTATTAGGGTCTGCAACTCGGTGATATACTGGGAAGCCGTCTCGTTCGGTTTTTGCAGCCTTCGCCCAATGACTGCTTCCAAGTCCACCAGGTAATTAACAGGAAAGAAGAAGTTTCGGAAATCCGTTACAAAGTTTGCCCATGTCCTCCAGTAGTTTCGGTTGTTCATGAACCACATGGCTGGCATATCTTCTGATAGTTCTGGCAGGACTGAGAGGAGATTGTCTGGATTAATCCCTTGAGCGTCGCAGATGTCCTCCAACCTTTCCAAAAAAGCGGCCAGATCTCCTCTTCCATTGATACTTACTTTCCAATCTTGCTCTTCCACGGATGGCATGTGGCTGTTTGGCAAGGTCAGGGGAAATGTCGATAGCCCTGATTGTAGTGACGATGGTACGGTTGTTGGGAGGAAGTACGGTACTGCATACGGCATTGATACCGGGAGCGATGATGGTACGGAGAACTGCTGAAATGACGGTTCTGATGACGGTGCGGAAAACTGTTGAAATGGTGGTGGTGGCAGTGAACACGGTAATGAGGACGGTAATGAATATGGTATTCTCGCGAAGATTCCACCACCCAAATATGTCGACGGCCCTGGTAATAGTCTGGTAGTCTGCTGGCTGAGAGTCGTGGTGAGGTACGTAGATGAGATGGTCGTGGTGGGGGTAGTCGTCGTAGTCGTTGTATGGACAACTACATTTCCTGGCGGGTATATGTACGGCGACGTCGTTATAGGAAGCGGTGATGATCGACCCTCGCGTAGGAACTTCACCAATCGCTTTCTCTGCTCTTCTACGGTCCCAGGAATTTCCAATCGGAATTTTTCTAACTCGGCTTTCAAATCTCCCTTCCGTAGACGGTAAATCCAGCTAACTCGAACATTACTCGGTTCTGTTCCTAGGTTTATTTCTTTTAGAACTTCTTCATCGGAGAAGTTCCCAGATTCTCCTTCCGGTCTGGACATAGCTTTACAGCCGTAGCACAACCTTGTATCGGCGCTTCTCCGCAAAACTTTCCTTTTTTTTGTCGTCCGAACTGCGGTATCTCGACAATGGTGGGAGTGAGCGTTGAACGGGTGGCAGATTCCGCTTCAGCGACTCCGAAAACCTGAATATCGAGGTGTCGTTCTATGTTCTAGCTTGAAATTCGGAAAGTTGAAAAATCTGTCATAATGGCAGGTCAGCACTTTTTGATGGTTTTCGGTTTTACCCACCCTCCGGAGTAGGTTTCGGATGGTTTCAGCTCCCTATTTTGCCTCCTACTTGTTCGGATCGGAATATCCCTGTTTGGTCGTAATTTCGGTGATCCACAGCCTTGGTACGGTATGAAAAAACGGTCCCTGCTCGGGCGCCAATTTGAAACGCCAGTTCTTAGCGTCAACCAAATCTAACGCCCTCTACCGGTACGGACGGTACCTCGGGCGCCAGCTGGTGTTTTTAAAGTGTCACCAAGCACCACTACGCCAGGTAGCTGCAGTGAAGACGGTAATCCAGGGGTCTTGATGAACTTGACAGCTTCCAGATGTCAGAGAGTCAGATTTTACTTGACTATACTGGGATTCAAACTGGTTTACCGACAGCTAATTGAGAAATAAAATACTCAACCTAATGAAAGGAAACACCAAGTATAGCTTACTAATTCATTTTCGATGAGTGAAAATCCTAACCATCCTTTTTACTTTTCAATGAGCGAAGTATAGTAGCAAAATTGAATAAGTTGAGGCAGAGCGTGTAACGTAATAAAGCAAATAAGCAGTAATCACTTAAGCGAACGCTGTTAAGGTATATCGGTAGGCACATGCGTTTTAATGTGGGTGGGGGTACATTTCTGTGGATATTGTGATAGTTGAATCAAGATGAAATGAACACAGTCAGTTGATCGTCTCTCTCAATGAAATAAAAATATAGATTAGCTTTGAAATGCTTTTTGTCTAGGCCAGTGATCACCATTGACTTTACCAAAGTACAATCCGAATGAAAGCATTAGTACTACTAACTCACAAATGGAGAAACCAATAATTCTCAGATAAGACCACCACTGGTCGACAAAAAACCTACCTAGACAAAAAGGGTACGGAATATCAGATCCAAGAAAAGATAAAGTGTGAGATAGCTTCTGTATGACTAACATCATCTAAATATTCTAAGGAAATCATCGAAGGCAGCCAAATCACTAGATGTTTCATAATACTCATAGTGGCCAGTTGTAGGACTTTTACCTACAATCTGGTATATACCATGGTGGGAGAATTCTTAGGTCCCCCTCCACAGAGCCCTAAAAAAAACGAAGAGGGTGATGAAGGAACCTGAAAAGAAAGAGAAAAAGAGAATGGTTACAATTTTAAAGATATTTCACAATAATGATGTATGAGTGAAACGATTTGATGAGAAATTTTGAAGGATATCTGTCAAAATACTACTAAGATAGACAGTTGGTTATTGAATGAAGGTCGAGTACATTCCATTGATACTGAAAGATTATACTTTCAAGGTAAGATAAAGGGAATTTGCTGCAAGGAAATAAAAAATGGCCAAGATGAGCTGCAAACCACAAACATACAAGAGAAATATACTTGGGAGAAATTTGTTCGTCTATTGCAAAAGATAAATTCCTAACCAATACTAAGCAAAAGGGGGGATTTTGAGTAAAGAGGGCTACTGATTAAACTGTTCGAAATCTTAGGTAATGAAGGCACAAATTTATAACAGGCATTGCCATCGGAACGCTGAAGCAAGAATTGACGGTAACTGACCTTAGAATACAAAATCCATGAGTTTAAAACTGCTTCAACTGGAAGATAAGATACTGAAATGTACTCGAAGATAAATATATACACAAGGAAAGTTATGATTCAAATATACACAGGGAAGTTTCAATAACCAATAAAAGTTAGGTATACAAATAATATGTTCTCATGAGAGTTCTTCATAGAAAATGAGAGAACTAATGAGTATTTTGCCAGACAGACACTTCAAAACATTTGAGTATCATAAATGTGAAAAAAAATATGAGAAACAGTGGATCTTGCTGTCGCAGGAAAAATTGGAATACAAACAATTACAAGATTCTCGCCTGAGAGTTGTTGAAACTTTTTCCCGCTGGTTGGGTAGGATACTAACTACTAGAGCTTTAGAATACACCAAGGACATCCAACCCATGCCCTAAATTTAGATAGGATAGTAAGTAGAGGAATATTCCTCCTCATCGCTCGACTCGGACACCGATTCTGAATCATTACCACTGCTGTTCACATCAAAGGTTAGCCTTAGTTGGCCTTAGATAAGACAAAGTTCTTTTTCCAGACATAATCTCCAACATGAAACTTAAGAGAACGTTTCCTTAGATTATATCTCTTGGAATTCTGAACATATGAACGGTGCAGTTTCTTACGAATATCTTCGTACAATGGAGGTAATGATTGAGAATCTTCGACAGAGTGAATTTTGTCACCAATCAATACAACAATTGTCTGCAATTTCATCATAATAAATCACCCGATACTGGAATGTTCCTGGAAAATATCAGAATAGAGGGAGAGTAAGAAGTCACGTCATGCTCTTCCAGACGAATGGCCTGCGCAACCTCAAAGATAGACTTGTTGTTTTGTTAACCCGCTCAGCATGATTTGGGCATGGGTATTCACTTTCGATACACACTTTTTCAATGCAAAACTCTTGAAACTCTTTTCCAGAAAAAATTTTGGATCCTTGATTTCTTTATTAATTATCACCCCTGTACGAACCCTTTCATTGAAACATGAGTCAATGTCCTTCCAAACCAAATATGAATTTTTGTTTTTCCGTGAATTTTTTTATTTCCAATTTGTCTTTGTGACGTTTCAGCAAACCTAAAAGGGTTTCCATTATCGAAAAATGCTTCACAATAGATTTTCGTCTGATACATTTGCGAACTATACAAGTTTCATTTGTTAATTCAATCCAATAGCAACACTTTTTTTTAAGTTCAATCAGTGAAAGAGCAGTTTCAATTCCTTCAACAAAATGACCAACAACTTGATCCATACTAACTGAGATACTAAAAATTACACTTTCAGACAACAGGCTAAATTGCCAATTCGATGGTGAATGTTTTTCAATAGAACAATTGTCTCATTTATATCACTGCATGATGAGAGGAAACAACGAAAATTATGCATGCAACGTGATAATGAATAGGTGATGGATTGCAAGTAATTAAAATAATGAGTATTGGTGCCGCGCGTGCAGCAACCTACATGCTGGCAATGAGACTTGAGGTATTTGTATTTGGTACGCAATGAGTGCCGCGTGCAAAATATTTGAAAATTATCCACGCGCGGGCGTTATCGTCAGCTGGAATTGGTATGAAATTAATGAGTATTAGTGCCGCGTTCAGCAGCCTACGTACCGGCATTGTAAATTGCAATGATTTTGCGTATATATTAAACTTGAAATGGTCTAGTTTATTCATTGAGATCAACATGGCCAACCTACCATCACCTATTGTTGTCACTATAACAGGCAAAACCATCTTTCCATACGATATGGTTTTAGTGGTCCTGAAACAACTATTCAGATGAGTAGTTGTTTTTTTTCGGTTTTTCATTGAATATTATTGAAGATCCTGTAACTATCTTGATTACTTATATTATACTGATCATATTTCTCCTCACATTTGAACTCGTTTTCATTATTCATGAACTCTGAGCAATAGAACTCTTTACTAAGGAAATATATTAGTGATATGTATCAAGATGAGGAAAATAAAATATTCGACCACAAATATGAGGTAATGCTCGATGAAAAAACTGAAAAACTACCAATTGGTGATTCTGAAATGTATATGGATGGATTTGGATGGTATTGAATAATCATATCATTTCAACATACAAGGTTATTGAATTTTTTCAATCATTTCCATTTCACCTTCAGGATGTTGGTCTACCCATTAACGCCGAGATTTTTTCTTAATTTTTTATTGTTTTTTGACTGTTTCGTAGAGATAATGTATAAATGAGCCCACAATGACAGTTTTTATATATTTTTGGAATTTAGAAGTCACAAAAAAATGCTGATACCATATGGTATCCGTAGGCGTTAAAGACAATTTTTATTATAAAAATGTAAACTATGCAATATAACAAATATGTTAAAACTAAACTTAGTTTGTGTGGTAAATGGCAAAACAGTTTATGCACAGGCCGACATCACACTTTTTACACATTGTTCTACCAAACGACTCGCATCCTATCCCAGCACATCTCCGTCGGTTACATGAGACCACACAATGATCCATCCTATCCTATCCTTCGTCCAGGAACTTTAGCAATTATTTTGTACCTAGTCGAATAAACCTGCACTATTTCTCTTCTGAAATTAAGTGCTGATATTTTTTTATTTTTACATCCAAGGTGTCAAGCATTGTGCAGTACAACGTCTATCAGCCAACTAAAAATAGGCCAATACCATTTTTTGCCACGTACTCCAATGCGGTACGTAGCAATCTCCTGATCCATAAGATCAGTCCCACCCATATTCTGATTGTAAGAAGCGACACAGTGAGGACGGGAAATCATGACGTGTTTTTTTCTTTTTGGCAGTATCTTTTTACCGTTCCCTCTAGTTGAACACCGGCAGTCGTTGATGCTATAGTAACCACGGCGTTATCCATCCACCGCACTAATAGAACACCGTCATTACTTTCAATTATGTGTTCGTAATAACCACGCTTCTTTTTTTGAAATTTTTTTTTTGTCATCGGACATAATTTTGGTATTCGATTTTCTCGAATCGTGCCAATTGCCCCATAGCCTAAATATCGAAGATAAGCCAACAAATTCAGACCGGTAAACAAGTTATCGATGTGAATTATATATGGTGAATTCCGTTGTGGCAATTCTTTTAACATTAATATCATGGGTGCTGCACATTTTCCAACTAATTTGCTAATGTCCTCTCGTTCTCGAGGATCATTGCCCTGGTACAGATCAAAATCAACCAGATATCCATCTTTACTGTTTAGAGACCACACTTTGTAACCAAAGCGGATAGGTTTGCCACGGATGAATTGTTTTCATCCGTGGCGTCCATAATATTTGATCATTGATTCATCGTACGACAAATTCTGTATAGGTTGAAAATTGGACAAAAACTTTTCTTTTAGGGCATTCATCAAAGGGCGTAATTTCCAAGCCTTATCTGACTGATCCATTTTAGTGTTATCGGCCATGTGGATAAACTTTTGGATTTTCAGAAATCTGTCCCTTTTCATTGAGTCTTCCACCATTTTGTTATGGGTGTCGTCTTTCAAATCCCAGTGCAACCGTTTCGAAGGTAATGGATTGTAACCAGTGAGAATTAAAATTGCTATAAAACAGCGAATTTCTTGTGGCGTTATTCCAGGGTTAGATTCATTCTTGAACTGAGCATAAAGTTGTGTTTGTTCAGCAAGGTACTGGTAAATATTTTCGTCAAAAAATAACTCAAAGAGCTCAACAGGTGACATGTCTTTGTACTTAGAGTAATCTGGTTTTGGAAATTGTCGGGGCATCGGTAGAATATCACCAGGAATCCAATACGAAGTTTCTTTTGTGGAAAGACAATTTGTAATCCACCCAGATTCGGGATCAAATAAAACATTCTCGTCCATTTCTGAAGGCATTCTTTCTGTAACTTGCTTTTTCGGAGCATTCCAGAATTATTCTAAATTTATTGAAGCTAAGAATTTTTTTTAAATGCTTACATTTTCAGGCTCATCACAGCGACTTGATTCTCCAATCCTGTCATTGTTAACTAATTTTATCTCGGCGGGAGCAAGCAACTGACGAACTAAAAAATTAAAAATAATGACATACATTTAGAGTAGTAATGTCATTTTAGCATTGAGGTTGCACATCATCCCTCCTTCGTCTTCATCCGCAGAATCTTCATCGGTGTGTCCGTTTGGGTCGGGAGGTTTCAAATATATTTCATCTACATTTTGTAGAAGCTCGTCATCTTCCGCAAGCATATCCAAGGCTTGGGCAAGCGGAAAACCTTTTCTACAACAAAAAGAAACATAAGAACATACATTTCAAAACATGACACTACTAAGCCTCTAAACGCCTACGGATACCATATGGTATCAGTGACCTTTTACCCAACATAGTAAACTCGTATGAGTTTCTAGAAGGTTTATTTTCATGCAAGAGTTTTTACTAACTTATATTTCAATAAAAATTAATTCATAATTCATTAAAAAAAATACATAAGTAACTGAAAAGGTACTTACGCCCATCGGGGTTTCATTATTTACGTGCAGTACAAATACCCGTGATTTTAAACCTGTATACCACAAAAAAAACTTAACGAAACGAACAGCCTTCCACGAATGTACAAAGTCAACTGTCATCTCAGCACGCAACCGCCGCCGCGCACCTCTCTAGCTTCGACCTTGACTACACCGGGCGGGAGAAGGGAGGCATGTTTTGTGATACCATACGGTATCCGTAGACGCTAATGGGCTAAGGTAATATTACCAAATTTCTTTTTTTTGTATATATACATATACGAAATATTTATTCAAAGTATTGAAAAACAAATACAAAAATAAGCATAAAGGAACATGAATAAATATGGGGGACCCACAGAAGAACAAGTCTGTGCGTGGGTGGGAATTACAATCAAAACATAGGAGACTAACTATTAGTAATACACATAAGTTCAAACGTTATGTACAATTAAAATAAAATCAAAACAATATAGTACGATTCAGAATAATAAAATTGTATATAGACAAAAAGAGCATATCTGTCATCAAGAACATGCTTGGGAATATTATAGTGGATAAAAGTGAACTGAGGACTACTATATAATGTAGTTCGAGTAGTAATTAATTTGTATATCATCAAAACACAATTTCGAGCCGTCATAATAATCTTGAGAACATTTCACGAAGTAATGGATGTAATTGTATTTCCATGTTCAATGAATCTATGTATCTCTAATCTAGGAATGTTTCTCAACCATTTCTTAAGATATTTCCTGAACAAAGCAGCTGAGTTTATACGTTTCAATTCAGATGGGATGAGATTATAGCTCTTTGGTTCTCTGAATTAAACTGTTTTCAGGTCTGATCGTGACATAATTTAAATTACATTTGTACCTTGTGCTGTACAAGTGGTCTATTTCTTTAAGTTCTGATCTATCCTGATGCTGTTGTATTATCATTCTCATAAGGTAAAGTTGTCTGATATCGAGTATTTCTGTTTCGTTGAACAATTCCTCAGTGGAGAACAACCTTGGCTTTTTATATATCACTTGAAGTATATATCGCTGTATTGTTTCTAGCTTAGAAATGCGGCTTTTATATGCCCACCCCAAGCAGCAATACCATAAAGTAGATGACTTTCAACCAGAGAAGAATAGATTATTCTAAGTTGATTTATGTCGAGGTATTTAACGAGATATTTTATTTTATAGAGTATCGTTCTCAGTTTTCTAATGACATAGTTCATATGAGCGTCCCATTTCAAATGAGAATCCAATATTACGCCAAGATATTTCATACTTTATGTCGATCGTATGATCGTATTATTCCTATTTCCTGTTGATATTGGGTTATCATAGTATGGTAAGTATCTTGCGTGAGAGGTGAAGGGCATATAGAATGTTTTATCTACATTGATAGTTGATAGTCTATTTTCGAACCAGTTCATTATGTGAGAAAGATCCTTTACAGCTATATCTTTGAGAGTTTGCCAATTTTGTGCTTTTTATATCACAGCCGTGTCGTCTGCGAAGTAGTATGACTAACAGAGTTGATATTGAACAAATCATTCAAATATATATTAAAGAGTATTGGACCGAGAACCGTTCCTTGAGGAAACCCACACTCGACTGATCTATATTGGGTTTTCGGTATACTTTGTGGGTTAGTCTAGCGCCACATCGTTCAATCAGAACATCTGAGAATGCTATCTGCCGAACAGAACCAGCAGATAGCAACCCACGCACACGGATAGGCACGCACTATCGAACCACCATCCCAGTCGAAAGAGAGGAGTCATATCTACCCTAACTGAACGTGCTCTAAGAATTTGTGAACCAGAACATCTAGAGCAGGAGCTGGAACATCTTCAAGTGACCTTGAGGTCGAATGGGTACAGTGTATCTGAGATCAACAGGGCCATGAATCCGAAGAGTCCCACGGTTCATAACACGGAGGACTCTCAGGTAGTTGCGAATGCATATCTACCATATATCCCGAGGGTCACTGACAGAATTGAAAAACTTTTGGGGAAATATAACATGAAAACGGTTTTCAAGCCGACCAAGAAGATCCAACAAAGCCTCAGGTCGGCTAAGGACAGAAGATACCCACTGTCAGCGGCAGGGGTTTATCGCATACCGTGCACCTGTGGGAAGGTTTACATCGGTACCACGAAGAGATCCATGATAACAAGGCTCAAAGAGAATCAAAGGAACTGCAGGCTGGGGCACACCGACAAATCGGTGGTGGCGGAACACGCATTGAGTGAGGGCGACCACAGGATTCTGTTCGAAAATGCAACACTGATTGCCCCCAACCAGGGTAACCATAGCCGTCAGTAGTGATACAACAGGCATTTTGGCTCATTTCAAGGTCACATCTAGCGATTGGAGTTGGAATATGCCATCGGTACATGTGGCGGTACATGGGAACGTGTCATGTTCTGGGTACGGCGATTGGAGTTGGAATATGACATCGGTACATGTGACGGTACATGGGTACGTGTCATGTTCTCTCCTGCGGGCAGCAGGCAAAACTTTTTTATTTGAAGAGATATCGAAAAATTACATTTGGAAAAAATGATCAGCGTCGAAAAATAGGCCGATTGAGCCTGATTTTTTTCTGTCTGTCCGTCTGTCATCGCATTTGATTGAAACATGATAACTTTTGAACGAAAAGAGGTATCGCTTTGAAATTTGGTACATTTTTAGATCCCATAGGGCCGCAGACACCTATCAAATTTGAAGGAAATCGGAAAATTGGAAAGTCGTTTTTTCGGCATTTTTTCGACAAAATTTGGCCTTTCGGTTGTAACACGTTTCAGATCACAGTTTTGACTGGAAAAATTTTGCCATTTAAGGAGTCCTTATTCTTTTCTACAAAGACCTATTGTTGGAGAAAAATTAAAAAAAATTACTTTAGATTCTATGGGTGTTTATTGTGTAACATGTCGGTTTTTTTCGGACACTCTGTAGACCATACCGTTGCTCGTAATCGAAAAACAAAAAACTGTCGTGTATGTCTCAAAATACTCTACACTTTTCAGTCGAAACATTTTTTTCTAAACCGATCGGAAAATGGAAAAATCGGGAAATTTCTGAAATTCATGTTTGGAGTTTTTTTTTGTGAATATCTCGGAAACGGATGAGAAAATCAAAAATCACCAAGAGTAAAAAAATGATCACCTTAGTGTATACTATGAAAAACTTCAAAACATTTAGTGTCAAAAATAAATTGCCGAAACCCGGAGTCGAACCGAGGGTCTTTAGATTTTCAGTCTAACGCTCTTGCCACTGAGCTATTTCGGCTATGTAAATGAAACAAGTACATAAACAAATATTTTATTTAGAAAACAGTGTAATCACATTGGGAAAGCGAATCCAAAATGTCTCATGCAAATCTTGTATCAAATATGGTTTTTCGATGCATTTCATCCAAAATTGGTTCAATCGATCGGGATGATTCTGCGATGCGTCTCTGGAAACGCATTCGGTCGATCGGAAAATTCTCCCAAAATTTGCTTCTTGATTGTCTGTATGCAAATTGCCACACATACAAGTAGTGCACTTGATTATCCTCGCTGAACCTCACCCTCTTCATATTGCGAAACTTTGAACTTCAATAGATATTTGAGTAGAAATTTGAAAATTTGCATCAGCGATACACTTGTAATGAAGTAGAGTAGTCCTGCAATTGTTTTTATATCAGATTCGAGACACAGCTTGGCAGGTTCAATTTTCTTCCAATCTGGTAAGTCTCCAAAACTGCGGTCTTCAAAAACAAGTCTCAGCTTGTAAGAATTGGAATGGGCAGGTATTTCGGCACTCAAAACATGCAGATGACCTTCATTCAGTGCAGTCGGAATCATTGGCATCCAATTTGAAGGCCACGTTTCGTTTCTATATCCGCTCGCATTTTCAAAAGTAACAAACACTTTATTCACTTTTTCTGGAGGATTAATGTAGAGAATATTGGAGAAGACTGCAGACAAAATTATATAATTTGATCTTAACACGGCCATTGCAGACAATCAACTGATCTCCCCAATCGACTCACACATACATTTATACAAAAAACTCAAAGACATGAAAACATTTTATTTTTCAGAAATAGGTACAGGTGTAATTCTACGTGTAGGTTTTACATTGAATTTAAATCTATTTAAATTGAAAAATACATCGTTCCATGCTGCTACCAACGGTGATCTGAGCTTGAATTGTTCCACTAAAGATGAAATTTCGACTACCATACCATTTGCTGCACCATCCACTTCCATATTTTGAAACAGTGTATCAGACTACAGCGCACTTTTTGACCTCTATGATTCATACACAGAGGTTTCTCAAAGGAAAAAACTGGAGGCTGATTGGCTGTAGCGTTCTCAGTATGAAATTTTTCCAAATTAACAATGTGTGGTGGTTGTGATGTGTATTGGGCAAAGTAATTTTGAAGAATGTCGAATTTTTGATGCCCCTTCACGTATATCACATCAGCATCTTCCAACGTTTGCCAAATAATATTCAAATCAGAGTAGTCGACGAAACCATCGGAATATCGCAAGCCGTGCACGTTCTGCTCAACATATCTCACTTGACGTTTCTCTGCAGCTGAAAGTGAACTATATGGCTTCGGAGGCTTCAGCAAAAAATGATTCGTCTGTGCGCCATCGGTTATGGAAATTTCTTTGGGGTAAAACACACCACTCAAATCAAAACCTTGAATGTCTAATGCTACAACCTTCATCTTCGGAGTCTTCCATACAACTGATCGTCCCCCTCAGATCTCTTCAAGATAAATGACGAACAATCTCACTCAATGGTAAATTTTCTATAACACAATCGTGAATGATGATACAGTAGGCACGCGTGTTAGCTGGGAACCCATTTTTAGCTTCAATATCGAGCTTCACATCCACGGTGCTCGACTTCATGAATTCCGCCCTTTTGGAAACATCTATCACAAAAATGGCTCGATTTTTGAATGTTATGTAATCGAGTAATGGTTGTTTTCTCGGAGTGTTCATGTAGCTGGAGTAGAAGTCTGTATAGGTGCGATGTGCCTCAACGAAATCGCTTTTTTCAAAATCCAATCTCATTCGCTCGTGCGGGTAGATGTCACTGTTCAATGTCAATCTGATGTCCATTATATCAATATTATCAAAATATGTGGGATCTTTGTGCAAGTTGTCCACACGGCCTGTTTGGAATACTGTGATGATATATCGAGGACTCTCCATGGCAGAAGCAGTTTTGACAGCCCAAATTTCTTTCGTTGATCCCTCAGTCAATGCTGGTAGTTCGTGAAGTTCCCATTTTCGAAAGGGTATCATTATAGGTGTATCAGCTTTGATGGATTGCAATAGGTTCAAACGAATTTCATCATTAGGGAAAATGTGCTTCACTTTCAATTCGATACCTTCGATTTGCAATTTGGCAGTAGTCTTTCCAGGTGCATTGGCAGCATCTTTGACAAATATGCTGTTGTTGTCGTTGCGTGCACGAACCAAACGTAGAGACTGTTTACCGCATGTAGCAAAAGTATAGTCATTGAAAATGCCCAAAAGGTGTCTGAGGGGAATGTGAAAGGTGAAAAATCCATCAGCATCATTTCGTAGAGATCCATTGGGATAATTCCATCCAGATGTACACATGTGGCTGGTATCGTCTGCACTATAACACAAGTATCCTCTGAGTGTACTCACTATTCCAGGATTACGAACTGTATCCAATTCTTTACCATTGAGCTCGTAAGATATAGAGTCGAAAAAGAAAGCTGGTGCATTATTAACAAAATTAACAGTTCCATCTCCAGCAGTTTTTTTCATTGTTCCTCTGATACTTATTACAGCATCGTACATGAGTAACCATGTTTCACTTTGTTGAATGGAAATTTCAACAATATCATTATTCTCGAAGGATTTCACATATGGGTAATGAGTTCTAGTTTCCAAACGTTGGATGGATTCGTCGAATTGAGGTCGGCGGTAGATGTCGAACACGTGTCGAGACAACATTGTAACCCAATGATTGTAGAAAGCGACGATTTATGGCGGAAAGTTTGGAAGTGACCGACCTGTTGGAGGACTTCTTCACTACTGATGGTGTGGATGTGTTGTGATTGAATATATCATCAAAAACTAAACCCATTACAGTTTCTTCAGAACCAATCTTATGACATTAAGTTCACCTCTGAAATTCACCGGAGCGAAATCTTGATCGAGAATGTGTACTGTAATATTGTTTATTTCACCTTTGCTCGTCACAGGTAGATAGATCAAATTTAGTGGAACTTCGTCGATGGCAAAACCGGGGTCGTCTCTGGGTGCAAATTCGTAGATGGTATGTGAAGGTCGTCCGTTGAAATATGCACCCGAAGTTATATTACAATCCAGGTGAATTGTTCGAACTTTGACAATTTTCACAGGTAGATCAGACTTGTGAACTTGACCAGGTGGCAGTAATCTCTGTGAGAATCCCAGTAATTTTCCAATGCAGTCCGCAGGTCGAAAATCAATGGCGTGTACTTTGCTATAGATTTCACACTCTAGAGTATTGAGATTGGCTTTCAGAGAAAATACTTTATCACTTATATCGTCGTCCTCCTTCTCTCCACTTTCAGCGTCGTCGTCGTTTTTCTTTCTCTTTTTTACTTCCTTGGGTTTTTCCACGAATTTCGTGAGGAATTTGGCAATGTTAGTGATTTCGTAGGAACCAATGGGAATACTGATGATTTCTCTCTTGGTCGTATCAGCGTTCTTGAAATAGTAAAACTTTCTATTACCCTCCTCTATGTTTGGGATGCTGTTGTACGAGTGAAAACCAATCAAAGCCAAACCGTATTCGGCGTCAGGGTCCAAGGAAATCGGATTGGTGAAGTCACTGCTAGCCGTGGAAGTATGACTTGTCAGCGTGACAATCAGAGACATGACTGAACCTCAATCAGTGCTACACACTAGTTTTATAGAGGAATTCCAAGCACAAATGCCCACAATTTGTCTCATTGAAATTTTGATAGCGATCATTGTTGTATGAAATTTTGACATTGCCCAGATATTTCACCAATTCCAAAGGTGGTTTCAAACGACCGAAACTGTCGAAATATTCCACCTTATTGCCATGTTTGCAGTAAGCTACCCAATGAGTTCCTTTGTTCTTTTGCAAATCCAAATTAACGATGGCACATTCTTTGGCTGCTGGTGTGGAGTGTGCGAGTTGATCACGCATGAAGACTCCCTTGAAATGAGGAATTTTCAATTGCTTCGCATATCGTCTCAACTCCACATCGAAAAGGGCTCTATTGGGCAGCTTCAACGGGAGTTTTTTTGTTTTCGAAGGAAAATTCCATAGCCACGACGACTTTTCCTCAAAAATAATCCTGTCCCCTGTTTTCCGATCTCTTCCATTGCTTTGTTGTGTCGATGATCTTCTTCAAGTTTTTTCTTTGCGTTCTTTGCATCAATCACAGTCTTGGCAACTCCTGCAGCGCCACCAGCCAAACCACCTAGGGCACTAAGGGCAGCAAATATTGGTATCAAAGGTAGAATACCACCACTTTTTCCTTCGATTGGTATTATTCGAGGTACTCGAATTTTTTTGCGACCTCCTTCTTGTTTAACCAAACGTCTAGCAACACGTAGAGCAGCCAGCGATGACTTGTGGATATCACCCGAATTGAGAGATTTGAGAGATTTTTTAATTTTCTGAACGATGGCCCTTTTGAATGATGTCTTTTTTACACCCATACCAAGTTTGCGTTTGGTCTTCATGGCAGTAGTTACGAACCAAGAGGCTGCTTTCTCTCCCAAACTAGCGTCTTTCGATTTGAATCGCTCCCAAGCACTGTTCTCCAACTCCAAATCAGCCTTATGACGATCTTCCAAAGACTTGTTTTGAGAGTAGGCTATGTCGTGTCGGCGGCAGGCTGAGTCTAGACCATTTATGCCCTTTTGACCAAGAGCTAACCTCTTCTGCAGTTGTGTTCCAGGTCCGCAGTATTGATATCCAGGCAAGTGTAATTCAATGGGAAGTTTATTGATTAGAGTGTTCACAATACCACCACCTTGCCGTTCAAAGGTTAGCATTATACTGACAAATGTGCTCAGAGTAACTGTGTATAAAGGGATCCAGTCCCAGAGGACGGTTGAATCTGAAAGCATTAGTCGCGTTTAACGAAGCGTTAGTTGCATTAAACGAAGCGCCAGTCGCATTTAACGAAGCGTCAGTCGCATTTAACGGTGCGTTTAACGAAGCGTTAGTTGCATTTAACGAAGCGTTAGTCGCATTTAACGGTGCGTTAGTCGCATTCAACGAACCGTTAGTCGCATTAAACGGAGCGTTAGATGCTTTTTCCACAGTTTAATGTGGGCCACCATGAAGGTTACTCAGCAGAAACCTACGCTGCCTATAGAAAATTTGGATTTTGTTAACGTGTCGAAAAAGAGTAAACACGGTGTTCTGTTACCCGATTCTTTCAGAGCTATATTTTGCGGTCCGAGTGGGTGTGGTAAAACCAATGCCATGTTGAGTTTGTTATTCAACCCGAATGGCGCTAAATTCAAAAATGTCTACGTCTACTCGAAATCATTGTTTCAACCGAAATATCAACTGCTGCAAGAGGTCATGGAGAAAATCAAAGGTATGGGTTACTTCCCCTTCAAAGACAATGATGAAATAATCGACCCGGCTGAAGCTCGAGAACATTCCATATTCATTTTCGACGATGTGGCTTGCGATAAACAAAATAAAATTCGAGAATATTATGCAATGTGCCGACACAAGTCAATAGATGCCGCATACCTTTGCCAAACTTACTCGAAAATTCCCAAACAATTGATACGAGACAACTGTAATGTAATTGTATTATTCAAGCAGGATGACATGAATTTGAAACATGTCTTTGATGAACATGTCTCACCTGATTTCACCTACGACGAATTCAAGACAATTTGCTCGAAATGTTGGAATGAGAAATTTGGCACTTTGGTCATTGTCAAGGATTTCGACAGGAACAATGGCAGATATCGCATGGGATTCGACAAATTTATAAGAGTGTGATGCTGGAGTAATTCCTCAGTAGGCATCATGTCATCGACAAGTATAGATGATCAAATTACTGATGCTGAACGTAAATCAAAAATAAATCAGTTAGCGAAAGGAGTGCGAAGGAAATACTTGGCACTGAAATTGGGCAAGTCTGAAGAAGATGAAGCTATTCAAAAATTATTCAAACCCATAACTGAACCGCTGAAACAAATTGCTGCATACTCAGCACCCAAACGAAAATTGAAACCACCCCCACTGAGACCATTCAAATCGAAATATGTCAAACAATTGATAAAAACAGAACCTGAAAAAGTGGACGAAACGCAGCAGCATTTAGAACCCACCAAATTTCTACAGCTGGAAGAGGTTGCTGCTGCGGATGCTGAAGAAGAAGAAGATGAAGATGAGGTCTTCGATAGTTTGGAATCAAATCAAAAAATTCCAGAGGATGTACTGAATGATTATCTAGAACAATATCCAACAATGTCGCGGGAATATATCATGGAATATTTGGGTAAAAGTGAGCAGATTGATATGGTTTACGGTCCTATATACGACTTTGTTTCTTCAAAATGGTTCCTGGGGGGAAAGGAAATTGATTTTCGCGAAGGAAAAATCATAACAGAAGGATATAATTTCAAAGAAACACCAGGTCTGTATCAATTGCTATTTTATGATTACCCCAAAAAATATGAGAAGGAAGATTTGGAAAATTATAAAAGGATTTTGGAGTTGACAACACCTCATCTGAATAGTCTTGGACGTATGAAGGGTAC
This sequence comes from Zygogramma bicolorata, assembly GCA_032362365.1. Classification (NCBI taxonomy): domain Eukaryota; kingdom Metazoa; phylum Arthropoda; class Insecta; order Coleoptera; family Chrysomelidae; genus Zygogramma; species Zygogramma bicolorata. Next base: position 226,982 of record JAVJAQ010004378.1, on the reverse strand, counting down.
TATCAAAAATAAATACAAGCATATCATCAGACCTCTCTTCCGACACCACACCACTGGTAGTGGCATTCCAATCGATAGTTTGACATTCAACGAAAAACCAGTTGAATATGTGTATTGGGATGATGTCAATGAGCTGGTCGACAGGTTGAGACTTCTCACTGCATCTGAATCGGCAGGTAATACATCTGTACATAATGAGATCGTGGCAATTATTGAGGAATTGAAGGAGGCCGGTGTCATCCAATAAATTCAAATGTTTCGACTCTACTGCATCAGTCTCATTATGAGTATCAACAAGTTCGGTTACTCTGCCAAATCGGCATCTGATGAAGAGCCGCAAGGATCTTGTGAGTGCTCAGGTATAGTCTTAAATTATACTCACGATGGAAATATTGATGCAGATTTTTTGAAAATAAGTAATGTCAAGATGCCAACAGATGGTGAAGATGTGGCCAATAAGAATTATGTGGATAGCACCTTGAATAACTTGCTTGAACAAATTAGACGAGAAGCTTTGGAAAGGGGGAAACTTGCTTCACTTTGTGCACAGCAAAAACAAGATATAGTAAATGCTATGAATTTGAGAAGTAAAAATATTCGAGAAGCCATGTTACTTATCGATAAACGAATCGCAAATACCGATGAACAACTTGCTGATTTCAAGATGAAAACTACATCTCAAATGGATAATCTACACAACGATTCGGTTGCAAATATGAAAAATATTCAAACTGCCATGGTACAACATACAAATGACATCGAAAAATTAACTGATGAACAAACCACCTTCAGTACTTATGTAAAAACTATTGTAGAACAACACAATAAAGGTTATACTCAGATTGAGGAAGTATTGACTGAACATGAAAAGGATATCATCTCAATGAAAAAGGATACAACTTTATTGGCTGATGATACACATTCGAAACTTACGGCTGTCATACTTCAACATAACGCTGATATTACCAAAATAAATTCAGTTATACTTGAGGTAAAAGCTACCATCGATGCCTTGGTCGAATCACAAAAAGACCGTTTGATCACGCCGAAGCCAAAATAAATTCACAGTATAGTATGTGCCATCGGAATGGAAGGACATTCAAAGGAGAAAATTCAGCTGGTAAATGAACTTCATAGGGCAGTTCGCAAGACCTTTCCACGCCGTCGCACCATAATTAAGGGTTTGGATGATTTGTGGCAAATGGACCTTGCTGATCTTCAAAATTACGCCAAAGTCAATCGAAACTACAAGTACATTTTGGTTGTCATCGATACCTTTTCCAAATACCTATGGGCTGAGCCGATCAAAAGTAAAAATGCTGCAGACGTCACCAATGCAATGACCGAAATTTTGAAAAGGAGTGGGGGGCGATGCCCCAAAAATCTACAGTCAGATTTGGGCAGAGAGTTCTACAATTCAACGTTTCAAAATTTAATGAAGAAACACCAAATCAATCATTATAGTACGTATACTGTGAAAAAAGCAGCTATTGCAGAACGTGTGATTCGAACTTTGAAAGAGAAACTCTTCAAACATTTCAGTTTAAATGGCTCCTACAAATGGCTGGATATTCTACCTCAACTCGTTCAGAATTACAACAATCGCAAACATCGCACCATCAACATGAAACCCTCGGATGTTACGAAAGCCAATGAAAAGCATGTTCTCAATACTGCCTATAATTTTATCAAAATTGCTACTGGACGAAAAAAATTCCAAGTCGGTGATATGGTTCGAATTTCCAAGGCCAAACATATTTTCGAGAAAGGTTATATGCCCAATTGGACATGTGAGATCTTTCGCGTAGCAAAAGTCAAAATTACCAACCCCATTACCTACTTGTTGGAAGATCTGGAGGGGCGTCCAATCAGTGGTGCTTTTTACGAAGAGGAATTACAAAAATCTAAAAATCCCGATGTTTATTTGGTGGAAAAAGTCCTTAGGAAGAAGGGAAATAAGGTCTATGTGAAATGGTTGGGTTTGGACAAATCACATAACAGTTGGATTGATGCGTCAAATCGTTTGTAAATGAAAAACAAGCACAAATATTCAGTTACATGAGGGCCTTTCAAACCAATCAATAGCCGGATGTGCACTCGATGGTATAAATTCATTTTGATTTGATGAATTTTGATCAGTTTCTAGCAATCATGCCTGAAGAGCGTAGTGAGTCACCAACTTCTGATTACGATTCGTCTGATCACTTTGACTATGATGCCGAATTGGAACGTGTCTGCCAAATTTACCAAGAATCCATCAAATGTGAACGTTTCTACATACTCAATTCAGTGTTCAACTTTGGTGCAAATTTATTCAACTTGCATTGTGGCCTTAGTCCTGCACGAGGTTTCGAACCAGCTGTCAAGATGGTGTATTCGCTGAACTCTGATTGCCAAATGTCCTTCAATACCTACGAATGGGGCGTATTCATCAGTTTGCTGAGCAGATTATCGCCTGCTGCGACCATGATCCTAGATTGCGGTGACTCCATCCATATTACTTTGAAGTGCAGTGAAGATATGAAGTTATGTGTTATATCCAAAGACATTGAAATGTTTCATCTGTTGGAGAGCGATGTGTATGAAATTTTGCAATTAGACTGTCTAATTACCAAAAAATTCAGCATGTTGTCAAAAATGAAATTTTCCGAATATTACCATAATTTTTTGCAAACAGCTGCCAAAATTTCTCAACAGGCTGATTCAGCAACAGACATTATATATGCTCTATGTGATTTATGTAATAGTTGTGAAAGCTATTGTATGCGAGAATGCATGTATTTCATTAGAGATAAAGTATTGATTGATTTGGATAGAAAGAAATTTCAATAAATATTAAACATATCTTCGTTAGAGTTTCATTTCAGTTGTGGCAATGGAGGTGGAAGCAAGAATGTTTGTGATACCTGAATTCAACACCTATGTGGATAGACTCGAAACTTTTCGTAATTGGAAGTCTGAATTTCCAAAAGATAAACTTGCTGATGCCGGATTCATTTATACTGGCAGAGATGATGTAGTTGTGTGTCCAAAGTGTCAAATTGAAGGATTTAGATGGACTGCTGGAGATGACCCTCTGATGGATCATTTCAGGTGGCAACCTGATTGTCAATTTTTTGATGATGAAGGAGATTATGTGAGACGGAAAAGACGTCCTGTATATAAAGATAAAGTTAATTTTGAGGCTCGATTGAAGACGTTCGATGACTGGCCTGTATGTATTCAACAAAAACCACATGACCTAGCTGAGGCAGGATTCTTTTATACCGGCAGAAGTGATCGAGTCAAGTGCTTCTACTGCGGACTCGAGGTGAAAGAGTGGATGCCTGAAGATGAAATTTGGGCTCAACATCAAATCTACCATGATAAATGCGAATTTTGGAAACTCAAAAATCCCAATTTTGAATTTAAAAACATCCAATCTCCATCAGATAAAGATCAGCGTTATACTTGTAAAATTTGTTTAGAAAATGAAATGAAAGTTGTGTTTATGCCTTGTAAACACTTAGCTTGTTGTGTAGATTGTTCTATTGAATGTGAAAGTTGTCCGATTTGTAGAACACCTATAGCTTCATTTTTGAGAATTTTTGTAACTTAAAAATAAAACAGCATCCACATTTTGGTATTTTATTTCATAAATCACGCATCTGAGTAATCAATATACATAACTGGGTAATCAATATACATAACTGAGTAATCAATCAGTATGAACAAATTATATCAACGTGTACAATAAGAAGATAGTATGAACAAATTATATCAAAGTGAACAATAAAAAATAGTATGATTTTTCCATCTGTACCTTGATAAAGTACCAAATTTTCAATATATATTTCATTCAAATTAAATCAACGTGTACAATAAAAAATGAAGAATTTTTTCATCTGTACCTTGTATAAGCTACAAATTTGAATTTCAAGAAATTTGACCAATGAGAATCGGTAAAATGGTAATTTCTCCTTATTTGTTTTTTCAATTCTCTAATACAATTAACATTTAGTTTTTCTTTAAATTCTTTCGGTATAATGAAAGAACAAGTATTCGGCATGTCTTTGCAATACCAAATTTCAATACCAAGTTTTTCAACTGCAACAGTCCTACAAATTTCATTTAAGGTCAATTCTTGTAGAGTTGGGATGGTGTTCGACCTTTTCAGAGTAACACACCTATCGACCATATTAAAACTAGAACAAAAAAATCGTCTCATCAATAAAAAAATCCAAATGAAAACCTCATTTCAAGCTATAGTGCCCCCAGGGTAAAGTGTCAAATGATTTGGGGATTAATTTTCGTTTGTCGTCATGTGGACTCAGGGCCTTTTTCATCTGCTTGATGCTGAAAACGTTGTGGGCGTATGAGCGAATAGTACACTGTTCACGTATCTTTTCCTTGAAATTCTTGAGACAATCGATATAATCTTCGAAATTGATTTTATTTTTGACTACATTATATCGAACTCCCTTTGATTTTTTGGTAACTTTTCCGCCTTGCACCTTATAGGCGTACATTTTGGAACGTAGCCCTACAAAATCTGTGATAATTTCACCATTTGCCTCATCTTTCATTAAGCCAGGAATTTTTTTATTCACAAGTGGAATTTGAAACTTATTATCGGGTGAATAATCTGAAGTATCAAATTTTGATAGGTGTTTTTTAACGAGTTCCGAATATAAATCTTCACACGTTATTTCGTATATGAAGCTGTCCGTGTCTGAATACATTAATTTGCAATTTTCTTTACCCAAAGTGGGTATCATAAAGTCGTAATGGAAATCGAACATGCATGTTTTTGAAATGTCTAATATTGCCATTCCAATGTACAAAGGTTTATTGAATATGAGTTCAGCCTTTCTCAATTCAATAGCTATCAAGTCTGTATCGAAAATAGTTCGACTCTGAAATCGGGGGCTAGAAATTAAATTCTTAGCACCATAACGACCGTTCCACGAATTTACAAGTTTGACCACCCGGTGTAACCGGATGTTCTCCATTGTTTTTCCGAAAACGGCATTATTCATTAGTTTATATAAATTTTTTTCGAAAGAACTGGTGGCTACAGCCCTTAGACGAGTATTCATTTCGATATAGGGACGCAGCCACGCAGATTGTTTAAATTTCAGAACCCGATGAATTTTCGTCAGAATCAAACCGTTATTCAGTGCCTGTTTCAAGTTACGATAGTGCAAAATATATTTGTCTTTATTATACAGGGTGCCCATTAATTTTTTCTGTTTGGAATTTGGTGGTGCTCGATGCTCTGGACAAAATGGAAAATCTTTATGTAAATCATGTAATCTCTCAGGATACTCCAAATCGACTTCCAATATGTAGCCTTCCGAAGCATTGTTGGGGATTTGAGTAACATCCTTATCAAAATTTTCAACCCACTGAAAATTGTCGTACGGTAAAAATTCCGACATTGCCCACCCATATAAATTATTAACGTCTAAATATGAAAGATATTTCGAAGGTTTTTCAGCATCGTATGCTTCCATATATTTATTATTTGCTCTTGAATATCTATTCGAACAAACCGATATTCCACCCCTTATCCCTTTTTCTATGAACATAATCATGTCAATGTCTTTTAAAATTCGTAATTTACATTTTGTATACTTCAACATAGCATCCCACGTGTACCCCGGCATAGTATAATACCACGCGGGATCCAACCCATAAGTCGTTATGCTTTTTTCCCGAAAATTCTCAAAAACATCCGCCAATAATAAAATATCTGTTTTCAAATATAGGTCGGCATACGCCCCTAAATTTGTAATTTGGAATGACTTCCAAACATTTTGTGCGTGAGCATATTTCTCTTCTGTTATGTGTTCATCGTTTAATTTATTATAGAATACTTCTCGTGGTGGTAACTCAGAGTCGTTCAATTTTTCCATGCTATCTATATAATCATATGGAAATACCCCCTTCTTGGTGAGAAGAGCGAATTTCTCAGCATCTAAATGGATAAATTCTTTTTTCAAAATTTTCAGATTATTTTGATTCAATGTGGATGCTAATTCATCCAACGACGTTCCCATGAATCGGAAAGAATCTATAAATCGAAATTTGATTTTAGTTGCAGCATCGTTCAGTGTAAAGGAAATATATTTCTCTTTATTCGAAGGAAGTATGCTCACACATCCTTTTTTTGCGAGATCTCTTATAATGAAGTGACTGTCGTATCCTGAAAGATTATGAAAAGTAATGGGTACCATGAATAATTTTCGAAAATTGACGTTACAAGGAGCTTGATGCGCCCACCCCCGAAACACCCCCGTAAAGTGATCGTGGTCACGTACGATAACATCTTTGGGGGTGAATGGCTTCTCACAAATATGACAAGTCGTTGCAGCGATTGTATTCAGAGGCACTATCATCGGTTCAATATTCTTTATTTTAGATTCGACATATTTTGCAATATCGGACAACTCATCAGCAAACCATTTCATACAGTCTTCACCTCGATAGCTTTTGAAACGAGAGAGACTGTCGTCATAGGAACACTTTAAGTAGTAGCCTGCACTGAAAGGTATATGTCTTTGGTATTTTGTAGTTTTGTTTGATATGCTTTCATTACATTTTTCCAACAGTGACTCAAAATCGGCGAAAATCATGAATGGGCATTTTTGTTTATAGATATTATTTCGAAATTCCACATAATCATATGTAGGGAACGAAATTTTACAGTCGTTCACTTTTTCACACAAAACAGTATGATCATCTAATTTTTGTTCAGAATGAAAATAATTTAGACATCTATCACATACAAATTTTTTACAGTGGTATTTATTCAATTGGAAACTCAATAATCGCGATATGTTTTTAATCCAACAGTAATGAAATTTAATTTCGGTCTTGTCATCATCAATAGGAGGTGCCTCATAATCGTTCAATTTTGGAAAATAATTGTCTTGAATCAATAGCAAATTAACATGTCTGAGTCGTTTTTTGGTCGTGAGTCTGGCAGGTACTACCACATAAAATGATTTTTGATTTGCTTGATTCAATTCTAAAGTGTAAACATTCACAGAAATATCATTGAGTTGCTCAAATTTGGGAATTTGATGTATCTCCATTGGAGTATTCAGCCCTGTAGTATTCAAAACTGTAGAATAGTGCGGATAATTTAACACTCTGTCTGAGTTTTTTTCTACAGGATATAAGGCGCTAATAATACTCCAAAAGAAGCACATTTCATCATCATTTCGTACATTGATGCATGCATGCTTACTTGCGATTTGTTTCGGTAGCGGAATGAAAGAAGAACCGTTACCAATTTCAAATTTATTTATTGCTACTTCCAACAAAAGAATTTTACTCAAAGCCCAACCCGACATGTGTTCCTCAAATTCACTTAGTTTATTCAATATTACATCCACAGCGTTTTCATTGTACCAAGCAGTCAAGTCTGTACCTGAATCTATAACTCTATTTGGGGTACTGAAATATTTCCGATCAACAATTTCCCCATCATTTGAATTTTTAATAAAATCACCTGAAAATGTTAAGTTAACTTTGAGAATTGACATTTCTTTCAAAATTTTGGAAATCTCACGTTTGAATAAGAAAAAAGCATCACCTAGAAAATTTTTAGGATCTTTATGGGTTAAATTGATGATTACCCCCGTTTTTACTCTACGATTGAAAACATTGTTAACATTTCGCCACTTTACCCTGGAGCTTCGTCGCTGTAAACCTGAGCCTGTATGTTTATTATTCATCATTCTGATAATCAGTCTGAAGCGTTTCAATTCTCCAATTTTTGTAATTATTTTCTTTTTTTCCCCAACCGAGAAGTTAATTTTTTTCATAGCTGAAACGCATTTTTGTATATGCTTATTGATAAATTGTACAGCTCTTTTGGCAATATCATCTGAATAATTATCTCTGATGAGTGAAAGGTATTTATCAATTACCGACATTGTTTTTGGAAAATCGGTCATTTGGATTTTATTGATGAGACTCACCGATTGTTCAGAAATTATTGGTGCGATGAAGTTGTTCTGTACGCTGATGGTTCTGGAAGCTGCTGAGGGAAGGCTCTGCTGAGGCTAGGGACTGCTGAGGACGCTGCTGTGAAGCTAGACTGCCAGGGAAGACTCGATGAAAGGCTACTGAGGTGGTTCTGTGAACGCTGTCGAAATGGTTCTGGACTGCACACGTTGATATATTTATTGTTCTGAAATAATTCCGTTTTTTAATACAAAATATAAAAAAAATTGAGAGTGTGTTTCATGGGATGATGGTAGTGATCTATAGAACTTTAGGTACAAAAAATATTGCAAAAATTCTCTGCATATTAAACGACGATACTAACCTTAATTTTGTACAATTTCAAATGAAGCAACACGATTGGGTTTCCCGATGTCAACCAGCCCCTTGAACACAATGGCGTATTTTCCCGACGAAAATTCTTCCAGGTAGGAGCGGTAGTCCTCCGTCACTCTCTGCGGCAAAAACGATACCTTGTCATCCAAATCCAACAGCACCGTCTCACCAAATTTCCCTCGTACAATTTTGGCTGCTAATATTTTGTGCGGCGTCCCTATAGGCAAATCCGCAACTTTAATAATTGGTTTCTTCTCGACTATGACTGATTTGGCGTTTAATTTTTGTAGATCCATCTCTGAGAAACAAAAATAAAAAAGGATCACAAATCACATGAACACTTTCTCTCAATGAACGGAGGGATATTTGACTAAAATCATTTGTTAAATTTTGGGACACCTCTCTGAAGCAGAATCACACACATTCTCCCCCAGAAAAAACAAGCAGTCTAGGTGAAAACATTCAAGTAAACTAAGGAAAATTTGAACTGAAAAAATGAACCGCTTCGAATTACAAATTCAATGGAAAAGAATAGTCCCTCAAAGGTGCACATTGAAACATTAAAGTGAATCTAAGATAAATTTGATCTGAAAAAATGAACCGCTTCGAATTTCAAATTCAATGGAAAACAATAATCCTTCAAAGGTGTGCATAAAAACAATTTGAACTAGAAATGATTATTAAACTGGCTCTGAATTATATCACATTAAAATTCATCTGGAAGCTGAACTAAGAACGTATGAAAATCAATGAAAACTACAACTCAGAAGGTGAACATGGAAAACAATTGAAAAACACTTACCTTCAAGAAATAATTGACGCACTTGTCACTGGTATCACTCTCAAGTATGAACTGATTTTTCGAAGTGACTTCAAAAAAATTATTGGTGCACTTGTCACTGGTAACACTCTCAAGCATGAACTGATCTTTCGAAGTGACTTGTTAATCTAACAAAACTTCAGACTGGAAAAACCCATTGTTCATATTATTGAATTAATTTTCTTATCGCAGAATGTGCATAAACCAATTTCATTATCAATTTCTCATTTCCTGTTAGAGCGCCTGCATCCATTTGATATCATTATCTCAATAAACATTCTTCAACGTTTGGAAAAACCCATAATCTCGCATCCATTCGAATGAATTTTTATTAAAGTGTTTAATTTCTGGTTTACATTTTTATGGTTGAAATAACATCGTTGAATTTTGATAATTTGAAATTTGGTGGTTCTGACGAACGGGAGACTGAACGGTTACGTCATGCTAGGAATTTTCATAGTCGTTTTTGAGTCGATTGAATTTTACAGCTTTTCGTCGATATTTCCTAAACTATTGAATCTAGAGGAAAAATGATTTCAAGTTTTCATAGTATTCGACGAGATCTACAATTTCACTCCCATGACAAATTTTGATAAAGTGAGTGGTTTCGGAGATATAGTTTGTTTTCTTGAAAAAAAATCATATTTCCCGTACTGTTGATTTTAGAAAAAAAATGTCTGGAAGTTTTTCATAGTATACACTAAGGTGATCATTTTTTTACTCTTGGTGATTTTTGATTTTCTCATCCGTTTCCGAGATATTCACAAAAAAAAACTCCAAACATGAATTTCAGAAATTTCCCGATTTTTCCATTTTCCGATCGGTTTAGAAAAAAATGTTTCGACTGAAAAGTGTAGAGTATTTTGAGACGTACACGACAGTTTTTTTGTTTTTCGATTACGAGCAACGGTATGGTCTACAGAGTGTCCGAAAAAAACCGACATGTTACACAATAAACACCCATAGAATCTAAAGTAATTTTTTTTAATTTTTCTCCAACAATAGGTCTTTGTTATTTTTCGACGCTGATCATTTTTTCCAAATGTAATTTTTCGATATCTCTTCAAATAAAAAAGTTTTGCCTGCTGCCCTGTCCGCAGGGGAGAACATGACACGTACCCATGTACCGTCACATGTACCGATGTCATATTCCAACTCCAATCGCCGTACCCAGAACATGACACGTTCCCATGTACCGCCACATGTACCGATGGCATATTCCAACTCCAATCGCTAGATGTGACCTTGAAATGAGCCAAAATGCCTGTTGTATCACTACTGCCGTCTGGTACTGAGGACTGAGGAAATCAAGAATAACTAATGGAATCACAGCAGGTAGTGCGGCAACTAATAATGATGATTGTTCCCCGAACCCGACAGAAGTAATTAACACTCCAGACTACCTGCATCAATATAAATACGCCTTGAGAAATCGAAACGTTTAGTCACCGGAGATGAATAAGCCTCTGAAGAAGATGGCTACTCGCGCTAGCGAAACGTCAGGAAGAAATTCCAAAGAACAACGGCTTTCAAGCCCGGAGAGAAGTAGTTATACTAAGTAGTTGAAACTTTGAACAATGTAGCCCTCCATGATGAAGAACTTGAAAGTTTGAGATCCGAAGTTCAGTTTATACAAAAACAAACAGAAATTACAGAAAAAAGTAAAGATATTTGAGTTTGATATGGACAAATTCAAATCAGATGACGATTTCACTTTGTATTACACAAGTCTCCCCGAATTCCCTTATGTGAATGCTATAATTGAAATGACCGAAGAAAGAATTTGTAATACATCTGCACTAACAAAATTCCAGCAATTGACCTTGACATTGATGAAAATGAGATTGAATTTTCCATTCAAAGATTTGGGATTTAGATTTCAAGTACATCACACAACTGCAGCACGAATATTCTACAGAACAAGTTGAAAGTGATTTATTTTTGAAGTAAGTACCTATACTGTGGTATATCGAATGGTAAGGCATAGGTTGATAATAATATCACTCATTGACTTCCATCAATAATCTATCTTTACTTCAATTCATCCATACATCGAGTATCAAGTTCCCAAGCCCTGACTGATAAAAATTATTATAAGAAATATTTCAGAATGTACACTGAGAAAAACATTCATTATCTTAAACATTAAACTCCTCTTTGCATAAATTAGAATTAGACTTTTTTTACATAAAATAATGAAAGATATTCAAGTGAAACCACATTCAGCTTATAACTATGGAACAAATCGAGTTGGAGGTTTTCTGTGGCGCTGTGGCCGACTGGGCGTTCCACAGAGGGAAGTACCAGAAATACTTTCTTTTCGATCAGTACTAGTAGAAGGTAAATTATCAGGAACAATCGACATGGAAATACTTCCGTCCCTCCTCTGTGAATCTCCTGTTTCGCCATCTTGCATGATATTTTCATACGAGTCAACTATGGTGTCAACCGCATCTGTACGTAATACACTACTAGCATTCTCTGTCACGACATTTGAACTATAATTATTATCGTGAAAAGTGAGGATTTGATTTATGAGACGTTTCCACTCCAAATTAGTGTTAGGTATTGTAACTCGAAAAACATTTTTGCCAACCGACAAACAATAATACCAGGGGCCCATTCTGGTTTAATTCTTCTATAATCTTTCACTACTACACTTTGTCCTATCTCAAACCGTTTTCGAATTTTTCCCCGATAATTTTTTTTGTCGTTTTTGTACTTTAGACAGATTTTCTCTAATGACAGTGAGGGATTTTGTATCACGTGTTGGCACAGTTCTTGGTTTTATTAAATCTAGTCTAGTTCTCAGTGCACGGCCCAGCATCAATCTTGCTGGTGATTCACCAGTACTGCAATGCTCTGTATTCCTATACATTACTAAAAAATCGCAAAGATCAAATTCAGTGATGTTACTTTGGTTAGATATATTATCCAAAATATTATAAGAACTCTTCATTGTCTTTATTACAAATTGTTTGATAGTTTTTACACTGTTCTCAGCAGCACCGTTTGAAGCTGGGTGGTACGGTGGAGACGTCACATGTTCCACCCCATCATTCATTAAAAATGTTTGAAATTCGGTGGAATGAAACGTTGGACCATTATCTGAAACTGATTTTAGCGGTAGACCAAACTGAGCGAATAATCCCCTTAATTGATTGATTGATCCCATTGATTGGACCCAAGAAGTCTATATGTAAACGTTCCCATACTTCAGAGGGCGTCGGCCAGGGCGTCAACTCATCCCTTGGGGGATTTTGTTTTTCTCTACTACAAGTGATACAGATTTCACACATTCGTTCAATTTCATCATTAAGCGATGGCCACCAAACATATGATCGAGCCAATGACTTGGTTGTTACGATCCCCATGTGACTTTTGTGCATTTCCGATAATATCGCTACCTGCAAGCTTTCTGGAACGACTACACGATAACCTCAAATCAAAACGTCATCTTCCATGCCTAATTCATTTTTTCTTCTGAAAAATGGTTACAATTCACTTCCATATGTTATTGGCCAACCCGTTTTTACATATTCCAGTACCAAACTCAACTTTCCATCCTTCTTTGTTTCTTTCTTAATCATTTCAACATTTATGGGCAATTCACTTTTTTCCAAATAATGTAACGTGGTAGTTGATTCATCTTTGACGTTATTTTTCGTATCTAACATTGACAGTCGTGAAAAAAAATCTGCACAATTTTGGTTCGAATTTACATACTGAATATCAAAATTATAGGAATATAAAAATATTGCATAACGCTGTAACCTATTTGCCATCATTACAGGCAGACCTTTTTTTGGTCCGAAAATTGAAACGAGAGGTTTGTGATCGCATTTCAATAAAAATTCACAACCCCAAAGATACGAATGAAATTTCTGTACACCGAAAACTACCGACAATGCCTCCTTATCAATCTGGCTGTATTTTTTTTCTGTATCGGATAAAACCCTAGAAACAAATGCTATCGGCCTTTCCATACCCGAAGAATAACTATGGGACAGAGTTGCTCCTAATCCATATGATGATGCATCCACTGTCAAAATTAAGTCAAGTTCAGGATTAAAATGTGCCAAAACCTGTGTGGAGGTAATTGTTTTTTTTATTTTCTCAAAATAATCCTCACACCATTCGTTCCATTCGAAAGGTTGATCTTTTTTCAACAACTCATAAAGAGGATATAAAATATCTGTTATATTTGGAACGAATCTATGATAGTACTGCACACTGCCTTGTAGAGATTTAAGTTGCGATACAGTCTTGGGACGCGGTATTTTCAATATAGCCTCAATTTTTTTTTGGTGATTTATGTAACCCTTCCTTATCAATAACTTGTCCCAAATATTCAATTGAATCCTTGAAAAAATGACACTTTTCTTTTTGAACCGTAAGTCCACTTTTGTTTAACCTATCAAAAACGATTACCAACCTCTCAATATGTTCTTTTTTGTTGCGTCCTGTTGTTAAAATGTCATCCAGGAAGCAACAAACCCCTTCTATACCACTCAAAACCTGCTCTATCACAAACTGAAAATGTCCCGGACCGGAAGAAATTCCAAAAGGAAGACGAACATAAACATAGACACCCCTGTGTGTCGAAAAAGCGGTCATTTTCTTTGATTCTTCATCTGAGAGTATTTATTGATAGGCAAACTTCAGATCTGGTTTAGAAAATTCCTCCCCATTGCATTATTTAGCGGAAAAATCCCCTATTTTCGGCAAAGGGTAACGACAAACTTCAATCTGAGGATTTAAGGTTATTTTGTAATCCCCACAAATACGTACATTAACTTTGTCGTCCTTCAATATTGGAACAATCGGTGTGCCCCAATCAGAGTACTGAACCGGTTGTAAAATTCCCATTTCTACAAACTTATCAATTTCCCTGTCTACTTTTTCCTTGAGAGCATGAGCTATTGCCCTATTTTCAAAAAATTTAGGAGTTGCACCCTCTTTCAGCTTTATAGATATTTTTCCTTTATTGAAAGTACCCAATTCATTTTTGAAGACATCTGGATATTTCTCTTGTAGAGCCCGCAAAATTTCTTCATCTGAATTTTCTTCTATATAATTCATTTGTTTGAAACCTGAATTGAATTGAGAAATGAAATCACGTTCCAATAACAAGTTGTTGCCCCGACTGATCACGAAAAAATTTAAAATTCGCAAGGAATTATTGAATTAAACTTCGAGTTCAATTTTTCCTATGGCGGAAATTTCATCCTCCACGAAAGTCACAAAACTCAGGTTGGTCTCTTTTATAGGCAAATAACCGAAATGCTTCCTCCACAGATTTTCAGATATTACCGATTTTGAGGCTCCCGAATCTAATTCTACCTCAAATCTTACTTTATTCAATTCAACCTCTACCAATATTGGTTTTTCATCTGCCGATTTCAAACAAAATAAAGGTACATCCTCATTCAATTCCAAAACTTCGACTGAATTCCTAATACAATCATCTACGTTCTTCTGTTCAATATAATTAAATGAAAAGTTTCGCATCCCATAACATACTCTTTTCGAATGACCCTTACACCGCATTTTTCGCAAATATATTCTCGGTAAAAACAACGAGCACTCTCATGGTTTCGGCCACCGCACACATTGCACACGCACATACCTTTTTGTGAGAAATATCTTCCTGCAGTTGGAGTTAACCGTGAGGAACCCGCTCTCTGCGCCTGAAGAAATTGCTGCTGACCACCTTTTCCACCCGCAGTGCCTTCATTGCCATGGTTTCTCACTTGACGATTTGCTGAAGTCGGAGGCCTGGGAGACTGTTCAAGACGATGCAATTCTTCCACTTTCATTTCCACTGGCAGTCCGTAACTATTTTGTGCCGATTCCGTCGATATTGCACTAGTCACTGCTTCCTCGAAAGTCATTGTTTCGGTTTTGGTGAAAAATGTGTCCAAGATTTTTCCTGGTTCAAATCCACAAATGAATTCATCACGAAGCGCGCTGTCCAAGTTTGTTCCGAATTTACAATGAGTGGCAAGTCTACGGAGGCGCACAGAAAATTCCTGAATTCAGCTTTTTGGTAGCGTAAAAAGCATATCTCTCTGCAAAAACTGCTCTATGGGGTTGATAATAATCTACCAAATCCTTGAAGAGCTTGTCCTCTGGTTTTCCTGGAACACACAAATATTCCAGTAAGGCAAACGCGTTTTGACTCAGGCTATTCAGTAACATTGCCCGCTGTATAGGTTCCGCGTCAACGCCATTTGCAGTAAAGAATGACTGTAATCGCCGAACATGAATTCCAAAATCGTGAATATCTGGGTTGAACTCCGTTGGGATACCATACTGACCCGAAATTGTCATTTCCCTTCGCACCGAACACACTAAGTTCTAAACAAATTTCCACTATCTCGTCGCCACTGTGGTATATCGAATGGTAAGACATAGGTTGATAATAATATCACTCATTGACTTCCAACAATAATCTATCTTTATTTCAATTCATCCATACATCGAGTACCAAGTTCCCAAGCCGTGACTGATAAAAAACATTATGAGAAATATTTCAGAATGTACACTGAGAAAAACATCATTATCCTAAACATTACATATACTTTCTGCAATTTTTTTTTATTTAGAAAAAAATACACCGCATCAACCACTAGGGTTATTAGCGGTTACAGTAAATACATTAAATACAGTGAGTACATTAAATTTTCTTAGAAATGCCAACCTTCTCTAAAAAACTATGAAGGGAAGTGAAGTTCGTAACATCCAGTGCATTGGTGAGGTCACTTGGTAATCCAGATAATTGTCTTTCTTCATTGAGAGCTGGATAATCAGAAATGAGATGTTCAACACTCATCGTCACACTGCAGGTAACACAAATGCGAGGCTCTTCATGCTCTAGGAGATATTGATGGGTAAATTTCGTGTGTCCAATTCTCAAGCGAGTAAGTAAAACTTGTTGTCTGCGGGTGAGAGCTCGGTAATTTTGAGAGACTAGATTCGGATTAATGGCTCTGAGTTCATTATTATGTAAGGATTGCCACCTTTGCTTCCATCTGTCGCACATGAGCGCATTTATTTGGTGATGGATGTCTTGATAGGGTACTCGTTGGATCTGTCGAGAGTTGGGGTTTGAAATAGCCTCTCGAGCTTCCAAATCAGCCCTTTCATTACCCGTTATTCCGATATGGGAAGGAATCCATACTATCTCGATGTGTTCACCATCCTGTAATAACTTTCCCAGTTCGGTCTTGATGGGAAGAAGAAGTGCATTTTTCGGGTAGAGTTGTTGGATGCCCAGGACTGCACTGAGAGAATCAGTGAAAATTACATGATCACCTACTGATCTACGGCAGTATTGTAATGCTCTGAGTATAGCAAATACTTCTCCTGTGGAGATACTGGAGAATGACGGCAGTCGATAAGTGTAAGTGGTGGTATCTATTATCACAGCAACATCCTTCTCCTTCAGCTGTTTTGGAAGAATCGGTGTATATATGCTTGAAGTGCTGATATTTGGAGACCAGTTCAGCAAAGAATTTCTTTATGGAATTTGAAGGGGTATGGTATTTGGGGAAGTTGAGGAGATGAGTATTACAGGGAGTAATTGGTAATGTCAAGGGGGAAGGACTTTTCAAGTCATGAGAAAGAATATTTGGAAAGTCTATGTTATTGTCGGAAACTTTGGCCATTTTTGCGTAAAACGGTAAGGGGTAATTTTGTTTTTGTTCAAAGACATGTTGAAAACGATCTGAGAAAGTATATCGATAGGAAGGATGATTTTTGGAAGAGGCTACTCTTGCAGCATAACTTAAGGAAAGATAGTCTCTACGAACATCAATGGGTTGTTCTCCAGCCTCAGCAAGCAGGCTCTCCACTGGGCTGGTACAAAAAGCTCCCAGGGCAATCCTCATGGCCGAATATTGGACCACATTCAGGGACTTCAGGAGAGTTGCTTTCGCGGAACCATAAACGATGGAACCATAGTCTAGCTTGGATAGAATGAAAGCACGATATATGCGCAAGAGGGTAATACTGTCAGCTCCCCATGAAAAATTGGATAGTATTTTCATCAGATCAAAGCCACTCTGACAGCCCTTCTTCAGATTGCTCACATGGGAGTTCCATTTCAGTTGTCTATCGAAAGTCAGCCCTAGAAATCTCATTTCATCCACAAACTCCAACTGTATATCATTCAATTTCAGAATTGGTTTGATCTGTATATATTTTTTAGAAAACAGAACGCATTTTGTTTTTTTGGGGAAGAATTGGAATCCCGTATCACGTGACCATGATTGTAGCCCTGTGATTGTCTGCTGTAGATGAGAGCAAATAGAATTCACATTTTTTCCACTTGCTTAGAGGACCAGATCATCCGCATATATATTGCCTCTTACAGAGTTCTTGACATCTTTCAGGATATCATTGATAGCGATGAGAAATAAATTCACACTCAGGCATGATCCTTGCGGAGTACCGTTATCTTGAGATTTACTTTCAGAGAGCACACCATTGACTCTCACGGAGAAGGATCTGTTACTTAGGAAGTTAGAAATGAATGCTAATAGGTTTCCCTGAACTTGCCAGCGTTTGAGTTTTTCAAGAACATTCCGTCGCCAAACAGAGTCGAATGCTCTGGTAATGTCGAAAAATATTGCAATGACTTGGTTTTGGTTAGCAAATTCTTCGTGTATGTCGGACTGTAGGCTAATGAGGTTATCAGTAGTAGAGCGTTGTTTGCAAAAACTACTTTGAAGAGGTGTAATCAAATTATTTTGATCAAGAAAAAAGGATAGTCTGGCATTGAGGATTTTTTATATGTATAATTTTTATATTCCAGTGTTTTATCATCTGACCAGATAGAGATGACCTCAAATAGCCCCAAACCGGTCTGCAAGGGTGTTCGTCTCTATAATTGAAAATCAATTCCTTCATTTGTATCGACGAAAGCAAATGCAGGATTTTCTTCTGTGAAGAAACCCACACTGGCACCGGTCGTAGTATTAGCCAGGGGAGTAGTTGTTTTCTGACAGGTGCCAGCCGAAACCTACTGTGTAGGTAATTTGAGACTGGCCTGAACGAATTGTTCGAAAGATGATTTGATTTAACGCCAGCCTTCAAGTATGCCCACTAACTATGTCGAATGTTTTTTTTATTTCGTATTGAAGAAAAAAAACATAAAATGAATACCATGTTTATCATTCATGAAGTTGTGGACAATGCAGATATATAATTCATAGGAATTCATTGAGTAATAAATTATAACATATACAAATAGTTTTATTTATTATTCATTCATCTTCATAAATTATGGTTGTTTCTTCCATTGTTCCACCATCTTCAACGGCTCGCAGTAACTGCCAATCATCTTCAGTTTGTGAGGAAGAAAGCACTTCAACTGTTGATTTTTTCGTAAAGTATTTACCTAACAAATCAGGCATTATTACTCTTAAAAAAAGTTTGTGGCTTTCTGGCTTTCTGATTGCCAAATTTGCTCATCAAATGCAATTCTATCAATAAAAATACTTTTTGGGCTCCAAACAACAAAATCACAAAGCGTTAGGCCCCACAAAGCCATTTGCATCTGTACCTGATAGTAGTACTGATGATCATTCTTCAATGCCACACTAAACTTCAACACATCCGATTCCATGACAATCACAGTTACTCAAACCATCCGGTGATGCAACAAAATTAGAATGTTTATCACACATCATTCTTTCATAATGCCTCAATGCATCTTTTTCATGGTCCCAACCATATGTAGTCTGCTAGGATGTGAAGTTGAATTTTTTTTTGGTTAGCAAATAGTTCTTATTAGGGACACTGATGGCTTTTCTAGCTTTGTCCTACAGGATCGCTTGAAATTGGATGCTGTTATCCTACCACTACGATATAAAAACCATTCATGTGACTCATTCTGAGGTTTGGTAGCTTCTGCAATCTTCTTACATTCTTCATAAGACATTTCGAATGACAGAGACTCTCCTGCAAAAAAATTAAGACAATAAAATCATGGCACGTTTATTGAAATGAAGATTTTATACCTATTACTATTAATTCTTTCATTTTCTTCAACTCATGTTCTGCTTTGTACATAAATGAACTCAAACGAAGTTTGCCTCGAATTGCTAGGACTACTTCAATTTCCCCGTTGAATGTGCTTACAATTGAATGAAGAGCACATCCTCTCCCAGTAGTGTTTTCAATGTTTGTAGAAACTTCACGATCTCTCCTCTTTCCAGCTGTACAGACATTGTTGAATCTTCCTGTTGGGATTTGTTTATATTCGACTTCATAAAATCTATGTCGAATACTCTGCTAGGCGCAGAAGGTTTAGAACTTGGAGCTGTCCAATATGCTTTTTCATCTGTTACTGACTTTGATTCCATAGAGGATGATATACGAACTGCATGATCAATAGAGAACAGTAAAGCTGAAACGTGTGTGCAAGTTTCTCCCAAACCAGCAGTTGTAACGGTTGATTTTGTGAAAAAGTAAAAAATATTAATCTTGCTTTCTTTTTGCCATAAGGATACAGATACTCACATCAACATTGGATGATAATAGGATTCATTCACATTCACTAGTATACTTGTAAATAATTGATATCTCATGGATGCCGAATCTAGCTTGTGGTTGGTAATCTTCCAGAAAGAGTTCTTGGTGCTTGCCATCATTGTTTATTATTCATTAATTGTACCCATAGTCATTATGAAAATTGATTTTGAATTATTTCTTGGATATTTTATCATCTGTTGACAGCTCAGGTGTAAACAAATTGCCGAATTCAGGTTAAGTCCTCAGTAATCGTTATTATCGATTCTTCTTCTTGGGTTGCAGCACTGTGAAGTGTGTTCGTCAGCGTTCGGTTATTAGTTTACCTGACAAGTGCCAATATCAAGAAATGAAATTATCAGGTCGAAAACATTTTCAAATGATTCTAGCTTCATTTGTATTTGCTTTACATTTCTCACCAAATTCCATTGAATTCTTCATGGAAGTATTTCTTAACTTCAGCTAAAATTCGGATATTCATGATAATGAAAATTCAGTAATTGCTCTGAGTTTTTCTTTTAAATAATAGCTTTCAAATTACAACTTATTCTCTTATTTTATACGTGTACATAAACTTGTAGAAATTTTGATTGTCCTTCAACATGACCATATTAGGTTTTATGGTTTGACAGTTTCAAGGTCATTTCGATGTTTTATGATTTCGGGTAGGGATAGACAAGTAGAGAGGAAGGCTCGCTCTCTTGGTGGTTGACTGTCGATGAGAGAAGTACGTTTAAGCAGTCATTAAACGTTTTCAAAGGTTTAATTATTTTCTTGTGAAAATATTCACCAAATTTGATAGATGTCGAATAGTGGATCGGCTCAGATGATTTTTGTGATATGGATTATAGAGATTTTTTGGATGTTTTGGGATAACATACCTTTGATGAAACAATTGAAAATGGCGACCATGTGTCGGATTAATTTCCTCATCAGTTCAGCTACTTTCCTCATCCCCAGCTTAAGTATTTTAAACCCCCAATTTAGGGTAAGCAAAATTATAGAAATTGTGTTTTTGGAAATTCATTGGAAATTTATAGGGTTTTATTACTTCCCCATTCAATTCATTCGATGGAAAGATGAATCCAAGGAAGAACTTGGTTCAGTTGGTGCTGCATGGCATCAGGCAATGCTAAGAAGATTTGGAGTTGTCGCGAAGACCAGAATCTTGTTTTCAATTTTATTTTGGATGGGCAGTTGCTGCCTTATTTTATTTAATCTCCATGGATATGGATCATCAGTATTCACCATACTTTAGTTAAGTATTCGATTTAGGGATATTTCCAATATTTTAATATTTGAAATTTGATTTCTCAAAATATTACAGATCCTTGTAAGGATCATTTGATAACTTTCTTCCACAGGTACCCAGAGTTGTGCACTTCTTGTAACGTTACAAAAAGGTAAAAGGGTAATCTGAACTTCATGAAAAGTTTATGATCAATGGTTATATTACAATTTTGATGGATGTTTTCCATGATTCTGAGTGATCAAATCTTCAGTCTTGTATAATAAATTGTAACTTGGGGAAAACATTGGGGTATTCATGTCCTTTCGATTTTGTATAATATGGATTTCTATTGTTGAAAGTATGGTTAATAAGTGTTGATTATATTTATGTGATAGGGAAATTTTGGGATATTAGTGTGTGAAGAGATAATCAGAAATTTGGGTATAAAAGCAATGAGCTATTAAACTTGAAGTAAAATACATTGTTGGCCTTTCTTTACATCGTAAAGATTACTATCCTTCCTTAGGAAACTGACTGATAAGGCTCTCACTTAGTGAGAAGAACCACAATCGACCCTAGAGATTTGAAGCAAATTCAATAGAACAAAACCAATCGTTTCATATGGCGCCCACTTTAGCAGTTATCAATCAGTAATGGGAGTAGGAGAGAATTGTTGGATGGAAAGGAATGTTGCCCTCTGGATTCAAAGTTTTGGTAAGGTAAATTTCTTTTGAGTTTGATGCCATTTATCGGATATACCTGAATTGTGCTTGAGCTCATACATTGATTTGGTAACAATTGAACTTAGTTCAGCTAATTTTCTCATATTTTGAAAGTTGAATTCTGTAAATATTCAATAATTTTGAAGTTCTGTGTTCTTTAAATAATTTAATAACTAGAATGTGCACAATGGAGCCTGATAGACTTAACAAAGAAGAACTTGAATATGAAATTACCTTAAGAGGAGTTCAACCTAAAGGAAACGTTAAAGAATTAGCGAAAACCTTGAGGAATCTTTTTTCTCTGGAAAATCAAGGAATGTCCTTTAAATTTGAGAACAAATTTGATTGTAAAACCGAAATAGAAACATGCAAAACTAAAATTGCTGATATTCAAATTCTGTTGAAGGAACCTATTACTAGCTCAACTATTCGTAGGTTAAAATCTAAGTTTGCCCATTTATTGCCTAGAATTGAGAGAATCGAAACTTCAGATAAGGAAGATTCTGCTGAAAAATCTGAGTTGTTAACTTCTGCCTTAAAACATTTTTCTGATTTCAAAGATGAACAAGAGGATCAGTTGAAAAGTACTGCTAATAATGATCTTCCCACTGATTTAGCATTTCACCAAAGTTTGTTGAATAAATCTCAAGGTGTTTCAACTCCAGTTAGTACAGCTCAACAACCACAACAAAATTTTTCTATGAATTTATTCCAGAATTTGGATAACTTGCAAATTGATAAATTTAATTTCAAATCATGGGGTCTTAAATTTTCAGGAAAAAATGATTCAATGAGTTTAAATGCATTTTTTGAAAAAATAGATGATATTTGTACAGCTCGTGGTATTCCCAAAGACATCTTGTATAAAGCAGCTTCTGAATTATTTGAAGGTGATGCCTTAATTTATTATCGTGCAATCAAACATAAAGCAACAGATTGGGATTCTCTAGCAAAATTACTCAGGGAAGAATTTCTTAGAGATGGTAACAAACATATTTTGGAACAAATTAAAGCTCGAACTCAAGGTGAAACTGAGACCATTGCTATATATGTGTCCTATATGATGAATTTGTTTAGTAGATTATCAATTTCTGTAGACGAACATATAAAATTAGAGATAATTAGAGAAAGAATTAGACCAGAATATCAAACTCGGTTGGAATTAATTGATGACATAGATTCACTTGATCGTCTTATTGCTCTTTGTAGGAGAATTGAGGATACTCGTTGGAACGTTGAATTGTTTGTTCCTCCTTCAACAAGTAAAAAGTCAATTGAAGTCGATTTGGATTATAAAAAGGATAAAAATCCATACAAAACAAAAATTGATAACATTGAAGTAGAGAAATCAGTGAAGTTCAAGGGAATTCAACCCAATTCAAGTAGGAATCGGAGTAAATCTAGATCATCAGTTGATAGTAAGGACAGCTTGTCATTGAGCAAACGCCGCTCAAGAAGCAGAAACAGTTCTCAGGATAGATGTTCAGATGTTAGTCTGAGAGACAGTAGTGCTGATAGTAATTTTTCAGGATACAGAAGGACTGATCATATTTCTAGACTTAATAAATATTCAAACAATATGGATAAATTTCAAAGAGGATCTTCTAATAAAAGTCATGACAGATATCCTGTTAACAATAATGCTTCTTACAGATATATAGGTAACTCTTCAGATAGAAACAGGTCATCAAGTAATGATAGAAATTTTCATAGAACAAATAGCAATTTCATTCAACATTCACCCAGAAATTTCACTGGTAATTTCAGGCTTTCAACCTCTTCAAATGTAAATAATTCAAGGGGAACTTCCAGTAGTAGTTTTAAAATAGTATGTTTTAAATGTAAAGGTGAAAACCATTTTGCAAGATATTGTAGGATGTCAGGCAAAAAATGTTTTACTTGTGGGTTAGAAGGCTTTACTCGTATAACTTGTCCTAGATGCCAGGAAAACTCACAAAGAGGGCATATATAGACCGAGGTATGACCTCTAATGCTTCATCGGTCAATAGTGTAAATTTGAATTTCAAATTAAATTTAGGAAATCGTGTTGAAAATAATTCCTATGTGGATAATGTAAATATTTATAAAATTAGTGATTTAGAATTTTCGTGTACTAGTGGAGAAGTGGAAGAATTCAACAAAATATTGAAACCAAAATTAGATTATGTATTAGAATCAACTTCAGAAGGAGAATGTCCTTATATTTCTGTTTCAATTTATAATCATAAAGTGAAAGGATTACTAGATTCAGGTGCAAATAGGATATTCATCGGTGACAGTTTGATGAGTTTTCTGAGTGGTCTTGAGATTAAGTTGAATACATTAGAAAATACTCGATGCACTGTCGCAAATAATGATGAGATGGAAGTTCTTGGATATATGACTGTTCCTATTAAATTAATGAATAAGGTTCATTTATTTGATGTTTTTGTTATACCTACATTGAGGCATGATATTGTTCTTGGGACAATTTTTTGGATAAAAATGGGACTTATTCCAAATTTAAGAATGGGAGAATGGTATTTTGAAAATCAGTCAAATTCTGAATTCAGTCTAAATTATGTAGAAACAACTTCTGACTTAACTTTGGGAGAACGAAGGGACTTGCAAACTGTTGTTGATGAATATTTTGATGCAATGAGGAATATAAAATTAGGATGCACCAATGTTGTTGAACATGAAATCAAAACTGATAGTCCTCCTATTGAATCAAGATACTATCCTGTGAGTCCTCATATGCAGAGAATAATTGATGAAGAAATTAATAAACTTTTGGAGTTAGGAGTAATAGAGAAAAGTAATAGCGGTTGGAGTTCACCTATTTTGATGACGCCTAAAAAAGATGGTTCTTATAGACTGTGTGTAGATTTTAGGAAGCTTAACTCAGTCACAGAAAAATGTGCTTATCCATTACCTATGATTAACCACATTCTTGATAACCTTGGAAACACGAAATTTATCACTACGTTAGATATTCAAAGTGCTTTTTGGCAAAAAATATACAGCCTTTACGGTACCTAATAGGGGTCTCTTTCACTTTACTCGTTTGCCAATGGGATTGTCTAATGCTCCAGGGTCATTCCAGTCTCTTGTTGATAAGCTTTTCTTTTAAAGTTTTTCTTTTAAATAATAGCTTTCAAATCACAACTTATTCTCTTATTTTATACGTGTACATAAACTTGTAGAAATTTTGATTGTCCTTCAACATGACCATATTAGGTTTCTTGGTGGTTGACTGTCGATGAGAGGAGTACGTTTAAGCAGTCATTAAACGTTTTCAAAGGTTTAATTATTTGGCGAAAATGGCGACCATGTGTCGGATTAATTTCCTCATCAGTTCAGCTACTTTCCTCATCCCCAGCTTAAGTATTTTAAACCCCCAATTTAGGGTAAGCAAAATTAAAGAAATTGTGTTTTTGGAAATTCATTGAAAATTTATAGGGTTTTATTACTTCCCCATTCAATTCATTCGATGGAAAGATGAATCCAAGGAAGAACTTGGTTCAGTTGGTGCTGCATGGCATCAGGCAATGCTAAGAAGATTTGGAGTTGTCGCGAAGACCAGAATCTTGTTTTCAATTTTATTTTGGATGGTGCAGTTGCTGCCTTATTTTATTTAATCTCCATGGATATGGATCATCAGTATTCACCATACTTTAGTTAAGTATTCGATTTAGGGATATTTCCAATATTTTAATATTTGAAATTTGATTTCTCAAAATATTACAGATCCTTGTAAGGATCATTTGATAACTTTCTTCCACAGGTACCCAGAGTTGTGCACTTCTTGTAACGTTACAAAAAGGTAAAAGGGTAATCTGAACTTCATGAAAAGTTTATGATCAATGGTTATATTACAATTTTGATGGATGTTTTCCATGATTCTGAGTGATCAAATCTTCAGTCTTGTATAATAAATTGTAACTTGGGGAAAACATTGGGGTATTCATGCCCTTTCGATTTTGTATAATATGGATTTCTATTGTTGAAAGTATGGTTAATAAGTGTTGATTATATTTATGTGATAGGGAAATTTTGGGATATTAGTGTATGAAGAGATAATCAGAAATTTGGGTATAAAAGCAATGAGCTATTAAACTTGAAGTAAAATACATTGTTGGCCTTTCTTTACATCGTAATGATTACTATCCTTCCTTAGGAAACTGACTGATAAGGCTCTCACTTAGTGAGAAGAACCACAATCGACCCTAGAGATTTGAAGCAAATTCAATAGAACAAAACCAATCGTTTCAGAGTACCTACGTAGTAGTAAATAATTGCATCAACTCTACCTTTTCCACGACGACTATGTGTTCTCCAATACGTTTTGAATGGAGCTCTCTCACCCAACCACTTGAGGCAGTTTTGTGAGACCCTAAGCCCTCATATGCTTTCAATTGTTCCATACTGAATGCACTTCTTGTGAATACCAAATAATTCACGATATCCGGATATAATACTCGTGCAGTAAGGATCTTCAGAACCTATACATCCTATTTTATTCAAATATCTTCCAGGATAGATTTTGTCCAAGCTCTTATAATGTTTACTCATCATATTTTTTTCAAAAACTCACAAAAACAGCAAGGAGATCGAAACTCTAGACATCACCTAGAAGATGGCAAATGAGACTTTGCCGAAACGTTGTGGGAATTATCCTCCAGAGGATCAAAACTACAGAACACGGAATGAAACCCGAAAAAACAACGCATCATATATAAGCTAAGTTCGATTATTCATGGATCGAGTAGAGCGGGTAGAGACTGAGCTGCGATCAGCTGATCACTGAGCGTATGGAGCTTAAGATCTAAAAACGAACGGATTTTGAGCTTTTGGAGCGTGTAACATAACCTCATATTTTTGTATTTATTTTATCTTTTTCGAGCAATTTGTTCTTGAACGATTGCGAATTTCCTTTGATTATCCACATTCGCCATGCAGATGGTTCATTTGAACATCATGTTGAATGAGAATGTAGGCGGTAGGTAGGTTGAATTTTTATGTTTTCTTTACAACGATGTGTTCATAGGTATAAGATGAAGTTGATTCAAGACATGGGTACTTTCACATTGAGACTTGACCTGGCATTCCATTCTCCCATGATGAGCATATCAACATTGATACGCTGCATTGTTGCTAGTCCTTTGTACCTACTTGGGCACCTGCTAGAGAAATTGGAAGTTGATATTCATGTTATAACCAGTTAAGAAAAATTTCATTTTGTATAACGAACATGATTCCTGCGGTATGAGAAGAAAAACTATGGGAGTATTTGAAAGGAGTCCAAGTTTCCCAATGCTACACAGAAAAGATTGATCACGCTCTACATTATATCCTTGGAGTATTTAAAGGGTGAGTTCGGGTTGTTAACTCCATTTGATTTTCTCACTCCTTTTTTCCCCAAGCCGTTCGAGTATGCTCATTAGAACGCAAAGAGTTGACTCCATTGTGTTCGGGTATGGTAGGAGTAAATCGAAAGGAGCTAACTCTCTAGGCGCCGTTGGCTGAGGGTGCCTGTTATGGATAATTAAAATGTACATCCCCTAGTTTACCTGCATCTGCCAGAACTCTATTGCACACTCCACAATTAACTATTCATAAGATTGAACCAGGAAGATATTATCATTTTGGATTCAGAGAATGTCTGATGAAATTATTGAGCCATCCCGAAATAGTTAGTGTTTGAATCAAGTCTTTTATTTTGTGTATTTCTTCGTGCCCCATTTTTGTTTCATATATAGATCCTATTATTCCTGTTTCAAGAATGTATATTTTATTTTCATCCCAATTTTAGACCAAAGTAATGTGATGTATCCAGATCCTATTATTCTTGTTTTAAGAATATATTTTAGTTTCACGTCACTTGTTGATCAAAGTAATGTGAATATATAGACCAGAGTAATAGTATTTTAGTTTTTATATATTCGAGAGTTTACAAATTTTTATTATATTCATTTATTTCATATAGGTTGAATATATTTTTCATTTTATGTTTCATTAGTATTTGTTTCCTTCTGAAAGTGAATTTGAAGAATGTTTCTGGAACCAGAAGGATGTTTCTTCTCGTTGGATATCTGATGTCCCAGTTGCATCCCTAGTACGTACCATGTCCCTATATTGGATGTCCCAAGAATGCCCAGTGGATTCACTTTTAGTTATAATAGTACAGCCTAGGGACGGTTTCGGGACATACTTATGAGGATATGGTATTTCCCTAGAACCTACCAGAGGGATGGCCCTGGGATGTCCTTTTTGTCGGAAAGCAGATGTCCCTCGTATGTCCCATGTTCCGGGAACAGTTGTACTAGGGACATCCCCAAAACAAATGAGAGATGTCCCAGGGACGTCCATAGGGTGTACTTGTGTTGTTAGGGTAAGGATTAATAGCAATACTGCTTTAACAATTTCTTTCGAGTTGAACTTTGAGACTCGAGTAATCTTGATAGAGATTGCCTATTTTCAGGACATTTACATCAATACATAGCTAACACTCTAGAGGTCTGAACTTCCATCATATACTTAGTTCATAATTCCTGGAACAAGATGAGCCATTATTATGATCTTGAAGCCTCCATCTAGTTAGGTTTCATTCAGTTCTTAGATGATTGTGATTGATATACTACCTCAGTGTTTAACAATAAATCTAGGTCTCTGTTGTTCAACCAATAAATTTTTCGAAACTTCAAGAATATTTTTTGAATTTAGCTAAAATAGAGGCTAGGTAGGTAGGTATTTCGAGAGGTTCGTTTTCAAAATCCTTTCTTTACTAACCAGGTATAGTTCGTCAGTATTACTTTCACATGTGAATAATATAATTACGAATGCAATAATTTTGAAAAAAGTTTTTTTTTATAACCTAAATAAATAACCTCACTTCGAAATGAGCTGCTCAATATGCACGCTCTGTGAATAAAAGGGCACAAATGTTATCGCTCTGTGCGCTCGATATCCTCGATTTGGAATGAACGAACGATTTTGAGTGAATTGAGCTCAGTCGAGCTGAGAGAGCTTGCTCGATTTGCTCGCTCAGTGAATAAATGGACACAAATGTACAAGCTCGGAGAGCTCGATTTGTAATAAACGAACGGCTTCGAGCAAAGTGAGCGCTCAGAGCTTAAAAACAAGAACTTAGCTATATATATATATATATATATATATATATGAATATAAAGAGAAAGTGTTATTTGCTATGAAGCAAGATGAATCAGGAAACTGATAAAAAGATTATCAAATTCTCTGGTCTATCACAATTTGCATTCAATTCGAAATGCCCACCACAAGATAGCTAGCTATTTCTGGCTTTGGCCTTCATCAGCTGTGGATTGGCATGGTCCTCGTATGAAATCACGTCGAACATGTGGTCGGACTTAAATTGATCAATTCAAGTCCGACCACATGTTCGACGTGATTTTAATTATATATTTTAACGAAGATTTTAATGTGTAAGTTGTATAATCACGATTATTTTACTCATCTACATTCTCATTGCTCATCATCATTACCATGAATGTCATCATGCTGAATTGTACCAACAAGTCATACATCCTCACAGAAGTTTTCCCTGATGATGGAATAAAATATATTTCTGAAAGCTTGGACAACCTCAAAAGAGTTTTCTTTTGACGTGCTGCACTCCCCAATATTCACTAGTTTGTATATATATATAATTACGTATTCTTTATGTGCCTCACGTTGGGCTGTCAATTTATTATATATTCTGTAATTTTGATTCGTTATCACGTCGGGTTGCTAATTAATATGTATTTTTATTTGTAGTGTAAAAATTCCCAGGGTTTGTTTTGTTGTTGATATCAGACTCTTATCAAAGTTAATACTTCACGTTCCCCAAGTTATAGCATTTCTTTGGTACGTCAGGTGGATTCACTCAGAAAGGGCTTCTCACAAAACATCGAGTAGATCATAAATAGATGGAAATCTTATGAATGGAGACAAGAGAAATAAATTTTGATAGATTTTAATGAAACATGCATGAAAATACCAGGAAGCATATAACCATGTCACAGAAATGCTCAAACATGAAATACGGCTACCTTAACCTGAATCAATTCAATGTTTACAAGGAATGCGGACATATTTTCTCTTCAAGAACTTCAATCGGTATCATAGTTCTATGATTGTTATTCACAGGTAATTTGATGATGACGTATTATATATCCTAACCTAATCTACGAAAAATTTCCTGATTTGCGGAACGCGTCAATGTCAGTTGTCATGACGTCAGGGTACGTCATACGTCACACATTGAAAATACGCTCACTAGATAATGTTTGTTTATCAAATACAATTATTGTTCAAATTGGGATAAAATGGCGATTTAAAAATTGTTTTTGAGCTCAGGGAATCATGTATGTGCACAAGGAAATATATACGTTGCAACGATATATGAGTGATGTTTACCAGCTGGTTTTCGACGTTGCTTGGACTGGATCTCCTCACAGACTTTCATGGCCTGCGGTGTCTCGTTGCTGTGATGACTGGGCCTTCGTTCGGGATCCGGTTGACGATTTTCCCTCTGAGACGTTTGGATGGAAATAATGTCGTGAAATCACTTGTGGTGAACCATTTTACTAACACGAAGCACTTGGGATATGCTTTACCCTTTTAAGGTAGGAAATTCTTTAAATAATGATTTGAGAAATGTTTGTGCGTGCTCACTCTCTGAAGCTAAAATTCTGAATTCCTTGTTGACAAATCAACAATTGAATGCCTGGTTTCCCTAGTAACAGTTCTTTACACTATCTATTCTCAATGTTAGATAATTATTTTCAAAACTATCCTAAAAGTTACAAATATCTTAATACTTTTATATACAAGCTCATGAATTCTAGTTTCGTCTTGCATTCTTCATTCTTTCATTGCATTTTGTTTTCATCTTTTTTTTTGAGGAAGCATCGTTCGGTGTCACAAAAAAATTGAATGGTAGTCTGCTTGTCTGAATTTTACTTATACTGATATTTCAAATTTTAGATCTATTTTATTATTCAAATAGTCTTCAGTGAAGTCTCTATGATTTTGTGAATGATTAGACTTTCTTTTCATTCACCATTCTGTTGTCCATTCTTTGCATTTTATGTCCAAAGTTTGCTAATTTTCAAGTGACAGTTGTTATGTCAATTGGCGATTTCTCCAACTATTCATCATATACGGGGTGTCCAAAAGATTCCTCCTGACCAAATCCACCTAGCATACAAAGATTGGTGCTTTCAAATTGGGTACCTTGGATATCATGACAATACCTCAAGTATTAGATGGGATTTTTTCTTGTAACAGGAGAAAATCATATCTCATACTTCTTCAGCTTTTCATCGGTATCATTGTCTTCTATGAATAAATATCATTAATATTAAATATTCCCCTTACTCTATCTTCATTGATGTACTTTAATTTATAACTATTTACATTGTTTTGGCTGTCAATAACATATCGCCACCTCAATACTACAATTAGATAACTCGAATTGACAAGTTCAGAGATAATCGAGTGTGAACATTCAAGAGGTGAATAAAAATCAAGATGAGGGCGTATCGTAACTTTTTAATTTTATCTATAAAATATATTGTGATGTGGAATATTCAGAATACTAAACGAAGAAAAATATTTGGCTGAAAAAAAAAATAATTTTTTTTTCAAGTTATCCACTTGTTGCAAGTACAAAAAATTAAATGTTCATAGTTATCGATTTTCATTGAAATGAAAAGTAGTAATTCATGTTGGGAAAAATCGACATAGATTCTAGAAAATATACTAAGAACTCTCAGCTTCTTCATCTTCGCTTCCTGAGACGTTATCTTGAATATTACCACTGTGCGGCAGACTATAGTAAAAAGGCTTATACGAGTTATTGAGTGCTGGAGGATTCATAGAAAATAATGAAATCAAATCCTGATATTTTTGCTCAGAAATGGGAATGGCATTTTGATATAACGCCTGTAGATGAGTGGCAGGTTGAGAACGACGACGACCTTTTTTATTCACATTAAGAATTCTCCATGCTCCATCAAAAGTTTCTCTAAATTCCATAAAGAAGGGTTGAGATTTTTTGAACCGCATCCAACACATTTTTTGCCAGTTGACCGCGCTTCCAGTTTCATCTTTTTTTCTTATGCACATGTTCTCTTTCACAAATTTCTTATAGTCTTTAATATCGTTCATTTCTAACTGTTGAACCTCGTATGCTTTGTCGTTTTTCCTTCTTGCACTCCTCGCTATAGTTTCCCAATCGGCAGGCCATAAAGCTTTTCCAACTCGTTTAAACTCTCTACCAATAGCTGAATGCATGGAATCGCATTCCATCTCACTATGTCCGACAACCGAAAATTTCAAATTAATGGCTTCTAGATTATCAATTTCTTGTACTGCTGTCATGAACATACCGGCCATAAACTTATTGAGATTTTGGCCACCGCATCGATCGCTGAAAAAACTCACTTCTTTTGCAGTAATCGGTAAAGATTTCAAATATTTATAAACACAGCTGGCCATCTCACAACTTCCTCTCTTACCTTGGGTTTCAGACCACATGAAGCAGTTTCCTTGTTTACTAACGACATTATAAATAGTGAAGTTATAAGTTGCAAGTCTACGTTTATGAAAAAGAGCATTATTTGTAGGGTCTGAAGGAACCAATAGCACTTGCTGGAGGTCGAAATTAGCGCTTATGTATTCTCCGTTGGACTCTTCAGCCTTTGTCTTATCTTTTCTCTTTTCTGTCCTTGCCAACTCTTTTGTTTCAAGATGTCTGGTATATTCAGCGTGCCGTAATTGTTTTTCTGTGTCTGATGCAATGTGAAAATTCATACAAACGCGACATTGGTCTTTTCGAGGTCGATGAAATCCCAAGTTATAATTTTCATTGAAAATTTTTCTATAAATTGCCTCGCTTGCTTTTTCTTCATTTCTCTCATCACGTAGATTGCAATATAACTTGTACATGATAGTTATATTTGAAGATGAGCAGAGGTATTGCCGTTTGGTCCCTGACCTGCAATAGTGAGACGGTACAGAGGGAAAACTTTCGATATGACTTTTAATATTTCCAATGATGGATGGATTCGTCACTTTTTTCGTGAACTTTCCCCTTTTATCACCTTGACTAGTATTTTCCGATGTTCGGTTGTTCATTGCTACATCGACTACAACTTTTCTGATGCCTAACGTATTTATAAACATTGTTTTGCAAACTTTAATTTTTTTGCCATTCATTGGCAAAAAATAACTTATGGACACATTACGTTTAGAATTCTCACGAGTTTTCCAGAGTGTCCCCGATTTTGTTGTGTTACTGTGTATGAAGTCACGTTGTCGTGTATAATTTGCAAGGTCCCAATATGTTCTGAATATCAAAAGTCTTTCAGAATCCTCCAGTTTCAGAGAACATTTATTCCTACAACTAGCGGGGCATGGTAGTTTCATTGTTGCTGCTGGTACTTTTTTGTTCCTGGAAGACACGTATTCTTCACCACAAGCTCTCTTTTTTTTCGCTACATTTCTTTTCCAGTTATGCGGTTTCAATACACGTTTTCTTGATTTAACTGTCGTTTCCGGAAATACTTCCATACCCTCTAGAATGTTTTCTCTATTAGTTTCGTTCAAAGGTAGTGAGTTATTATCGAGTGAGTCATTATCTGAAGAATCTCCACTTCCATCAGGAATATATTCGGAATGATCCGACGAGTACGCTGGTTCTGGACTTATTGGAATTTGCTCATTTTCTGTTCCTTCAAAAAGAATAATGTTATCTGGAATCCTTTCGACTAGTGACGTTGTTTCAATGAGAGGTGTCATGCTGTGGAGAACATATTCGTGATTTATATCAATTTGCGGAGATGGTATTGATCTACTGCTGCTTTCAGTGCCATGTAGAATTCGATTCATGTTATCGGATGAACCAATTTCACCTATTTTTAATGCATTATGTGTCAATGAATTTGTGTTGGTTTCGGAGAGAATTTGTCTATCATCTGATGAACACCTTTGGACAATTTCAAATTCGTTTCGTATCAATAAATTGGTATCACTCTTAGAACCGTGCATAATTTGTCCTTCATTGCATATAGGCCTTTCAGACATTTCCAATGCATTTCTTTCTGCTTCAACTGAGAGAAATAAAAAACAATCATATTGTTTTCGTGGGTATTTCAAGTTGAAAAAATCGTATTGTTCAATTTTTAATGAAATATGTTTCACTTTTCAACATGAATACCTTCCAAGAGGTTATCTCGAACGATGAAAAATAGCGTAGGAAAACTGCTAATAGTAATTATTATCGTGTTGATAGAATCAATATTCGATATTGCATAAGAATATTATCGAAAATTGGGTTATTCGCGAACGAATCTCGAAAAAACTTCATACACCTACACCTAACCTCACTCCATGTGCTGCTTGTTAAAGGTTTTATAAAAAGTAATCATTCAGCGGTACTTACTTTGTTTACCAAGTTCAGCTAATAACCTTCCTCTACTAGACATTGTAAGTAGTTTTTGTAGGTATTGAAATTATCTTGAAATTCACCGTGATTAACACGAACTCACTAGCAACCACCTGAATCAACAATATCAACACTACTAATTTGGCATGGAAGATTAGACAACTGAAATTGCGCGTTTGGAATTATTGTGCAACAAGTAGATATCTCAAGTTATTCAATTTTAGCATTTACACAATTCGTGAGTGGGTAATGGTAGAACTAGACAAGTTGAGATATCTGCTTTTAGTATTACATGCCATTGATATCTCGAATATATCTACTTTTCACCTCCTCTCCACGTGGGCTCCGTTATCGAATTTGAGATATCTGATTGTTGCATTCGAAAGTACTCACAAGATTGACTTGGTTTGACCAGATATCTAAAAATGGTCAATTTTCGAGTTATCTAGTTGTAGTATTGAGGTGGCGATTTGGACCTTCAAATATTGGTAGTAACTAAGCACATATACCTTGTTTTAAATTTGTTATTCTGTTGGATCGTATTAAAACCAATTGACCTTTTTCAAATATTATTTTATGCTTTTGTTTCTTCTCTGCACGTTTTGAATACCGTTTCCCACTTTTGTCTATTTTTGTCTTTACTTGGTCTAGTATGTCTTTTAATTGTTCGTTTGGTTCTTGTAGCCAATGTCGCAGTGGATGTCGTCCTGTCATTATTGAGTATGGAGTCCTTTCTGTTACGGTGTGTGGCAGTTGATTGAGGAAGTGTTCTACTTGTGGTTTATGATTGTACCATTCGCTGTTATTGTTTGTCGTCAATATTCTCAAGAATTTTACAACCTCTTGGATGTATCGTTCTGTAGGGTTTGCTTCTGGATGTCTTATACTTATATGTCCAGAATGGCATGGATCGTTCGTACTAGTGCTGAACATGAACACTGCAAACCGTAGGGTACGACTTTGAATCTATACAAGACTCCGTCGATAGAAAAAGCTGTATAGTATCGACTATTAGGACGCAGTGGATGTTTTGAGTCAACTCTTGTGAATATTTTAGAGCCTGTTATGCTACCAAATATTGCTTCGATGTTTAGTGGAGCTTCATATTGTGGAGTTGTGTATTTATTCATGTTCCTAGCATCTAGGCATAGTCTTAATTCATTATTACTCTTTCGAACTACCACTATAGGATTTATGAATTTAGAATTGCATTTTTCAATGATGTTTTGCTCTAGCATTTTTGTTATTCCTCTATTCACCTCATTTCTATACTTATATGGGATAGGATATGTTTTTGACTCAAAATTTTTTATACCTGTAATCTGAATTTGATGAACATAATTATTTGTTATTCTATGTTCCTCGTTCATTAGATTTACATGGTCTTTAAGTAAATTTTGTACCTCTCTTTTCATATTATTCCACAAGTTATGTCATAATCAGTT
This sequence comes from Zygogramma bicolorata, assembly GCA_032362365.1. Lineage (NCBI taxonomy): Eukaryota > Metazoa > Arthropoda > Insecta > Coleoptera > Chrysomelidae > Zygogramma > Zygogramma bicolorata. Next base: position 191,446 of record JAVJAQ010004378.1, on the reverse strand, counting down.
ATATGTCTTGTTTTTTTTTTCAAATTCCACATTGTTAATTGTATTTATTATTATCTCTTTATTTTGCTCTGTTGCATTTAGAAATTTTACTGTTTCCTCTTGAATCTGAACATGGCTTTGTTCATAATCTATTATGACTCCATTTCTATCTAACTCATCTGCTCCTATGATTGCATCATGAAGTAAATTTTCTATTAAAACAAATTGTATTGTATATTCAGTATTGTTGAATTAAATTTTTCCACTAATTCTTTCATGAACCTCATATAATTTTTCATTATTTGCACCTACCAAAACTACCTTTGGCATTCCATAACAATATTTTTCCAAAGGACCCCGCACTAATCTTATGGAAAACCGGTTTCGGTGAAAATCGCTGAAATTTCAATATGATGTCGCCCATGCCATCCTGAATAAAAGTTATCATTGCGCCAACTCTCTGAATGCCCGCGTTTGGATTCTACAGGGGGTCAAAGTTCGATATTTTGACGATTTTTCAGAAAATCCGGAATTTCATTTTCATTGTATCGATCTGAATTTTTATAATGGAATAGTCCACAATATGTGCATCAAAAAGTTCAAATGACAAAAGTTTCTAGAATCAAAACTGGCGGGTATACAGAGGGTTGAACTTTGTTTTTGGTAATTTTTATCGAACTTTTTTTGAGAAAATATTCGTTTTCCTGCAGATCCATGTGCAATTGATGTTACTTACAGTACATAAGAGGGCGATCATATTTTGCATTTGAACTAACCATCCAACTTTAAATATTTGAAAGGTACGGGGCGATCAAAAATATATTTTCAATTTCGGAAAAATGTATCCCTTTGTATAGTCAGCTTTCACCAATATATTCAGCTGATTTTTTGAAACTATGTAGCTAACATACATACAAATGTGTCAACGTCTGTGCTCATTAATCTGAATCCAAATAAAGTTGCGGCGATGGTCCAAAAAATATGGAGAAGGGATGTTTCGGAATAATTTAGAAATGATTTCTAAAATCGTCCGTGAATTTCTTCTATTTTCTGATATAATGTAGATGAGTTATTATTGATCAAAAAGTTCTACAGTGCCTACCACGCGAATGCCACGGTTTGAATTATACAGGGTTTTGAAGTATAGTATTTCCTTGATTTCTGGAATAATCAATAATTTCTTTGTAACGGAAAATAATATTGTTTACTAGACAAACTTCGAAACATTTCAATGACCAAATTATCTGAAATGAGAATTTATGAATATACAAAGGTTGGTCCAAAAAAAATTTTTTTTTTCAAAAATATAAGTATCCGTTTACTATTCATATTTTTTATATATTCAGAAACTCTATTAGGACCAGGACCACCTTGTCTCCACCCGATGTTTTAGGAAAATCCAGTATGAAAACAATATATTCTCGAGAAAGATCGTGTGCGGAAGAACAAGTAGAGAGAAATGAGATGATTTGGTTTATATTCAGGTCTTCGCAACTGCCATTGTCTTCAAAAAATTGTGACCGCAACTGACAGATATATGAAATATGAATTAAAGTAAGTACATAACATGAATTCAGCACGATTCCAAGCATATGGGCTGATTCAGAGAAAACAGAAATGATGATAGTACTACAACAGCTACTGAACTGAGTCGAATCAATTCAGCAAGTACATTTTTTCCATGAAGACAGCCTTTCGGACGATTCATATTTCGTTTTCCGAAACGAGTTATACCGGTTTCGGGGTTTTGCCCCTCATCAGTGTAGGGTAGGTCTTATATAGATATCACTGAATAGAGCATGCGACATTCTGAAATAATTGGAAAAATCTTCCATTACAATGATTGAATCTGCAGTTAATTCAATTGCAATGAAGAATGAGGATGCAAGTGATTTCTATCGCAATAAAGAATTAGACTTCAGACGAAATGTCATGCATCCAAATTGACCACCTACATACCGGTCTTGGGTTTTTTGAGATGTTATTCAAATAAATTGTGAGGAGTTTATTCACCGGCATGACTGTCATCGTTTCACTATCCAACTATTTCAAGCGCACCATCAGGAACCATTTGTTGTGGTCTATTTGCCGCGTCCATTACTGAGTTTAGTAGGGAACTTGAGGGGTATCGACTGTTGGGGTCATGTCGAGCATGACCAAGATACCATAGAACACTGGCAACATGCGCACATGTTCCTAAAGTTCTGGCGCCGGTTTTACAAGTACAAAAATATCCTAATATGGGCTCGTTTGGTTCATCAGGTTCTTCTCCATCATTATATTTGATCCACAGTTGATATTTTGTGGCATTTCTGAACCTCGAAAAAACCCTGACTCTCATGAATCCAGGTTCCTCTTCGAAAATATCGACCTGAAACTCTTCATTTTCTTCCCTTTGCAATTTATCCTGTATATACGAAGGTGAAAGTTTAACTTGGTATATACCTACGGTCAAATCTCTTAGATATTCTATCGTAAGGCGAGGAAAGTTTGGAATCAGGTTTCCATTCATACGGACCCATTGACCATTTCTCAGATGAAGATTGTCCACTTCCACTCGAGCCTGGACGACATTTACCTCCTATGATTTTCGTAACAATTCTTGTGCCAGCTGAGCATTGGCACCTCTCATTGAGACTGGGGGGTGGAAGCTGTTGATGAGTGCACCAGCGATTTGATATAGATCGCTAAGATTGTGTACGTGTGGCATTTCGATCGTTTTATCAAAAAACTTAAACATGCTTTTCAAATGTCCATTTCTTGCTTCAACTATCCATCTAGTTTTCGTCACTAATCGAGATTTATTTGCTTCCTCGGTGGAAAGCTGTTGTTGCCCTCGTGGAACAATCGCGGGCATTTCATATTGTATGCCAAGATTATTCAGTAAGGGTATGGCATCTCGATAACCCCGATCCACAACAAAAATGTCACCTTCATTAAACCATCCCCTCATGTCTTCTAAGTTTCTTTCAAACTGATTCTCCAAAATTCTTGCGTCATTGTTGCGAGCGTCTGAGAAATAAGGTCCTTGAATACTCAGTATATATCCATCCGGGGCCACAATCAAAACTGGTTTCACCAGATGATGTCCCTTGTACCGGCAGAAAGATTGGCGCAATATCCTGAAATTACAACTTTTATTTATGGCGGCGTATGATCCGTCGATGTAAACGATGGCCTTCGGGTTGGCTGGGGTCGGGTTATATAAAATATTGGAAAACTCACTCACATGCCTTCTAATATACACATTCCTATCGATGGCTGCAAAGCCGATATTCGATGGAACGAATCTTTGCATCAAAGACTGTCTTACTTTAGAAATTGCTAAGCTGGTGGCTTGCCTAGAGGGATAATGGAATATTACCTTCAAGAAATCATCCGACAGACCCTGACGCAATTTACAGAGGAATGTCATAAGGTCTTTTTTCGTTATATATCTATAACCATGTTCCTGCGGAACCATATCACAGAACATAAAAAGACTACGAAATTGTTCTTTGGTTATAGGAGATATTGCCTGAAACTCATCCTCACTGAAATTGTTCTCATCTTCATAGCTGGAGTGTTCAATAGCCACAAAACGAAGCCCTTGAAGGAAAATGGATAGTTGCTGTCCCTTTATCAGATAAGGTCTATTTACAAACTGGATTCCTGGTAATAGAAATGGCAAAATGAAACCGTTATCATCGAGATGATGTCTGCACGCCTTCACGTTATCCGGGATGAATATATTTCGATGAACAAAAATATTGGCCCTGCATTTATTGGATAGAGTTTGCTGATCATCGGCGGCATTGCAGATGAAGCATGTATGGCTCGATGTTTGTGTCAAAACATTAAGTCTTATACAAGTTGGATCAATCGTCAAGTCCCTTATTTCATTCATAATAGATCGATTACAGTTTAAACATATTCTTGTTTCTTCTCCTATGATGAGAGGGGGACCACCTCGTGCATCCCGCCTAGAAATAGCTATTTGACACTTTTCCAAATGTTCTTCTCCATGAAGAAGATGTGACATTCGAGCTGGTCTTGATCGGGTATCGCATACAAAGCAATTTACTTGATTTTGATAGGCCATGATGACCTGGGAATATTCAAATATGAGATACAATTGAATATAATGATTATCTCACCTTATTTAACTTCGAAGAGCAGAAAATAAAAGAAAACAGGTAATTGATGACCAAAACATCAACCGATTCTCTAATTATTAGAAAATACTAACATTTCATCTACGTTCAACACATCAAAATATGTTTGCTATCAAAAACATCCATAACTCTGACAGCAATCGAATGACATTCCAAGGACTGCTCTATTTTGGATATGGAATAATACAGTTACTTGCACAGAAAAGTAGTAGGTACAAGTCTTGGAAACGAAAATGTTGTTATTTTAGTACAGTAAATTGTGTTAATCTGATCTTTTAAAATTGTCTTTGGCTTTTTAAAAACGTTAAAGAGGCACAAAAGAAATATCATTTCCAAATTATTCCGAAACATCCCTTCTCCATATTTTTTGGACCATCGCCGCAACTTTATTTGGATTCAGATTAATGAGCACAGACGTTGACACATTTGTATGTATGTTAGCTACATAGTTTCAAAAAATCAGCTGAATATATTGGTGAAAGCTGACTATACAAAGGGATACATTTTTCCGAAATTGAAAATATATTTTTGATCGCCCCGTACCTTTCAAATATTTAAAGTTGGATGGTTAGTTCAAATGCAAAATATGATCGCCCTCTTATGTACTGTAAGTAACATCAATTGCACATGGATCTGCAGGAAAACGAATATTTTCTCAAAAAAAGTTCGATAAAAATTACCAAAAACAAAGTTCAACCCTCTGTATACCCGCCAGTTTTGATTCTAGAAACTTTTGTCATTTGAACTTTTTGATGCACATATTGTGGACTATTCCATTATAAAAATTCAGATCGATACAATGAAAATGAAATTCCGGATTTTCTGAAAAATCGTCAAAATATCGAACTTTGACCCCCTGTAGAATCCAAACGCGGGCATTCAGAGAGTTGGCGCAATGATAACTTTTATTCAGGATGGCATGGGCGACATCATATTGAAATTTCAGCGATTTTCACCGAAACCGGTTTTCCATAAGATTAGTGCGGGGTCCTTTACTTCTGTTATAATTTTATGATTTATTAATGATATTTCTGAACCAGTATCTATCAATATTTCCAATTTTCTATTATAAAATGTCCCAGGAATCTTTATTAAACCTTTATTTAATCCCAATTTGAAATTCTTTTCTATGTCAACGAATTCTCTGGGATGTTGATAGATTACTGTGCATAACTGAAAACTACCTACTTTGTTCAGGATATCTTGGTAGGCTATCTACTGAAATGTTTTGTCTTGTGGAACTATAACAGGGTTTTGTATTGTGCTTATATGTTCTGTTTGTTGTCTAGTCTGTATGTGGTTAATTCACGCTATAAGGTAGACACGATTAAATTTCCACAAAATTTATTGTCTTCGCGACATGTTTCGATACACTGTATCTTTATCAAGCGAATGTTTTTAAACATCAAAGCAGAGCAGATAAAGGTAACACAGTCATTGCTATCAATAGGAATGATTATGTTCGAAAAACTCTTGATTTTTTAGATTCCGGTAAATTCACATTACTGAAACGTGACCCTACTCATTTGTACCAACTACAAATCAAGGAATTTTTGAGAAACTCAAATTCTATTTTCGAAGAATCCAAGAAGTTCAAACTCTGATGAATCCTCGAACCCCAAAATTATATTCTTTGATGAAATTACATTAACAAAACTACCCTATTCGGCCAGTAGTATCATTTGTTACAGCACCATCAGTAAGTTAGCAAGAAAGCTAATACATTTGATAACAAACTATTCTGAATTTGAACCGAAATTCAGCCTTAAAAATTCTCATGATTTGATAAATAAAATACAGGATATAACTGTTCCAGATAACGCAAAATCAATATCATTTTACGTTCGAAATCTTTTCCCTAGTATACCTCCACAAGATACCATACTCTTAGTCGAAGGTCTACTAGATAAAAATCATGTTAATCCGCTCATTAAACAAGAGATATCAGATCTTATGTCGATATGTCTTGAACAAAATTACTTTCCATTCGACAATAAAGTATACTCTTCATCTGACGGTTTGATCATGGGAAATCCGCTGAGTCCTCTACTGGCAGAAATTTTCATGGACAATCTGGAAAATATAATTCATAAGCATCCACTCTCGCAACAGTTTTTGTATTGGTACAGATATGTAGATGACGTTATAGTTTGTTTTAAAGGTACCACTAGGCAATTAGATACATTTCATAAATATATTAACACTATTCATCCAAATATTCAATTCACAATAGAGATGGAAACAGAAAATTCAATTAATTTCTTAGACTTGACAATAGGTGAAGCCAACAGCAAACACCACTTTGCTATTTTTCATAAACCTTCCCACACTGATATCACTATTCATAATACTTCGGAACATCCATATAAACATAAAATATCAGCATACCATAGTATGATACACAGATTAGTAAACATTCCTCTTTCTGTGGACAATTTCAACAAAGAATTAAATATCATAAAACAAATAGCAGTTAACAATGGATATCAAGTCAAAGTAATAGAAAATATTCTTGCTAAAAAACTACATAGAAAAGCTATCCAAGAAGTGTACCCCACTTCGAGGACCCAGGACAATACTTATAGAATCTTAACTTATTCAGGACCTGCTACGGAAAAAGTAGCTTCATTTTTGCATAAACGAAATTTAAAAGTAGCATATAGAACAAATAATACGCTGGGAAGGTTCATCAAGAATAACAAAGATGAAACAATAAAAGATGAAAAATCGGGAGTTTATAAATTGAATTGTGGATCTTGCTCCAAAGTATATATTGGCCAGACAGGTAGACCATTCAAAAGCCGCATACGTGAACATCGTATGGATTATGAAAAGCAAACATTTCATTCATCATATGCCAATCACATTTTGGAGGAAGACCATGACTTCGATGAAAATTTCGAAATTCTGCATGTTGAAAATAAAGGCATTACACTTAATTATTTAGAATTTCTGGAAATCAATAAATTAAAAAATTCAAATTGTTTGGTGAATGATCAATTGGATCTCAATAGTTTCCCTTTGTTGAACTTATTCAATTAATAAGTAACTATGGTCCGATATCATAATCATTATCAGTGTAATTCTAGGAATCAGTATCAGGTAATAAGTTTAGGAATCATCATCAGTGTCAGTTGTATTTTTCTATGAATCAGAGATAATTAGAGTAGACCCTGATGTATTTAAGGAGTTTTTAACAAAGAATAATTTAGTGTTTAAAAACATTCGCTTGATAAAGATACAGTGTATCGAAACATGTCGCGAAGACAATAAATTTTGTGGAAATTTAATCGTGTCTACCTTATAGCGTGATAACTATGGATTTCCATCAAGTAAAGGCCACCTCAATCCAAAATGTGGTTAATTTGTCTGTTTTTCCTATCGTCCACACTTCTACTTCGTTCCTGTCTGTAATTGTTATTGTTTGTTTGGTAGGGTCTTTCTTCACTTCTACGTCCTCTGTCCATCTCTATTATTGTACCTGTTGTATCTGTCTTTATTTTGTTCGTATGTATGTCTGTTATTGTAATCCCGATTATTGTATGTATTGTTCGTATTATTATTATTATATTGCTCATTATTATGATACCTCCGATTCTCATTTCGATTTCCATAATTATTATAATTGTACCTCGTATTATTATCATTTCGGTTTCCATAGTTTCCATATCTATTATCATTTTTCCTTCTAAAGTTTGAATTGGTATTATTATTTGCTCTATTTATTAATGTGTTATAACTATTCCTTCTCCTTTCTTGCATTATTAAAAATTGACAGAGACTATCCATATCTTTGAAATTGTAAAGTATCATAATTTCCTCTAAGTTATTATCGAAGTGTTGAATGATTGAATTTACTATGTATTCCTCTGTAAAATTGCAATCCAGATATTGGGAAGTACTGTAGATTTTTATGCATATTTGTGAAATGACGTTCCCCTATTCGGATTATATTTTCCCCTTAATAACTCATCTTTTACTATTTTTTGTTGGTCTGGTCCCCAAAAATATGCGAAAAATTTATTTGTGAATTCTGCAAAAGTTAGCAACTCTGATTCTTTGTTATTAAACCATAATAGAGCTTCATCTTGCAATCGGTTACGAATGATAGTTTTAAAACTGGTAGATGTTATGTTATCAGATAACTTATTTTTCGAATGTTTGAGGAAAGGTACAGGATATTGTTTTTTTATGTTTCCTGTAAAACTTATTTTGTTGTCACTGGCATTTGCAAGGAGGGTTTTTATAATTATTTCCTCATTACTATTTTGTTCAATCCTATTTTCTGTCTTCGTAATTCTCTCGTTGATTTCCCCTATTTGCCCATTGATTTGCTGTTCTTGGTTAAAATTTTCCCATGCAGTCTTTTCGTTTCCTTTTCTATTTTCTTCCTCAGCTTTTCCTTATCCTTCTTATTTCCTTCTTGGTTTTTTAGTATGTTGGTGTTTATATCTTGGATTGTTTCTTTCACTTGCTCTATTTCATTTTCCATTTCTTTATTCTTTTGGTTTATTTCACTGATATACTTTTCAACTGTTGCGTTCACTTGTGGATGCACGTTCTTGATTTCCTGATGTATTATGATTTTCAAGTTGTTCATTTCTTCTCTTCTTTCTTCCTTTCTATTTTCTTCCATTATTCGCATCTCTTTCCTTCCCATTTTTTCTTTATCATTCGAAAATCTCATTAAATCTTGCATATTGAATTCTGGTGTGGTTCTTGTTTGTTGGGAGGTTGTGGCATCTCCAGTTTCTTGTCCTGTTGTTTGTGCATCTTCCTTGTTCTCCATGTTTGTTTCTTGGTCATCTCCTGTCTTGTTTTTCTTTGATCCTTTTCTAGTCTCCATTAATAGTTTGTCTTTTAGATTTTTTAAAAACTTCCCTTCCTGAACACGCCTCATACGTTGGGAGCCAATTTATTACGTCATTTTTATGTGCCACACGTTGGGCTGTCAATTTATTATATATTCTGTAATTTTGATTCGTTATCACGTTGGGTTGCTAATTGATATGTATTTTGATTTGTAGTGTAAAAATTCTCAGGGTTTGTTTTCAAAACAAATCTCAGGGTTTGTTTTGTTGTTGATATCAGACTCTTATCAAAGTTGATACTTTACCTTCCCCAAGGTATAGCATTTCTTTGGTACCTCAGGTGGATTCACTTAGAAGGGGCTTCTCACAAAACATCGAGTAGATCATAAATAGTATGGAAATCTTATGAATGGAGACAAGAGAAATGAATTTCAATAGATTTTAATGAAACATGCATGAAAATACCAGGAAGCATATAACCATGTCACTGAAATGCTCAAACATGAAATACGGCTACCTTAACCTGAATCAATTCAATGTTTACAAGGAATGCGGACATATTTTCTCTTCAAGAACTTCAATCGGTATCATAGTTCTATGATTGTTATTCACAGGTAATTTGATGATGACGTATTATATATCCTAACCTAATCTACGAAAAATTTCCTGATTTGCGGAACGCGTCAATGTCAGTTGTCATGACGTCACGGTACGTCATACGTCCCACAGTGAAAATACGCTCACTAGATAATGTTTGTTTATCAAATGCAATTATTGTTCAAATTGGAATAAAATGGCGATGTAAAAATTGTTTTTGAGCTCAGGGAATTATGTATGTGCACAAGGAAATATATACGTTGCAACGATATATGAGAGATGTTTACCAGCTGGTTTTCGACGTTGCTTGGACTGGATCTCCTCACAGACTTTCATGGCCTGCGGTATCTCAATGCTGTGATGACTGGGCCTTCGTTTGGGATCCGGTTGACGATTTTCCCTCTGGGACGTTTGGATGGGAATAATGTCGTGAAATTACTTGTGGTGAACCATTTTACTAACACGAAGCACTTGGGATATGCTTTACCCTTTTAAAGTAGGAAATTCTTTGAGAAATGTTTGTGCGTGCTCACTTTCTGAAGCTAAGATTCTGAATTCCTTGTTGACAAATCAACAATTGAATGCCTGGTTTCCCTAGTAACAGTTCTTCACACTATCTATTCTCAATGTTAGATAATTATTTCTGAAACCACCCTAAAAGTTACAAATATCTCGATACTATTATATACAAGCTTATGAATTCTAGTTTCGTCTTGCATTCTTCATTCTTTCATTGCATTTTGTCTTCATTTTTATTCTCGAGGAAGCATCATTCGGTGTCACAAAAAAATTGAATGGTAGTCTGCTTGTCTGAATTTTACTTATATTGATATTTCAAATTTTAGATCTATTTTATTATTCAAATAGTCTTCAGTAAAGTCTCTATAATTTTGTGAATGATTAGACTATCGTTTCATTGCTAATCTGTTGTCCATTCTTTGCATTTTATGTCCAAAGTTTGCTAATTTTCAAGTGACAGTTGTTATGTCAATTGGCGATTTCTCCAATTATTCATCATATACGGGGTGTCCAAAAGATTCCTCCTGACCAAATCCACCTAGCATACAAAGATTGATAAAAAAAAAAGTTCAAAAACATGTATACACATTTTTTACCAATTTATGTTTAATTCAATATTTTTACACCATTTTTACTGTAAGTATAGTTGATAATGTTGATGAGAAAAAAAAACAATAAAATATAGGCCTCAAGAAGCTTCACAATAGGAGCGAAAGCTTGGCGAAGTAAAACAGGACTTTTCATTTGGACTGACTGAGAGACCCCGCTATCCATTTCAGTGTACAATTCTCCAGTCGCTATAATAATCCACTTTATATATATATATATATATAAAGAACAACAATATATATATATATATATATATATATATATATATATATATATATATATATATATACAAAGCTGTAGTTTTTTTTTGGGTGAACAGCAGAACGGAAGTGTACTCTTATAACACCAGTTTTTCCAATAGTTCGATAATGTTTATTACCATCTTCAGGAAAAAGCTACAAATTATTATTTTAAGTTAACACTTGAAATAAACAGTAACAAGAACCTTACTTTATTTTAGGTTAGTCGTATTCAAAACGTTGGTAAAGTGGTATAACATGTCACAGACGATAAAATATGTTCACAGTCCAATATTAAAATCTTACACCAAGTAAATTGTTCAAAACGCCATTAAAATATTAACAGGATTAAAAAAATATAGTTGAATATGCAACAGGTGAATACACATAAAAGTCGACATTAACGGTTGAATATGAATTATGAATGAAATTGACAATGGAGTTTGAAATGACAGAGTTGACATGAAGTATGGAACATCTAGAAACAGGTGTGTACAGAGACATCTGCCAGGATGGAACAACGACAGAGTGAGAGAACACTGCTACCATCTGTTCGGAATTGAATTTATAGTTATCAATATTATTGATATTTGAAATTGAAGGATGCTGACATTGAATCAGAAAGGAATTGAGAAAAGATTGTAATTATTATGTGAAAAACTATTTTGAAACAAATTAAAAAAATATATATAATTTTCAATTTAGATTAGTAGAATTATTGTTGTTTACAAAATGTCAATTTTTTTTATCAATATCAAGTAGATATGCATAGATTCCGCTGAGGTGTTCAATATCAGTTCTTCTGTTAAGAAAAGATGTTGATTAAGAGATAAACGCCATTTCCAAGAACAACCGCTTAGACTCATTTTGTTCAATACTAAGAATTTTTGTTGAATTGTAATCCATGATATGTCCATCTTTGTAAACATGGTTACTCAGGGCACATCTCTCAGGATGTAACCTACTATCGCTTTCATGTGATGAAATTCGATCTTTAAGAGATCTGCAAGTTTGACCAATATATTCGTTATCACAGTTATGGCAAGGAATTGAATAAACCAATTTCGATTGAAGCAGAAAGGGAGTTTTATCTTTAGGTTTGGAGAACAGATTATTAATTATAAGTTAAGTTTTATGTGCGATTTTTAAGAATTCTTGTCAGTTTGGGAGTGACTTCACAAATAAATGGCAAAGAGGTGAAGAAACTCTGAGGCGGATTGGTCTCATTTGTAACAGTGTGAGATTGGAGATTAGTGTTATTAGAATTGAGGTCATGGGGAGACGTGCTGTCAGCATATATATATATATATATATATATATATATATATATATATATATATATATATATATATATATATATATATATATATATATATATGTATATATATATATGATGCCTGTTAAGTTGTGACTTCCATTAAGTTGAAAAGGCGACCTGACTTCCGGGTCTATTCAGAGCTATATATGGATACATTTTGTGTTTTTTAGATGAGGGGAACGTCAGGAATACGATTCTCAAGAGAGGGGAAGAGATTTGTTACTTTGAAAAATAATATAATATAATATATATATATATATATATATATATATATATATATATATATATATATATATATATATATATATATATATTGATGCCTGTTAAGTTGTGACTTCCATTAAGTTGAAAAGGCGACCTGACTTCCGGGTCTATTCAGAGCTATATATGGATACATTTTGTGTTTTTTAGATGAGGGGTACGTCAGGAATACGATTCTCGAGAGAGGGGAAGAGATTTGTGATTTTGAAAAATAAGAATTTTGTATATATACAAAATACGGACCCGCTTCCATATATATATGATCTCGCAATATATATACTCGGGTAGCTTTATTACTTCCAGGCACTTAGGAAGTGAGTACGTATGCTCTTTTCAATACCGTTGAATATAAACATATACATTATAGACATTAACGTACAAGTGCACTCGGCTGATATTTTTTTGAATTGAGTTAATTTTTCCAGTATTTCATTTTCTCTCGCATTGAATTGTCTTGAGTTGAGTGGTTTTACGCTGTCAAAAATCATAATTCTTCAGTTAAAATTCAAGAATTGAAAATGGCGACTCCAAAATGGCAAACAATTTTTGCCATTATGGACCGGTTCCTTTCTGAATTGATATAAGGTTTTTGAGGTTGAAGATTATAATTTTTCTATCAAAATTGAAAAATTCGATATATCGACTGCGAAATGGCGAAGAAGTTTTGTCATCGTGGTGCGATTCAGTTCAAAATTCGTATGAGGGCGTTCTTTGGGTTGTAGATTTTCAATCTTTTAACAAAATTTAACAATGATTCAAAATGTGTTTGATTCAATTTGAAATTGGCATCTAGAAGTTTTTGGGGTCGAAGTTGAACTATAATTAAAGATGACGAACTTTATGGATGACATGAATCAAATGAAATTATTTTTTTTTTCATTCAATTGCACTGAAAAGGAGAGACATTTTTTTAGATGTGCCTCGTATATTATTCTGTGAGTAACGAATAGAAAATTTCGTAGCGCAAGACTACAGAACTCTATTGAGTAACAATTTGGAAATTGTGCGCTGCGAGGTTATTGTCCCATATTGAGTTCTTGATACATTCGAATAAAAGCTTATCGTGAAAAAATGCTTGAGGTAATTCAATTTTCAGAGCATTTTGATAAAACTGTTTTTATTGATATTCTGTATAAACTTTTACTCTCTTTGTATGAGTCTGTAGGTCAGTTTGTTGAATTCGAACAATGTTGGAAATTAATTCACTACCTCTAACAGTTGACAACTATAGTCTCAAGAGTGCGCGTAAACAATGCATCTAGCGTGATCAGCGTCCTCGCGTTTCGATTGGCTGGCGGTGATGTCGAAGGATATATATTAGTATTATTACTTATCGTTAGCAGTGCATGTGTTACTTCAGTCAATATGTCCAGTACAGATATGCATAAAACAATATCTCATCAAATGCCTGTAGTCTTCGAAAAAGGAAGAAAATAAGGCATTTGAGTAGTATCTAGAAGAATTTGGTCTCAACGATTGAAAGTTTGGTTGATCATATTCTCACATAAGTAGACAGTCGTACAGGCGTATGTAAAGCCAGTGTATATTGTTCGTGATTTTTTTCAACCCAAAAAAGCATAGTCGATCTAGAATTGTGGATGAATTCAATGAAAACGCCAAAAACCTCTTTTCAAGTTCAAGTTCCAAGTCTTGCCCTGATCTACTTGACCCATCACATGTATTTGTTCACGAGCACCCTATCTTCAAGGTGAATGCATTATAGTGAGATATTGAGTTCGCAATATTAGATCCGCCTTATCGAAAGTATCAGTCATTCTTAAAAGACGCATGTTTTTGCCGCAATTGCAGAATGGAGTAGAGTTCATGTAGGCATGATTTTCGGTAATTCGAACACTGGAATATCATTGGCCATTTTTTAGTTGCATCTTTTTTATTCGGTCAAATTTTGCAAATTTCGTACCTTCATGAACTCTGCTTTAGGGTTCCTGTTTTTCCATCTAGCATGCATTCTTGAATGAGGAAAATGATACAATTCACATAGAGATTGGGATTTTCATTCGAAATACAATTATTTATTACTCTATCATAGAATTAGTCAAAAAACTGACGCTAAATGTTAGACAATTTAAAAAGATGTTGCAATTTAGATTCAATCATTGCCATTGTTCTGTGAGTTCCAGACTTTTCGATAAATTCCTTCAAATTCTGAGCTGATGGGTAGATTTTCTTTTTTATGCAGAAACTGTTTTCTTTGAGCAAGGAAATTTCTTCCACTGACCAACCTGAAATTTTAATAATTTTTTGTAACATCCTAAATGTTAAGATCCCAAACCTTTTTTTATGATGGTTTTCTTTCTGCTAACAACACCCAAATCTGATGAACCTGTAAAATGTAATGAAAAGTAATAATCAAAATATGACATACACTACTGTTACTGAAAAAAATTAAGTATTTGTTAAATTCTGGACAATTCAAAATAGTCATACCTTTTTTTTGTGAAGCCCTTTTTTTGAGAGGTGCCATATCATCGTCATCAAAATCTGTAATATTTCAAGATAGGCTGCGGTTTATTAGAGCTTATATTCGTAGAAATCGATGTGTGCAAAAAAAATCAAAACAGAAAAAACGAACTACAAGTCAATGATAAACATCAGATTTTTTTAGAATAAGATAATCATCTGCATGCGATTGATAATTTCACTTTTATTGTGATGAAATGTTGAAATTTGAATTTGTATCAATTCATGAATAATTGACTCTCCTGAAAATATAATCAGAATATTTGACGCGCTTGGCTGGTTTTTCTGCGTTTTGTACAATTATCACTTGTGCTTGAATTATTTCCGGAAATTTTTTCGGGCTCACGAATATTTTGAAAATTATTCCGAACCGAAGTCGAGGGATCATTTTCTTAAAATATTCGTGGGCAAGAAAAAAAATCCCCTAGGATAATTCATGTACGCGTGTTATTCGCCAAGAAAATTTCACACCATATTGAACTTCAACGAATTATTTGAAATTCATGTTTTAGCCATTCAAAGTGCGTCAAGATAGGCTTTGGATTACATCACAGATTGAATAATTGAATCAAAATTGCATTGATCTGTAACATTTAATTGAGGTTGTGTGAGCTTCAATAAAATTAATCGATTCGGTCAAAAATTACCGTGTAGGTGGCTCGTAAATGAACATGTGGATTGATATTGTAGGTATGTTCATTAGTCTGCTAAATTGTTCTAGTGTCGAATTTCACGGTATATATTGTTAACTTCTGCTCAATGTGGGTACCTGCTATATCAAACGAAATATGCTCTGATTTTTTTTAAGTTGTTGGCATGGCAACGCGAAACAAAATACGAGTTTCATTGGTCGAAAACTGTTGGTGTGGAATTTTCACTGTAATTTTCCTAGTGCTATAATTGAATTATATACCGATAGTGAAAATGATAATATTTTATCAGGCATGAGGATTATTTTGATTTATGAAAACGCTCGTGAAAACGTTATATCGATGGGTCATTAGTGATTATTGTTATATCATGTCAGATTGTATGAATTGTCAATAATTTCAGAGACAAATTGCTAGGAAATTTTGACAGGAATGTCTCGAAGATTAGTGTTCTACATGAATGATTGAAAACAGTTTCCATTGTAACCCAAGTAACTTAAACACGAATGTCGGAACCATTTATTTGTGAATAAAATTATTCTCGATTTTTTCAAAACTAATTGATATCTGTCGAATTTCGAACGATTTGGGGAAAATGGTATGTTTACCTCGTAGGAAAAGCCACAAATCTGGACTCTTGTGTCGCTTTACAATTATCCAGGAATGTTCGGATTTTCCTACCTGGTGAACAATATACTATTCTTCATAATTTTCCTTTAGAATGGGAATTCTCAGAAATTCTTTCCGTTGCTATAGTAATGTTCTGGAATATTTCAATTTGATTGGCTGCAAGATGGAGGTGTGAAATTTCAATCAAAATAAGTTTATATACATGAATATATTTACTCTGAGTTATCGTTTTTTGAGGCGATTATATTACCACAAACACATTAGTTTTTGTTTTTTCTAGTTTTGATTTAATCCACAACCATTATCATCGGCATTTGTATCAATCCTATCAAACCTTTTTCTACATCTGGATTGTCACTTTGTGCGCTCTTTTTTGAATTCCCCTCGTCAGACTCATTTGAAAATACAACTCCTTCAGCTGTAAAAAACATTTCGCTTTCAACTGAATGTCTAGATTCCAAATATATCATACTCACTGTTGATAGTATCATCTTCTTCTACGTATTCCAAATTTGAATCAAAATTGATTTCAGCAAGGGATTTTCCTTTATATTCTATTGAAATTGATCCTTTCTCCATCATAAGAAGCAATTTTGACACTTATGCTGTTTGATATATATATATATATATATATATATATATATATATATATATATATATATATATATATATATATATATATATATATATATATATCTACTGGCAGTCTGAAATAGTCATAAAAAACAAATTCACATTATAATACTCTTGTTAAAACAGTCATAGAGAGAAAACAGATAACTGTTTCGGAAAGTATGAAATAACTGAAGCAAAGCTAATCATGAAGAAAAAAGAAATAACGGTTCTCAGTAGATGTTTAGCTGTCTGGTTCCATCATAAATTTTACGAATACAGCTGACTGGAATGAACAATTAGTAGGTATGTTAGACCTTCCGAAGCAAGCTATACCCACTCATAAAATTCTTCATGTGTTCATTCTCAATTTCATATCAGCAGAGGAATTACATTTGAAACATTTTTGTTTCCTTCAAAATTAAATGAGCAAGTTCATCACAAGTCATTTTCAAGGAAGTTTCCATATGCATTGCAAGACTAGGTGCCTTAAAAGTTTTGTCAAATGGATTATATCCTGCAATTTCTCCCACTGCACATAAAACAGTGTCAAATTTAGTGGGGTGTAGAAGATCTTGAAATGTAATTTCTTCATTATCCAGTAGTTGTCTGCAAGTAATCAACAAACGAGAAAGCTCTCGCATCCGGTTACTACACGAGTATGCCATATGCTCCCCCTTTTATGTTTTTTCATGTATGACTCTCCAAAATAGGCAATTAAAAGATCCTTTTTTGCCACGAATGCAATTTCATCCCCCTTCATTAGATCAAAAACCTGATAGAATATATTGTTTGAATGTTAGATTGTCAGTTATTGAAAAAAAAAAGGAGAAAAAGATAGGTGATAGGAACAATATTGAATCATTTCAAATCATGTACTCCACATGTCTTCATTTGACTAACATTTTTAATAAAACTTCTAGTGATCTATATTCTCGAAAATAATGGTAGGATTTTTTCAGAAAGCCTGAAGAGAACATGATCATTTGAAGTGAAAAAATCTGCAGTGGATGGGAAAATTAATTATAAAGAATATACATATTCCTAGTTTGATACCTGGAAGTTCATATTATTTCAAGATCGCTTTATGTAATGAAACCTATAGATACCTAAGATTTTGAAAAATATAGAGTTACACACGTCGAAAGTTTAAAGGTATATGGTTCATAATACAGGGAGACCTTGAAATTTTATGAATTCTTCTTTCGAAATAAATGAAGGAATTTTGAAAATATCAAAGAAAGGTCATGTCATTAGTCTTTCTGGAATCATTATTTTCTGAGATATATATTTAGTTCGAGGTCCTGGATAGACAGATTATTTTATATTGTAACTATTCAAAGATTTTGGGGAAGAACAATTTCACATGAGAACTGTAGGAGTAACAAATTTCAAACGATACAATAGAAGAATATTCATTTGTGTCATTTAAGTTACAAGGGAAAACAGTGAGTACGGGTGTCATTACAAGGATCAAACTTCGAAAGTGAGAAAAATGAAACCCTCGAGAAAAATCATAACTACATATGATTCAGCAACCCAATTGTTTGGAACATTTTGCAGATGAAAGTGAAAAAAATATTTCATTTTTGGATGGGATTGTTAAAATGAATTGTAATTTCATAAAACTGAAACCTCAAAATCTCTAGCCTTCAATGGATTTTGCTCAAATGATGCAACCAGCACTACTATAAAAACGATTACTTTTAATTTAAATACGAAATGAAGTTTTACTATAGTAAGGTAAAGACGTCTGGTTAAAGGGGAGATTACTTTTTTCTCCAATGACTTCCTCGAATCATTTTCTTGGATATTATAGAAAATAATATGTTTCGTGTCTATTTTCTTCAAATACTCACTTGTTCTTTGACATTCAACCTGGATATGGTGTCGGTTACATCCATGGCCCAAGCAATGATTGTTTGAGAAAGAGATATGTGATTTGTTTTTCCAGGAGGTTCTTTGGGTCCAACGCATACTTTAGTTTGAATGCAGGATTTTGCATGCCGTTTCAAATATTTTTTAACAAATAATAACATCATAAGAAGCAATTTTGACACTTTTGCTGTTTGATATATATCTACTGGCAGTCTGAAATAGTCATAAAAAACAAATTCACATTATGATACTCTTGTTAAAACAGTCATAGAGAGAAAACAGATAACTATTTCGGAAAATATGAAATAACTGAAGCAAAGCTAATCATGAAGAAAAAAGAAAGAACGGTTCTCAGTAGATGTTAAGCTGTCTGGTTCCATCATAAATTTTACAAATACAGCTGACTGGAATGAACAATTAGTAGGTATGTTAGACCTGCCGAAGCAAGCTATACCCACTCATAAAATTCTTCATGTGTTTTTTGGGTGTGTCCCATAAAATTTGAGAACTGTTTTTCTTCATCCTTTGTCAAGTTCAGGATTTGCATCACTGTTGCGATTTGCTTTCTCAATTTATTGCTAGAAATGGCATCTGGATTTTCTAAATTACATTTTTTCGCTAGTGTCCTAATGGCAACGTCGCCCTTTCCCCATTTTATTTTGCTCCCAGGAGTTGCAAACACATACTCATTTTCACTAGAAATATATTTTTCTCTTTTCTCTAGAAGTAAATTGATGTATTTCTGGCACCAAAATCACCACAGCCCTAAACCCCTTTCCACTATTCAAAATTTGTTTATACTTTTTAGTTAACATTTTCTCTGTATCCGTCAATACATTTTCGAAATCTATAAAACTACTTCTTTTGTCATTTGCGTAATCATTTATCTTTAAGAACTGTACATCTCCAATTTTGATTTTGAAAAATATAGAGTTACACGCGTCGAAAGTTTAAAGATATATGGTTCATAATACAGGGAGACCTTGAAATTCTATAAATTCCTCTTTCGAAATAAATGAAGGAATTCTGAAAATATCATAGAAAGGTCATGTCATTAGTCTTTCTGGAATCATTATTTTCTGAGATATATATTTAGTTTGAGGTCCTGGATAGACAGATTATTTTATATTGTAACTATTCAATGATTTTGGGGAAGAACAATTTCACATGAAAACTGTAGGGGTAACAAATTTCAAACGATACAATAGAAGAATATTTATTTGTCATTTGAGTTACAAGGGAAAACAGTGAGTACGGGTGTCATTACAAGGATCAAACTTCGAAAGTAAGAAAAATGAAACCCTCGAGAAAAATCATAACTACATATGATTCAGCGCCCCAATTGTTTGGAACATTTTGCAGATGGAAGTGAAAAAAATATTTCATTTTTGGATGGGATTGTTAAATTGTAATTTCATAAAACTGAAATCTCAAAATCTCTAGCCTTCAATGGATTCTGCTCAAATGATGCAACCAGCACTACTATAAAAACGATTACTTTTTAATACGAAATGAAGTTTTACTATAGTAAGGTAAAAACGTCTGGTTAAAGGGGAGATTACTTTTTTCTCCAATGACTTCCTCGAATCATTTTCTTGGATATTATAGAAAATAATATGTTCCGTGTCTATTTTCTTCAAATACTCACTTGTTCTTTGACATTCAACCTGGATATGGTGTCGGTTACATCCATGGCACAAGCAATGATTGTTTGAGAAAGAGATATGTGATTTGTTTTTCCAGGAGGTTCTTTGGGTCTAACGCATAGTTCAGTTTGAATGCAGGATTTTGCATGTCGTTTCAAATATTTTTTAACAAATAAACCTCTGCAATATGCGCAAGGGTAATAAGTTATATTATCTGTAGGCTCCTCAATGCCCTGTCGATTTGGTCGGGTCAAACCGTTTATATATAGATCAAAATTGGTGTCATTTCTCAGAAGAGCACGACGCCTATTTTTACTACTTTTTGGCTATTGTAATACGTTGTCTACTTCTTTTTCTATCCTGTGATTCCTTTGTAGATGACTCATGAAATTTTTTGTAGCTATGTCTTCCTCGCAATACCGACATCGAATATTTTTTTTCTTTCTGTCTGGTACTTCCTAAAAATATGATTCACCAATAAATCCGAATCATGAATGCCAATCATCATACTTTTTTTCAAAGAAACATTTTGAAATATCAAATTTGTACCGTAGAAATGCGATCAAAAACACACTGTAGTTCTGACCTTGAATTTTTCTATATTTGTAAATCTAGTAATTCCAAAACTACAGAACCTGAATCTGCATTCATGGATATATGAACCACTATTATTACCTTAATTTTAGCTGATATTGGTTCAACCACACCTTTGTCACTATTAGAAATATTTTCCAGATCTGCAATTATGACATCACTCACACCAATAATTTCGCTACTGGTGCTACTATAGGTCTCTGAATTATTACAGTCATCTTCGTCCATGTATTCGTTGATATTGAAGTCTCTATCTTTCACATCATCATCTATACTTTCGAAATCAATTTCTTCTGAGCATTCGCTATAATATCGGACAGGTGCAATATCAATACAATTCAAATTTGATTCGGGATCCGGTTCAACGTCTTTTTGAAACTGCGATTTTTTGAGGACAACGTCTGATATCACCTGGAATATTTCTCAGATTTAATTCAGGGAAAATTAGCATCCTAGTACAATTGACTAACATTATTTTTTTTATGTCACTGTGATATTGCCTGTTTTCAAAAATCCAGACATTTTTCAAAACGGAATTGACTTGAATGCATCCGAACCCCTTTCATCTGAAGTTGAATTGGATACATGACTACAATTAGAATCGAGTCCAGAGTCATTTTTCCCTTCTATATGTTGAAGGACTTGAAACGTTTTCTGAGGATTTTTTCTGCTAATTTCATTTCCTTTGATGGTACTTCATATTCTGGCAATAGATCGAAATTAGTAGTATTCAACCATTCCTAAAAATATATGAATATATAATATTTTTTCTTTTCTCGATAAACCACTCACGTTGACATAGCTGTTGGCATTATCGAGATGCACATACTCCTTTTCTTCAACTCCTATTGCAGAACCACATTGGTTTTCTCTTTTAACTGAAAATTATATGAATACCGTTGTTATCATCTTCAACACGAGCACTCTCAATACGGTGAAAATTTTCAAAGAACATTCTGGAAGTAACACGTTTATACCATTTGCTACTTTCACTCATAGATATGAGCGCGTCAAGCTATCATAGCATCTTAACTTGATCAAAGCATATATATAGGGATAAAATTAACGAGTATGTAGTGATCCAGCTCAGATTAGAATGCTGACTCTTATAGCGGTATATTTGTCGCAAACAACTCCAAATTGAAAATACTTCAATTCGGAAGGACTAAATAAATATTTTACTACTTTTAATGTGTTGAAGAAATGCAACACCTTGTATACACTAATTATTGTACAGTAGTTGTATGAAACTGAAGAAAACATATTTTTTTGTTATAACAAAGTCCAATGCCACACTTGGAACATGTCCCTTGAGAAATTCCTGAACAGTTTGGTACTTAACATCTAACTCTTTTTTCAGTCCGAATGGGCAGAATCAGCATGATGTTGCATATATGCAACAAACAATATCTATTATATAACGAATACAATTAGGTACAAAACATCCGATCTATGGGTGTCATAAAATATGTCCTACTTGATGATTTGTTGAATTTTTCGGAGTCGTGAACGTTAGCAGCGAATGAAAATATCACCACCAACAGGTCGTGAACCTAACCTCACCCTCTCAACATTTCAAACTGAAACCAGAACTGTTCAAGGGCTTTTTGATAAACAAAATTTCATACTAGACATTGTTGCAGATATGTAACAACGTGCACGAATACTTCTGCTTATTATAATATGAACTTACAACTGATTGAACAGTATGTTGCATTTCTACAACAGAATGCTACGAAGGGTTTGACAGATTTCCCGCGCATAAATTAATATATTTGATTCGATAACGAATGTTTAGAGCATGAAATTTTTATAAAATGTTGAAGAACTCACCTCTGTCCCTAGCCATTTCCACCATCAATTTACTCCTATTAATTTTTTGGAATAAATTCGTAACACCAATAACACACAATTATTCCTAGAAGTAACAGCGTACTTTGTAGATGACGGAAGTTACTACGCGTTAGCCGTACCTACAAAGACAGTTGTAATCGCGATCGCAGCGCCAACGCTGTACTCTCAAACCAAAACTGAGATGTATGGGTATGGGAGGGTCCAAGTGACGTCCACAACAATTTTTGATATGATGACTATAACCCCCTCTAGATTTGAAATCCGATAAAAACAAGGCAACGGTATATATGAGGTGATATGGTACCCTGTACATCTACTTTGGAAGTGATAAGGTTCCTTTCATACATATATATATATATATATATATATATATATATATATATATATATATTATATATATATATATATATATATATATATATATATATATATATATTTTCATCAAATCATATACAGATTCAATAAATGAAGTAGGGTAAAAGTGCTCCATTTCACAAAGAAATGATTTATCTTGTGAGTGGAAGGCACAAGATATGTTTTTTCTTTTTCGCAAATAACTGCTCTATTCTAATCCAGTTTACGATTGAAAAAACAATATTTCATAATAAATATTGGTTCAATAATAATAATCAATTCCAACTTAACATTGTATTCAATCGATTTTCAATGTTGGAATTTCAATAACTGTCCAATATTGTTCTGGAGAGTAGATTACAACATTGATGTATAGCATATTAGCGTAATATACTGCATAATGAGTAGGAATATTAAAATCGTGATTTTTTAATCACAACCTACGAATTGTATTATGATTTCAACAGTGACAACATATCGTTCACAAACTCATATCTCAATTTTGCTAATATAGTATTTGATTATAAATCGAAAAAATCAGACATTAAAACTAGAATATTAAAATTCACTGAATTCCAATGCCGGAAAATCACCGACATGCATAATCCATTTGAATACTAAGTTTCACATACGAATCCGTCTTCACATAAAACAGTAATGCTTCAGTATTTTCCCGAATAGATTTCCACTTCAATCAAAGTTTCATCAAGTTTTTTCCATACATAGAGAATACAGATGTTTTACTAACAATGTGATGTTGCCTGAAACATAACTGGAACTAATTACATATCTATAGCACCAACAATACAAATCGTCACCTTGGCGTAATGTGTATATGGGACATTCGGTAAGTTTAGCAAACCGAAATAGGTACTTCGTGAGTTCAAGCCCCGCAACAGCCAGTTTTTTTCAGGTAGGTTAACGGTTAGTACATGTGAGTGAAGAATGAATTTTTTGAGGTTGAATTCCGATAAATAACAATCAATATGGTTTCTATATGACAACTAAAAATTACCGAAATGACATTAATTAAATCCGAATGTTATTCATTTTTATACCGATGAATTATTTACCAGGCATAACGATATTTATCTTTATTCGTTTCCGTGATATTGAACCAATATTGGGTGGAGTGGCATATTACTACGTATTGAATTTTTCCTGGATTTTTATGCGATCTGAAACTTTCCATTTCACATATTTTCTTTAAATCTCTAGAAAACCCACTTTCTACTTTCCTATTTTCAGTCGATTACATAATCAAATTGAAATCATAAATGATCATTTTTGATTTCTCCTGGTTTCCCGTTAGATCTGTTGTTGTATTTTATTTCTGGATAGGTACTTCGAAGTGATATCGTCCTTGTTCTCGACTTATGTTCAATTATACACTCGCCGGCATAAGTAGTGAATTTTTATGAACGACTGGGTTTTAAGGAATGTAACTAAATCTCCATGTCTAACAGGATCACTATTATGAAAATCAGCAAATAGGGAATAACACATAAAACTCTACCTACGAAATCATCCAAATATTGGAATGAGGAACATACCATCAGGGAATTCACAACCCTTGTTAGATAATGACGAATGCACTAATTATGCCGGTGAGTGTATTGTAATAAAATGTGCATGTTGGAAATTATGAAACGAACCGATGATAGAGAATTCCAAGAACGAACACGTAAGGTTCACAGATGACACCCACCCTAAATAAATAGGACGAAATTATTCACTCAGAACACTAAAATTTATTGCAACGACCCCATAGTGGAGTAAATTTCGAGAGCTAAGTCGCTTAGTTCGTGAGATAAAAAAAACTGGCGTAGAACCAGACCAGACTCAGTCCATTTCTTCAAGTAGGTGGTAGTGCATACGAAATCACTTTTTACGACATTTTTCAGTGGTCGGGAACTTTTAAATTTCAAAAAAACTCAGAAAAATGGATTTTAACGTAAAACATGTTTTTTTCCGTTTCCACCGCTATATCTCTCAAAATAA
Organism: Zygogramma bicolorata; assembly: GCA_032362365.1. Classification (NCBI taxonomy): domain Eukaryota; kingdom Metazoa; phylum Arthropoda; class Insecta; order Coleoptera; family Chrysomelidae; genus Zygogramma; species Zygogramma bicolorata. The sequence goes on along the minus strand of JAVJAQ010004378.1, from coordinate 166,259 downwards.
TCGTGCTATCAACTTGATTTTTTCTTTAAATTGAAGAGGATACAATAGCGCTTTTAACGATGTACATCATGATTATAGAATATTTCAATTAGGTTTGTTTTAATGATAGAGAATTAAATTTTCATATTCTTGTGAATGTAATTTATAGCAATCGATAAACTTTTTTATTTTTCAAAATTTGTACACATAATATGCGAACAAAATGAAGCCAAAGGATGAAGGAAGTTTTTGGACAAAAAATTTTTCATCTATATACTCATGTATCTAGACAATGATTTTTTCCAAACGGGCTAAAATTGCATTCGCGGGCGCCCGACTCTCTCGTTTCCCATTCCAATGCCTGCCGCCGACTACAGCTGATCCGTTTGTGATAAGAAGTAGGACTCTGATGGGATGTTATTTATTACCTTCCATTGTTTTCGTTTCAAGTTATTGTACAATGCTAGTGGTGATTCTTCATCAATCATCGTTTCAAACTAAGTACCATCCTTCAGTTTGGTTATTGAACAATCTTGATTGGGACCAAAAAAAATAATATATAGGTATGTACAGAACAGTTTTTATTTCTCTGTCAACGAATATAAGTATTGGTAATCTACATTGAGAGTGTTCGAATTCATTATCATCTCCACTATCCTCCTCAAAATCTTTAATGATATTGCTACAAAAACGACATTTACACTCGTCACAACATTTAAGGCCTTCTTTGAAACAACCACATTTTCGGGTATCACAATTTTTATCTGAACAATAAATACTCAGTGACTGTCTCACAAAATCAGGAATTGGTTTATCGCTTGAAAATATTAGGATCCTAGCGTCATCAGTTAAAGTCCATCTTGAACCATCAGTATCCATGAATGGTGTTTCAGTGTTGCTGCTGTACCATATTCTAAGTTGATACATACACCTGTAATTCAAATGACCAATTGATATATTATTATCATCTCATTGCATGGTATTCCAATTCGCTCACCTTGAGAAGTGCTGGTAAAAGGCACCTTCAGTTGGAGGAAGCTCTGCTGATGGTTTGTTTGTTGTCGTTGCAAGTTTAATCCGTAAGTCGTTTAGTTTCTGGATTTTTTTGTCTTTATTTTTGTATAACAGGAGAACTTTTTTTTTTTGGGGTTGTTGGGGGGTGTTGTTGTGGGGGGGGGGGTGGGGTTGGGGGGGGGGGGGGGGTTTTTTTTGGGTGTGGGTGGTTGGGGGGGGGGGGGGTTGGGGGTGGGGGTTGGGGGGGTTTGGGGGGTGGGGGGTTGGGTTTGGAAGGGAGGGTTTGGAGGGGGAAAAAAAAAGGGGGGGGGGGAAGGGGGGGGGGGGGAAGGGGGGAGGAGGGAAGGAGGGGGGGAAGAGGTGGGGTGATGGGAGGGTGGGTGTTGAGGAAAAGGATAGGAGAAAGAAGAGAGAGGAGGTGAAGGTGGGGGAGTGGAAATGGGAAAAAAAAGGGGGGGGGGGAGGGAAATTAGAGGGGAGAAAGGAAAGGGGGAAAGGGGGGGGGGGGGGGGTTGGGGTAGAAGGGGGGGGGTGTGGAGTGAGTAGAGATGTGTGTTGGATGGAGTGGGATCAGTGGGGGAGAGGTGGAATGAGGAGGGCGGGGATGTGGAGTGAGAGTGGTGGGGAGAAGGAGGGGGGGTTTGGGGGGGGGGGAGGGGAGGGGGTTGGGTGGTTTGCGGGGGGGGGAGTGATGGGGGGGTGGTTCTGGGGTCGGAGGAACGGAGGGGATGGAAAAGGGAGGGGTGGGGGTGTCGGGTGGTGTTTGGGGAATAGATGAAAGGGTTGGGATGTTGAGGGGAAGTAGGGAAAGAATGGTGGAAGGAGTTTTTGAGGGGTGAGGGGATTTTTGGACGGCTGGATATGGGGTGTGGGAAGTTTTTTTTTGGGAAGGGGTGGTGATAAAGAGAGGAGAAACGGATTGTGGAAGGGAGTGTGGTAGGGGGGGGGTGGAGGTGTGGGGTGTTTTTGAGCGAGGGCCGGGAGAGAAGCCGGGGGGGTGGTGAGAAGGAGATGTGGAGTGAGATTGCCGGGGGGGGAGGGTGGTGTGGGATTATGTTCGTGTTTCTCCGCGGGGCCGGCGGGCGCGGGGCGCGGGGGGGGGGGGTGCGCGGGGGTGGGGGGGGGTGGGGGGGGGCGCGGCGGCCGGCGGGGGGGGGCCCGGGGGCGGGGGTGTTTGCCGCCGGGGCCCGGGGGGTGGGGGCCGGGGGGGGCGGGCGGGGGGGGTGGCGCGGGGCGGGGGGGGGGGGGGGGCCCGGGGGTCGGGCCCGGGCCGGGGGGGGGGGGCCCCCGGCGGCCCGGGGGGGGGGACACCCGGGGGCAGGAGAGACCCGGCGGGGGGAGAGGAAAAGGGGGCACCGCGAAGAAAGAGAGAAGGCGAAGGAGAGAAACAGAAAGGGGAAGAGAAGAAAAAAAAAGGAACAGGGCGGGAGAAAACACGCACGAGAGAAGGAGTAAAGCCAGAGAAGGCAGAGAGGAAAGAAGGACAAGAACAAGCGACCCCGGTCCCGGGGAGTCTCTCTTGAATGGGAAGGTATCTAACAGAACCAATCTCGTAACGGTTTCTAAAGCTTCGTCATGAGACAACAAAGGTAGTTGTGATAATTTCTTGAGATCGACAATATTTTTTTTAGAACGTCAAACGCAGTTTTTTTTCCAACTTTGAAAAAACTACTAGTGGTGTCACAACCGGTAAAACAATGAAGTGCCAAGAGACGAGAACAAATTGTAGATCCTAAACTTTGTACTATTTTTTCAATCGACAAATATCGTTTGTTATTACCATGTCCAAGTTGCATAAATGAATTAGTCTCTTTCAATTCAGAGTCAGAACAAAAAAAGTGAATTAGTAAAATGAGTACATCTGTATTAACTGATTTCACCAATATTTGTTTACTGAATTTAGTTTCATATAATGCATGTAAAATTATTCTGGTATCTGCCTCTTCATGTTTGCTGAATAGAGTTTTGGTTATTTCTGAATGATACTCATATAATGAAACAACTTTTTCCGATATTTTAAATCCGCCAGCTATCACTAGTGTTTCATTTTCATTCAAGTACTCAGCAGCATTTTGTGTCATATATTCCGTCAAAAAAATCAAAAGAGATTGTTTGTTTTTATGAGATTTCAAAAAATTTCGATATTTTTGTATTTTTCGACTACCAATTACGTTGAAATGTGGAACATTAGAATCTCCGCGTCTCAAACGTTCACCCGTTTTCATAGATTTTTCATTGTAGGTGTCAAAAACTACCGTTGTTCGAAGTGCTCGACATCTGCGTCCTGCATTGATTACAGCTTATCAAATTCTTGTGATTAAAATCGAGTTCCAGAATGATTCGATGGTCCGGCGGCATTGTCTGATTGTAAAATACTATGAACATTTTGGGAACTTGTGAAAGATTTTCGGCAGTCTAAATGATATTTTATTTTTAGGTCACCATTTAAAATCTTATTTTTCTGCGACAGAATTTCTCTCGAACGATTGTCTTGCCTCTTTTCAGCACTATCTATTAGTAACAACAAACCTTGTATTCTGGGTCTCTGTACCACAGATTTGTTATCATCACGCACAAATTTTTCACAAATAACACACTTCATTGTCTCAGTGAAATTGTAAGAATAATATTTATATTTTTACGCCCGCAGCATAGATACTGTGCTGAATGCCGCAAATTTCGAACTAATTCAGCCTCGTCTTACATGTCTCCTTTGGCGCGTGCCGATGTGTATTATATGGAGCGCGCTATTAAAAAAAATCACTGTTGCCAAACTATACATGTTGGGGGAAAACTAATCAATTCAAAAACTTCTACCATATGTGTGCTTCATTTGGTTCGCTATATGTATATAAAAATTTCCTCAAATAAAAAAGTTTATCGATTGGTGCAAATAATGATACATATATTTTGAATTCCATGATTTCATGATTTGTATAAAATTAAAGAAAAAAATTTGTAGAGTCCATCGGTACTGTTGGAAGCGCTATTGTATTTACTTCAATTGACAAAAAAAATCACCCCGATAGCTTCAGTAATTCTGAAGATATGACGGTGGAAACAAAAAAGAACAGATTTTATCTGAAATCATTTTTTTTCAGTTTTTTTCTGTTGAAAATGTTCTAGACCACTAAAAAATGTCGTGAAATACGATTTCGTATTCCTTATGACATGCTTAACAAAGCCTGCCATGTCTGATCTGGTTCTACGCCAAAAAATAAAAACGAAACGATAGGGTCTCGAAATTACTCCACTACCAGGATACTTCCTCTCTTTTAACAGATGTGAATTCCAGGCAGTCGACTAGTTTGTTACGAGGGTTCACAAAAGGATCAACTAGGAATTTGACAAAATGTTGAAAATCATAGTACTTTGCTACTAACCGAAATAATAGTTATGAAAGATCGTGGGGACAGAAACATTTTGGGGATGTAGATTTAGGAGTTTTGGTAATGAAACCTGAGTTTTTTAGGATGTGGTTTTCTCAGGTTAGAAACACATGAGTAGACATGGATTAACCACATTCCTCGAAATCTTTCAATTGAAAGAGATATTCAGCTAAGATTAATGTAGTAAACGTTGAACAACCCCTGTAATATTGTGAAAATAATTTAGGAATAGCCTTTGGGATATCAGCCTGGTAAAGAGAACCTCTTATCGGAACAAAAATATGCCATTTCTTGAAATTGCCCCACTCTCAGCATTTTAGTTACCATTCGTGGGTGGGCGGAACGTAGGTTATGAATATCAGAAGGATAGCGTCCATACTGAGTTTTTCGTTTTCTTCGTTCGATTTGGTATACTAGCATCGTGAGTATAGTCTTCAGTGTAATTAACCATCTTTCGTTATTTGCGTTATTTCTGATTCGCATTCTTATTTTCATATATTGAACAAGCATTTACAATTGCAAGTGTTGAAGCTCACTCAATAAGAGTACTTTCTTCTAATTTTGACCACTCTCTGTGGCTCAATTCTTTCAGTAGATTTATAACTTTCAATTAAGTAATTTAGAGAAATTGGGTTGGGTTCATAACTCCAAGCAGTTCATCAATCTTCGAGAATTTCATTATAACCAGGTAATTGTTGATTATATTGTAGAGCCTTGTTAAGGGGGTTTGGGGTAAACTTCGAAATCGTGCATTAGATAGCTCAAGGATAGGCCAGGGACTCTTTCTTTTGGTTTGTCTACTCCTATTTTAATGAATTCAGCTAATAAATTCAAGTGAGTCTCGTATTCTTGTGTTTTCTTGTTGGTAGAAACCAACAGTAGTTCTTGTATAATTTAATTCCCATTCTCAAGAAGTGAATCGAAGGTGTCAAGTAGAGAAATTATATTAGACGTGATTCGATTCCATCGCGAACCGCGATCATTCCTGCAAAACCACAGTCCCAGCGTGACGAGGATCTGGTGGCTGTCCATAGAAGCGAGTAACCGATTAGAGAGACTGTGGTAGGTGAATTTCTGTTAATTGTCGCGAAGTATAATTTGGATGGCCATTTCTTTCTGAGTATCAAACCATATCAGTGAACCTAGTTACCGCTCGGCTAGTTCTGACATTGACAATTCGAGATTTTTTCTGATGCAGAAAAGGGGAATAAGAGTTCAGATAGGAAGCCTCGTGAATTGTTATAGTATAACTCAACTTTAAAGAGCTTATTTCAATTGTTAACATTCTCACTCACACAAAATAGACAAAAATTCTGAATCAGAAATTATGATTATTTGTAAAGAATTGAAACCCTTTACGTACGTACGTTACTGTATAGTTGAGGGGTAATTAGCCACGCCTTTTCTGACCTGTTATGGTTAATCGGGTGAATCCAAATACATTTGCCCTTCAGGTATGCAACGAACATTGATGAAAAGCATAAGTTGCATAGATTTAGGAGTGAAGAAGAATCCTGAGAAACGCGCTCTTGAGGGTGCTTTGGATTCTATAAATGTCAACATCGAAATTGTGACTTATTTTACTTTCACAGTCGAATTGATGCTATTGTAGTGTTTGAAGTGTAAATCTAATTAGAAATGTGGAAGATAAGAGTTTATTTCTGATTTTCTTGCTATACATTGAAAGGAAGCAGTCATCTTTGTGTCTGAATCTCTTGATAGTTCATTCAACTCTCTAATTAATACATATAATGAGCTCTCCTGTTCCAGTTCCTCGCGTTCGTTTCATTTCACCCTTTTTTCGCCGTAAAGATGATAATAAACTCGTCATTTTATTTTCACACTCATCACCTGTCGTATTCATTTCAGCACCTAGCTCATTCCAGGCATCGTTTTTGCTCATTTTGTTATAGTATCTAGGATGCCCTGGATTCCATAACACCTCCTTTCTACGATAATTTGCATGTAGTACGCATCCCGTTCAAACAAGCATGTATCGATTAAAACAGGAGTCCGTAACGTTCCTTTGATGTGACGTCGAAAAACCGACAAGCAATGGAACGCTGTTCGTTGGTGTTACGTTATGAAGCGCTGTTAACGCTAGGCGTCCAAAGTGAATGAGAATGTTGCGAAGTTGCGTTACGTGGCGGTGTTACATTACGCTGTCTTGATACATGTCTGTACCCGCCTCAATAATATCAAATAATCAAACTGAACTACGATCATACAACTTCACATTTATAGAGAAGAATCCACAAAGCGATTTTACTCAAGCTGCTAGTGTGGTTTTCATCTCCGAAATATCTTTCAAGAAGTACTACGGGTAATTTGCGTCTTTATCATTCAATTAATAATATCGAATAATCATACTGAACTACGGTCATACAACTTTATTGTTGAATTCGCATCATCAATCAGAATAGAATATATCTATAGACGTGACTGTATTTTTGGAAGGTATGCATGCACAAGTCTACTTGCTTCCACAAGATTACATAGGCCCAAATTCACCAAAAACGAAATCTCAGTTCAAGTGGCGCTCAAGAAGAATATGACAGATTTTGCATTCATTTTATGTCAGATTCTTCTTGAGCGACACTTGAAGTCAGTATTCGTTTTCGGTGAATCCGGCCGGGGCCATACAAATTTAATGTATAAGAATACATGCAGGCGTTTTCGAATGACAAAGTGGGCAATTATTCTCTAAAAATAATGATAGCACTTTGAAGTCCAATTGATATCCATAGGACATCCAGTCAGGACATTTGGGACGTCCATAGGACGTGCACTATTGGTACATCCACCTGGGATATTCGATGGACGTCCTCAAAAACATAACAATCAGAATTCCTTTTGGGAGATCTGTAGGACCTTCCGTTTTGGTATTGCAAACGCATATTTACCAACACTGTAATGGAACATTCCAGGGACTTTCCCACAGGATATCCATTGGATGTCCTCAAAACGTCCATATATGAATTTTGCAACCGCGGACGTCCATGGGACACAAATGTGAGGACATCTATCCCAAAAATGAGAATTCACAGGGATATCTTATGAAACAAGCCGGTACCAAAAATGACCATAGTTATTTCCTAGAGACATCCTGGAGGGGTGTCCTGAAGAATTATCCAACTGAAAATTCGAAAAGTTTCAGTACTGGAGGTCTGGAAAAAGCCATAAGACATATACTCACCGGCATAATAAGTGCAATAGTCATTACCGACAAGAGTTGTGAATACACTGATTGTATTTCAATATTGCGATGAATTCGTAGTTGTAGTTTTTGTGTAATTATGATCCTGTCAGACATGGAGACATTCCCATTTCTTCAAATCCAGTTGTTCATAAAAATTTGGACTGATGCACCAATTATGTCTGTAAGTGTATTGGTAAGTTTACACCTCTCGCCCGCAAACGTCTGTGTATGATTTAGGATAAATTTTGTGAAGGCTAGTATTTCGTGTTTGGAGTTCTACACTGAAAAACTCGCAGAAAACCGTCCTCTACGTTGTCGTCGAAAGTTGCAATCATCAAAACGTCTCATTCAAGTTCATGGTGCTGAAAGGTACTTATTGATTTTTATTGTTATTTTTAGGTACTTACAAGGGTTTCGGGATCTCCAAAAATCAAAACATTACTGAAATAAATTTTAATATGTGGATTAGTCACTAACAAATAATATACATATACTGAAAAACATTCAACACAAATAGCTTTTTTTAAAACAGAATAAAAAATTGTTTTGTGGTAATATAAAATAATATAAACGCTACAACATAATTTCGCTTCTCAGAAACGGTAAACTATCCATCACACATATGTATGATGGAAAAACCAAATGTCTATTTGTCAATTCGTATTTTTTTCCATTCTCTTTTCTTCTGCTGTTGCTCTTTCTTTAGCCCTCCTCAAAACTTTTTTGATTTCATTTTCCACGTCTTTGACGGTTTCCTTTGAAGAATTTGTGTTAAGCTCGGCTGCACCTTCAATAAATCATGGGGTCGAACATATTTTCATTCAAAGCCTGCTTCGAAATTAGGAAACCAAAATGTGATTGTTTGAGACTGAGTGCCACTTTGACTTCAAGTAAATAATTTATGTCAGCCAAGGAAGATAAAATTCAATTCAATTACTTCCATCAGCGTTGAAAATGATAGGTTACAAAAAAAAATTTGGAAATGGACCAAACAAATGAAATATACTAACGTATAAGAAGGTTGGAGATATTCAATTTACAAAATATTTTCCTTTTTTTTCAAGCCAGCCCAACTGAATTCTTCTGCAAGTTTATTTGTCATCATTCTTGACATTGCTCTTTTCACAAAATCGTTTGCATCATTACCACCTACTTTTAACAGTTCAATTGCCTATAATTTGAAAAAGAACAGAATTAGTTTCATTTATTAGAATTGGGAATTGACCACAACATTGATAAAACTTTTTGTAGTGATCAATTACTCTAACATCAAACTGATTTCATCATTTTAGTGTTAGGGTAACTGATCTCTACAAAAAGTTTCAACTTTTACACCGAAGGTTCCAATCTCATCGTTTATTCACAACATTGAATGATTAATGTATCCAATCGTATCGAATATCGAAACATCTATATACTATGACAGGCAATATAAATTCCAACCTATTTAAACATATCCCAATAATAAAAGCATTTCTTCAAAAAAGGCCGGTTTTGAATATTACAACTCACCGATTTTTTCATGTTCTCTTCATCTTCAAGGAACTCTTCAGAATTTTTCAATTCTTCGTTATTTGTTATTGGAAAATTGAATTTCATCCAAATATTATCATGTTCTGGAAGAGAATCGAGACGTTTTTCCATTATGGTTCTGATATCAGACAATTCTATCTCCAAAATTGTGATTCTTCTCATTATTTGCTTGAGTGAACCTGGAATATGGATAACAGTCATGATTTGCACAAAGGTATTCTATATCAATCATTACCGATGAGGTATTGAATTTCATTTTTGTGGACTTGGCAGCAGGTGCATTGGTTCATAGGAGTACCTGAAAGTAAAGATATACTTTTGATAATAATATGAGAATTATATCATAATCAACCATTACCAGATATTCCAGTTTGATGGCTCTGTTGCAGTGTTTCTTCAGGGTTGTTGCGCTTAACTGAATCTGAAAAAAAATCAAGAAATTCACGATTCTCATAGGTAGATAATTAATTCTACCAGTGGTGCCTTGCCCTGACTGTTCAATCTTCTCAACTCCGATTCCAATAGATATGAAACAAAGAAGTACATTTTGTTAGTTATGATCCATGAGAAAATGTATTATTCATATAATTTCCTCCCCATCCAACAAAATAATGATCAAAGATAATATGGTTTTTCTCATAAAACTTCCTAATATTTCCCTTACTAAAAAACTGCAATACTCACCCAACGGTATCTCTAAAATCAGATTCCCCGTTGATATTCATATCTGAAATAGATATCCCATATACAGCATAGAGAAATTGAAATCTAAAAAAATCAAATTTGAAATGTGCAAACACTAATCAACAAAACGTACCCCTGTCTTCACCAGTAACAATGTAGGTATGCTTTTAGACCAAGAGCCCATGTCACTATTTTTGGTAGTGATAAGTTTACGCCCATCGACCACTGAAACTTGTATTATCGATGTCGACAATGCTACAGAGATTCTCGCCATACATGATTTCCGGGGCGAAGTTAGGGTAGGAGGCTGACCGATCCGTATGAAAAAAGTGAGCAAAATTTGTCGTAAGTTTACGACTGAGAACATTGGGAAAACAAATATTTCAGGAAAATAATCCGACGCTCGCTTATTGTCAGTCGCCTACATCGAGGCGTTCACCCGCTACAACACTTGAAATATGTATAAAGAAACACCAACAAAAAAAAAACAGTTTGCAACTGAAAATGGGGCAGATCTTACCATTCGCATTCTAATGACACAAATTTCGCAGGCCAACCTTATTCAATGGGGCGGAAGGGCGCTGGGCCCACCTGTTTCGGTAGAATTTCCAAGTTATTTTTTATGATGAGCTCACGACTGATTCTTTCGCAATGATGTTCAATTTCAACTGTCCAATTCAAAAATGCAATCAACAGTCATCAAACAAGGGGTGCAAATATTGCCGTTCGTAAAAACGAGTTTCTGGAGTAGCGCTCTATAAAGCTTGGCTACATTTTTATCATAGAAGTCATATGTTTGTGACTGACAATCAAACATTTAGGTACAACGTAAGTACGTGAATATAAAAACACCTTTCTCTGCTGTTTATTGTATGGATAAAGCTCACTTGGTAGCTAAACTGACAAGTTTCTTGCATTTGCGAAGTGCAGGTATAATATGACAATTATTGAAACATCGACCCTGAATTTTTCAATACAGTAATTTGACGACTGACACTTCGAAACATACCTGAAGTGGACTCTGCTGGATCGATCAATCCACGTGTCAGTCATCTCATGTGTCGGTGGAATGTTGTCAGTCAATCAATGCAGCATCGCGCGCAGCACCCTGATCTGTATATTCAGAGATTACTTGCAATGTGCGAATGTCCGTACCCTCTATGAAATGTTTATGAGTCACAATCATAAATGTAGTTACAACGTAAGCATGTGAATGTGAATATACGTCTCTCAGATGTTCGTAGTATGAATGAAGCCTTGTCAATCGCTAAAATAGGACGCATGCCACAACATCATATAGTATATTTTTCAATGAACATGGAATTTTAATCATTTCATACTGTCGCAAAGCGTACGAGTGAGAAATGAGCTTTCCGGGTGAGTTATACACTATGCTTTCTCTACGAATAACACAAAAAGTAGGGAAATCATTCTACAACCAAAACTTGTTTGTCGATAATCTTTTCGTTTGACATGAATTCATAATTAATCAGCGTAAGCATGAGTTGAAAAAGTGTATATTTCAAAAATAGGAACATCTTATATTATTTTGTATTTCATCGTCCTCTGACTCCAAATCTGTCAAGGAAATGTCTGTATAAGAATCGGCGACATCTTCCAACGGCTTCTCTGCGGATTCCATGTCAGTAAAAATATATGCGAACTTATAATTTTTCACATTATGATACACGGATAATAATTCATATCTTACCCAGATCATTTCCATCATCGTCTGTAATGACAACATCGTTGACGAGGGAGTGGACTTCATCACCTTTAAACCATTTGAAGTTGTATGTGCCCTGTGACCCATCCACATCTCGTAGGGGTCATTTCTGTAGGGTTTTTCAGATGGGCGTATCTCCATATATTTGCGATATACTGAGCACGCTTTATGTGTTCTAGTAATTCAGTTTTGCATGGAGACAAATTGCATCCATCATAGCTCTGAATATCTTTTCTGAATTTTTCGGTATTGATTTTCACCTTGAAGTTTTTATAGAAAATTGCCAATCTTCCCTCGTTGACAGAATCTACATTTTTCAAGCCGTACATACGACACGTAAATTGCTCCAATACCTCGATCATGCGTTTTGATGCTTCGGTATCTTTCAATTTTTCACGGTCGCTAAGGGCTGAGATGGCATCTTGGAATTTGACATCGTCCTTGAGCATCGCAACCAGTATACGCGTGGGATCCTGCCAGAGCTGCACACAATCTTTCTCCCAGTTTTTGGTAGATTTGCGCTAAATTTACGTTACGTATGTTGTTGCCAACACCCAACTGCATCCATATTGTTTTATCAGTCGCGTGTCGCATATTGCTGACCATTATCACCATAACATCGGTATCTGAAGCTCGAATCAAAATTCGGTTCGCCTTTGGCATTGTATAAACGTGATTGAAGATTTTGGTGTCAGCTTCTTCTTTCGGTTTTTAACACCTTCCCTCGGAATACAGTATATTGGTAGCATTTGCCATTATTAATACAAATAGTCTTTTTGTCTATTATGTTTCTCGCTTCCACTGCAACATCCCAATGAATCATGCATGTAATCATGATTAGTATAGATGTATTTTTTGAATGCCTATAATAATTATTAGTCAAAAGCATGGGTATCTCTCTAGCTGTGATTTTGATTTATATTTTCTGACAATGCATTTCAAGAATAAATATAGGTATTTCAGTTCATGATTCGTTTTTTTTCCAAACCAAACTCCAGTACGACCCTGTTGCCGACATCTGAGTTTACCGTCACATAATAAAAACTATCTGTATCACTGTACTCGATTCTCCACATTAAATTTCCACAGAAATTCAATCGTGTTCTACCATATAGTGTCATAACATATAGAAATGGCAGATTCCTCACTTCAAAATATATTAATTCGACCCAACTCTCTCATATAAAATGTTGCTAATGAGGGAGATAAAGTTCAAATTTTAAATTTTTTTTTTAACTTCCAACGGTTTTGGATATTAATGAAATTATAATCTGGGAAATTTGTGGTATAAATGTACGCTACAGTTTTTTGTTGTTAGCGCTATTCAGTTGTTATCAATTTTTTTTTCATTCGATATCGTTACTTCTAATGAAAAAACACTTGACATGATTTCTGATGAGGTAATCAAGCATTATTATGGTTTTAGTCGTGCGAGATCATTTTCGAATCGATTCTACATGGAAGTGATTCGCCCTATCCAAATCGAACCAGAATACATTTTTGTGTAGAAAACTGTAGAATTCAATAATCTGCGATCGAAACCTCAAAAAAAATACATGCGAAAAAAACTTGGGGTTTGACCCACCCCTGAATGGAATCTTGAAAGGAATGTTAATACTTTTCATCCGTGATAGAAAGGATTATCAACTCTGGGAATTTATTTTTTTTGTAAAGTACCGTTTCGGAGATTTCAGATTTAAACCATCCCGAAAGTTGCACATTCAAATGGCTGTAGCTCATTTAGGTAGAATTTCAACATATTGGGCATTCATCTTGGGCACGCCTTTAAATGGCCATAACTCCCTAAGGGACCATTTCTGGACACATGTTTGTGTGTGAACTTTCTCAACTCTTCCTGTAGTTGAAATTCATCTATGTAATTTCAGGGCACCCTTTATAATAATAAAAATGTTTATTCAAGAAATAATCCATAAAATGAAAACATTGTTACTTGAATAATAAAGAGTAAACATTGCAAACATCACTAAAGTAGATAGAAGATACTTGTATGTGATGACACTAGAACTATAACAAAAACAAAATATACACATTACCGTATGAACACTGAACTGTTCCACTGTTTTAATTTACTACTTATATATCAGTATACACATATAACCAGCAGAGCCACTTAACATGAATAGATTTTGTTCCTTCCGTCAACCGGTCGCACCCCTAAGAGCAACCCCCAGAAGTCTTCAATAGACTTGTTCGAGCAAGGGAAGACGAGGGTCCTATCCTGGTTAAGGATTTCTTCATACATAAAGTTTGGGTATAATTGAAAATAGAAAGTACGAATAAAAAAATAAAGAAGTAAAGTTGAAAACAATACTGAAACTAAAGAATATAAATGAAACGATCTCTTAATTTGTCTCTCACTTCATCGTAAATATTTTAGATTTATAAGATTGTTAAAAATTTCTCTTCCAGTTTGCATAATCTAATCTTTGACCCCACGTTTATAATTTCTGAATTCGTCTATGGTTTTTATATTAGATGGTAGTAGATTGTATAACTTTGGAGCAATATATTTACATGAACGTTGGCCAATTGTTTTTGCACTTGTGCAGGCATATATTAATTTCCCCTCTTGTTTCATAATTATGATCTAGATTAGTTACTGGTATTTTTTTCTTATGGATATTATGTAATGATTTTGACAAAAAAGCTGTCGTACATAAAAAAAATTGGCTCTTTCGAAACAGGGAATCATACAATACATATATACAATGCTTGAAGCGCATTTTCACTGAAATGACGCACGTTTTCAATTTTTATCGAGCTTTCGCCACACGTCACATGATTATAGGTGACAGGTTCTTGATGAAGGTGGTACAACTAACGTCGTGTGAATTTTTTGAGCATAAACTTATAATATTGAAATATACCTGAATATTTTTGCACTTTTTCAAGGGCCCAGTTTCTTTTTGCCATGTGGTACGTGACTGACGGTAATAGATTCTCGATTTATGCATAATAGATTACTCGCCCCTGAATTTTTACATGTGAGCTTATCATAAAAAAATACTTGAAAATTCTTCCGAAACAGGTGGGCCCAGCGCCGTTCCGCCCCATTGAATAAGGCTGGTCTGCGAAATTTGTGTCATTAAAATGCTTATGGTAGGATCTGCCCCACTGTCAGTTGTAAACAGGTTTTTCTTTGTTGTTGTTTTTTTATACATTTTTCGAGGGTTGTAGCGGGTGAACGCCACGATGTAGGCGACTGACAATAAGCGAGCGTCGGATTATTTTCCTGAAATCTTTGCCTTCCCAATATTCTCAGTCGTAAACTTACGACAAATTTTGCTCACTTTTTTTATACAGATCGGTCAGCCCCCTACCCTAAGTTCGCCCCGGAAATCATGTATGGCGAGAATCTCTGTAGCATCGTCGACATCGATAATACAAGTTTCAGTGGTCGATGGGCGTAAACTTATCACTACCAAAAATAATGACACGGACTCTTGGTCTATTTGTTTTATTATTTCATATTCGAGGAGAATGCTCAGTTGAAAATTGAATATCTGAAAAACTTTTACATTCCTGAACTTTCCTGCGTTATGGAAATTTGGGGACATTTCACTGGCCGGCCCTCTTCATTTCATATATTTTCATCTGATGATGTTTCATCAGATGATTCATTATCCTCAGATTCGAAATGGGCCGGTTTCCTCAACTTCCTCTTCTCAGAATCTGAGTTCAGATCTGATGTTGCCTCAGCTTTTGAAGGTTTTTGCCTAGCAACTATGTAATTATCTAAAAAGTAAACCTGTGATCATTTGATCATTGTCTGAATTTTTTTTTTGCTTACATACCATAAGTGGCATTCCTGAAGGCAGTGATTTCTTAAGTGTCCCAAGTTGAAGATGTTGCTTCAGATGTCTTTATGGCCTTCATCAACCTTTCACCTTCATATAGTTCGGCCATGCACACTTTCCATTTTTAATCCATCCAGTTGGCACAGCTTCGAAAGAATCGTCTTTCAAAAATTTTACAACTGTCCATGTTGCTACCATTTTTCAACACACACGCTAGATTTGTCATACACAGGGTTTCTATTTGATTAGTCGAGTTTACACTAGATCACAGATGAATTGAAAGAAAATTATCTTTGGAGTAACGAATGGGACATGTCAATATTTTGTTTGCTGAATGAGAATTATTGGAACCGTACAGGCAATATATTGGGTTATCCCCAAATTGGAGTTGTAATAACACTAATGGATATTTCAAATATTACAATAACTTGTATTTTATCACAATGAATAGAAAAACAGTAATTTAATATATCTTCGCAACCTTCCGACACACCCGTACCCATCATTGATATGAACATGGAAGTGTTCGATTCGAGAAAATTGTCAATTCTAAACAAATACGACAGGACTTGATCTCTGGATTCACAATAATATAATGATAATAAAAATAACATTCATTCATCCCAAAAACATTCACTTATAAGTTTATAGATAGGGATATTGGATACATAAAAAGGATATCTTGATTTTATCATATGAATATTCCAATTAATGAACAAGAACTAAATTGTCATTATTTGATACTTCACAGACATATATATCTATATATATATATATATATATATATATATATATATATATATATATGTGCTGGCTGGAACTTCCGGTTGATCCGCGTCTGGAAAGATTTACTTGTCCACGTTTCGGCTCCCACTTCGGAGCCATTTTCGAGACCGAGTGACCTTGCGTCTAGGTGATGATAGCCAGCTAGTGAGACAACTCAGATCTAGACGCAAGGTCACTCAGTCTCGAAAATGGCTCCGAAATGGGAGCCGAAACGTAGACAAGTAAATCTTTCCAGACGCGGATCAACCGGAAGTTCCAGCCAGCACATTTCTGACCGCGGAAGCCTATCCGATCAAATATATATATATATATATATATATATATATATATATATATATATATATATATATATATATATATTGTGACGCTCTTTCTACGCTCCTGTCACTTTGGCGCCCTGGTCAAGGTTCTTCTCGGGCGCCACCTTCTGTTTAGAGTGGGAAGGACACTGCTCCGAGCAGCTTCAGTGGAGTAAGATAATTCCAGGGGTCGAAAGATGTTTGTCATACAGATATAAAGTTTACCTCCTGGTAAATAGCTGCTAGGTGATTAATAATTCATTCAAAATACGGAAAGATGCAAAATTTTATTATCAACTCAAACCACAGACAATTCGGCAATTAGAAGGAAAGTTAAGCGTACGAACAAAGCGGGCAAAGCGGTGAGTAATCAAGCAAATTAATAAATAGTCAAGCAGGGAACCAGCAAGCTCTACGGTGTCGGTTAAAGCTCTATCTCCGTTGGTACGACCCTCAACCAAACGGACTAATAACTTTACAACTCCCCTGTTAAACTTAGTTTCGAATTATTCAACGGAGACGTGAATGCTAATTAATTATAGACGGCTATGGAGTACAAGCTTTCCTACATCTGGGTTTAACACCACCGAGTGTGAAAAAGCGTTCCTCTAGGTATCTTGCTTCCAGGACCTGGGTGTAACACCACTGTGTACTGAAAACCAGAGTACCTGACAGAGCTCAAACAAGGGGGCGGTAAATGCAACTAATGAAGTTAATGCAATCAACAAAGTTACCTTCAGTACAAGCTTTTCGACACCTAAGTTTCCACCACTGAATGTGAAAAGCGTTCCACTGGGTATCTTGCTTCCAGCACCTGGGTGTAACACCACTGAGCACTGAAAACCAGACAACCCGGCAAAGTTCAGCAAGAGTAATAAATAACTGTAAGTGAAGTACAAACTTTCCAGCATCTAGGTTTACACCACCGAATGTGGAAAGTGTTCCTCGGTATATCTCTTTTCCAGCATCTGGATGTAACACCACTGAGCACTGAAAACCAGAACACCCCAAAACGGACTTTTAAAATATCGAAATATTAATTCGGACGGCAAACGAAACTAAGAAACAAGGTTACTTACTAAATTATAAATAAAACACTTGGTTGAAAATCTACCAAATTTATTACCACCTGTTTTACCCTCACACTCGGTTTCCTGAACGGCACTCTCTAGGACGGATCTGACTGGCTGGCTGGCCCGCTCTACTAGCGCAGGATGTCGGCTGGACGGCTGGATTCCAATTCAAGTCGCTTGCACTGCCACTTCTTAACCGTGACTGCTGCCTGGCTTGAATTGCCGAAATATTTTAATTTTTCAGCTTTCGTAGGCCTCCACTTCGGATACGATATCTAAGCGTAAGTGGTTCCCTCTAGCGGTACTACTCACTAACTACTCGGGTCGCAGATATCTGGTGTTGTCGGAGATTCCGAGATTCCAGTGTCGTGCGCGATAATTTTTAGTAGGTGACTTTGCGAAATATAACAATATCAAACTGAACTTATAAAATTATTAGTGACTTCGTCACAATATATATATATATATATATATATATATATATATATATATATAAACACATATACAGGGTATTCCATATACGATGGTCTATTACTAGGGAACAAAAAAAGATGAGAGTTTCAAATTTTGGTTACCGATGTATATGGCTATGATCTATCGTTTGATAATATTTTCATCTCCGCATTGTTGCCACATCTACATGTAATAGATATCAACTTGGAAATTCAAAATGTAACACCTTATATATTATATCATTTTTGAATTCTCCATCAAAATACAGATTACTTTTGTGAACAATGTTCTATACCTATGTCTCACCGTTTTTTGAATATTAATTATTTTGTGAATATTTTTGGACAAAACAAGATAATTTTAATACTTAATATCGCCTGAATTCATGGACACACCGGTCTCAAATTCTGGCAACATTGAGATAAGGTATGGTTGTTGTTTTTTCAGAACGGAACTCAAATCTTATTCTATACAGAGTGTCTGAAAAACGTGTCTCAATTTGTATCTTTGATAAATGACCATAACTCTGTTTCTTCAAATGTAACACCCTGTATATTGTTCGATTTCCGAATTCAGCCAACCAATGTGAACAACTTTGATCAGCTATGTCCTATACCTATCTCTAACCGTTTAGGAGATATGAACTATTTTTTAAATTTTTTGCTCCTATGAAAGCATAAAATTTCCAAAAACAAATAAAATATCAAGTGCATCAAGTGACAGATAAGAGCTAAAACTTTTTTGAAGGGGGTGTGATATTCTGGTGTTTGAATTTGAAACTGAATTGTCCTTCCTAATATAAACTCAGTATCGTAGGTGCTCGAAATGCGTGCCATTCACCTGAAAACTTCGATAGATCGACGTCATCACATGATCACACCCTAGTTTCCAGAACCTTTTTTGTAATCACAGGTATTCTGAACACCGGGCTGCGGCCGAATCCCAAGTATTAGCCAGGGGAGTAGTTGTTTTCTAATAGGTGTTAGTCCGTCAACCTACAGTGTAGGTGAGTTGAGGCTGGCCTGAACAAATTGTTCATTTTTTGAATATTTGATTCAAAGCCAGTCTTCAAGCATTCCCATGAATATTTATTTTACAAAAATAACTATTTCAACGATTGAATATTACCTCACTTGAAATTTGTTATTCAAAGGTAAGCAGAAATACAATATAACTGCCATACAATTTGATCATTCCGACCCAGTGAATATGGAAACAATTTATATTTTCGATTTTCCGTTTCTTTTCTGTTCCATTTAGTGAAATGTAATAACAGTTGAGCGATCTGAGGCTGAGGTTTCACATGTATTACATGACTATAAAAGAGAGAGACCCATGCGCAAAGTACACCTCGTATTCATGTGCAAAAATATCCACACAATGATACTCATGAATATTGGCCTTATATTTAGTCTCTTATTCGGAAAGATGATCGGCCTCTCAATTTTATGAGAACTCGATATCGAATCGAAAAGTCGTTAAGGTGTAGATTTTCAACGTCAGTAAGGAACATAACCTCAAATTGAAAGTTTCATCTGTAAATATCCAATCATGCACACGTTCTCAATAACATACAATACACACATTCTCAAAATTTCAGCTTCACAAATATGACGGAAATTCACACCTTCAGATTGAAAATTGTGCCAAACTGAGATTGTTTTCAAAAGAAATACTTTTTAATATCATTGGATAAGTCTGACAAATCCAACACACATGATGAATCTCTTTATATTCACAATCATCTACTCGGATATCAATAGAGTTTTAAACATTCTGAAATTTTGAATTTCGCAACTGAATTCCAACAAAGATAATAGTGCGTCATGATCTACTGAGTTTGATTCTGAAAACAAAAGAATGGATTTGACAATGACTTGTTTGAATAGTTTGGCTGTCATATTGAAGTATTGAAGATGAATAATAATTATTATTCGAACTCTGAAATCCTTAATCTGTTTTATATTCATGGTGAGTGCGCTAAAATCATTTCCAGGACCTGTAGAAGATTCAATGAGTTATATCCCAATTTACCGGCAATGAATCAAAGAAAATTCAGAAGACTTGAACGGAATTACCTCGACTATGGAAAAGTCCGGGCTTCAAAAAATAGAGTGAGTTCGGTGACTGGTGATATGGAAAATGAAATAAACATTTTAGGATATTTTTATGCTCATCCTCATGCATCAGTATCTAGTGCTGCGGTTGATTTGGGAATATCTCGAACTTCAATATGGAGAATTTTACAGAAACACAATATGCACGATTATGAATTCATTAGGCTGCAAGCTTTGCATAGAGATGACCCACCAAAACGGGTAGAATTTTGCGAACTGGCACTAACATTAGACAAGAAGGATTTCAACAAAAATTCAGTTTTAATGTTTGTGTATGCTCATGGATGATAAAGTTTCTATTTGCATTTATGAAGAAAAGTTGAATTCCGAAAAATATTCAGATATTCTGAGGTCGACTGTGAGTGATTTTCTGGACAATTTGCCCCTGAATTCGTCCCGGAATTGTTGGTACCAGTTGGATGGAGCTCCTGGACATTGCACAAGTGAAGTGAGTAGGGAACTAACCGATATGTTCGAAGATCGGTGGATACGACGTTTGGGTCCTTGGAGTTGGCCGCCTCGATCACCGAATCTGACTCCCCTAGATTTTACCTGTGGGGAAAAATCAAAGAAAAGGTATATAGAACACCTGTCGATACGAAACAGGAACTGAAAGATCGGGTTAGATGTGCCTTCAGAGCCACGACTGATCACGTATTAACATCGATCCATGAATGTTTACAAGTGAATGGTCAGCATTTCAAGCACCTGAGCTACTGAATTTATGTAATGTCAGTATGATATGTCAAATAATTGCGAAGCTATTTTCACAATATTATATCTTGTTTTTCAATGTATTTAAAATTATTTTTCAAATCAATTTAATTTTGAAAATTGTTCGTTCTTTTGTCAAAGTAGTAATGTTTGTCATACACCCATTATGAAATTTCACTGATGTATTCCATTTCACATTTCTGAACTAATATGAAGTTATTATTTATTATTCGATGTGTTCAACGATACATTTTTCATCGAATTTTGTACTTGAAATTTTATATTTGCATTGACGCAAAAAATTATAAAAGGAATCATATCTCATGAAGGGTCAGAGATAGGTATAGGATATAGTCGATAAAAGTTATTCACATTGGTTGGCTGCATTCGGCAACTAAAAAATATACAGGGTGTTACCTTTGAAGATACAAATTGAGACACGTTTTTCAGACACTCTGTATAGAATAAGATTTGAGTTCCGTTCTGAAAAAACAACCACCATACCTTATCCCAATGTTGTCAGAATTTGAGATTGGTGTGTCCATGAATTCAGGCGATATTAAGCATTAAAATTAATTTGTTTTGGTCAAAAAAAATTCACAAAATAATCAATATTCAAAAAACGGTGAGAGATAGGTATAGAACATGGTTCACAAAAGTGATCTGTATTTTGATGGAGAATTCATAAATGATATGATATATAGGGTGTTCCATCTGAAATTTCCAAGTTGATGTCTATTACATGTAGATGTGGCAACAATGCGGAGATGAAAATATTTCCAAACGATAAATCACAGCCATATACATCGATAACCAAAATTTGAAACTATCACTTTTTTTTGTTCCCTAGATACGTCTAATAGACCATCGTATATGGAATACCCTGTATATTCATGTATATATATATATCAATAATGAATAGTTTATGAAAAAATATTCGTCACCTAGAACTCGGTCCAAATGGGGTGAGGGAAAAACAACGAATTTTTCTCTGAAATCCAACTTAACGTATTTGTAGGAAATATCATTCGCTGAGAATATTTCAACAGGTCCATTTATATCCGATTAAACCAATTTCAGTACCTTTAGATACAATATTTTGTACAATAATTATACTACCATCTTTCAATACACAATAATTGTTCGGTTCAGTTAGTTTCAATGTGAAATTTTCAAATTTCAACTCCATATGACTCTGACAACCCTTTTTGGAGTTTAAATAATTGTCTATGTAGGTCTTGTTCATCTGTTATCATTGTGTTGAGCTCTTGTTGTGTTGTTACTACAGCACCACTCCAAACCAGAGGCTATGAAATCTAGAGATCGTTTAACCCTGAAGTGAGGTTTTTCCTCAGTGGGGATGCTCTCCAACATAGAAGTACTCCAGCTACGTTCGAGATCTCTGAATTCTTGATCGAATGCCGCATTCAGTTTACTTATTTCGTTAACTAATTGACACTCAAATCTGCTATTGTTTTTCGACAAACATCCAACCTCAATATGTTTATTACTTTGAGTCTCTTCGTACCAGTCCATTTCATGAATTAGGGGTATTGTTGCCTCATAGGTAATGACTGATGGTAGAGCTTTCCAAAAAGCGCCTGCCGTTACTTCTAGGTTATTATCCGTAATGATACCAAATGCCCAACAGAATTGCAAGGGTTTCCTGAAATATTTTTATTTTTGTAATGGTCCAATTTTCCCTCCTAACAACTTGAAATCCCTTATATTCATTTTCCTTTTTTTTTTTCTAATGCTTCTACTACTTATTTGAACAGTTATTCTCCTAAAGTCCAGGGGTCATTGTAAGGTGAAATCCTACTACTTTGGAAGTCCCCTTTCGAATTTCATAGTCCACCTCTTCAACTTATCGAATAATTGTATGGGGACCAAACCATTTCAATAGTTTGCTTGAAAGTGGTTGACAATGTTCCTTGCTGAATGGTAATGGTTCGGACTTCCATTGTCCATATTTTTTAACTCTATTCAGCTTGAGAGCTGAAGGTAGATGGAGCGTTGCACAATTCGAAGCTGAGAACTTGAAATTCGTATTGACCGTGTCCCTGTGCAACAAAGGCAGTATATGGTTTTGAATATTCTTCTATCTTCACTTGCCAGTATCCGCTGAACATATCGAGAGTGGTGAAGTACTTTGCTCCGTGCAAATATGTGAGAATGTCATTTATTTGCGGAATGGGGTACCTTGATTTTTTTGTAACATTATATAGCTTCTTGTAGTCGACGCAGAAGCGCGTTTGATCACTCTTGTTCCTCACGAGTACTACAGGGCTGGACCAGGGGGAGTGGCTGGGCCTGACAATATTATTTTCCATCATTTCGGTGATCTGGTTATCAATGATTTCAGTTTCTTTCTGAGACACACGGTATGGTCTACTCATTATAGGTGTGGCTTGACCTACATCAATTTTGTGTTCTACAAGACTTGTTTATCCCATTTTTCTGATAGATTTGGAAGAGACATCTTTGTATTTTTCTAATAATTTGGCCAATCTGTGCTTGAAATTAGTATCCTTTATGCCTGATATGGGTCTCTTTAGTAACTTGATCCTCTGTTTCTTCTATGTATAATGTTAGTGACATTCCCTCCTTGTTAAACAGGTTTTCACCGATCAAATTGAAACCCACTGTTGTTTTTTTGAAAATTTTTATTTTACTAGGGCTTTTGTTGGTTATTTTCATGAAAACTTCTCCTGTGTCAATCTCTGGTCTCGAACTCACTAGAAGATGAACTCACTAGGGATGAGAAAGCTTTCATTTTCTTGATATTCTAGACTTCCTAAACTATCTGTGTTCCACCCCACCATTTTGACTTTATCCATATATTTATAGGGCATTATACAATAATCTTCTATTGATATCACTTTCATCATATCTTTTTCCCTTTCTTTTGTGTTTTTCCTGTCTCTCAATCTTCTGGTGGCTCTTTCTTCTTCATGTATTTTTGGACTGTTCCATGAATTCTCCTTTTTTTGGTCCAGTGGTTTACAAATTAGGATATCTATATTCACTTCGTTGAATATGTAATGATAGTACAGTGAATAGAGACCAAATAAGGGGGGTTACCTTACAAACGGTCCGGTAGTTCTAAATTTTTCATATGTTGTCTAGTATGGTTGTTAAGTTTCAAAAATGAAAAATGCACATTCCCCCCTCCGCGCCCGCCGCCATTTTGAAAAAACAAAAAAAAAATCGGCAATTTTTGTAGATTTTCACTTATATCTTTGTTTCGGTGCGTTTTAGCTACAAGCTATTCAGTGTTGTAGAGAATGAAATTCCCTATAATATACGTATTAAATTTTGTTTGTAGGGCAGATAGTTTACGAGATATGACATTTTAAAAAAGATAAAAAAATACGCATTTTCCGGAAATTTTTCAAACTTCTAACTTCAGAACACTTTAATTCAATTCTGGCCTATTTGAGAAAAACAAGAATAAGAATAAAAATTGTGGGGAATTTAAATACCTACAAAATGGATGTATACTTTTTTTAACCAACCTTACGGAGGGGGCAGTGAACATTGAAATGAAAACAACGGCATATTGCGTTTTTTGTTTTGTTTTAGCAATTGTTACTCCACATTGTTTAAAAAAAAATCACTTATCATTTTCCAGTGGTGGCTTGAATTTTATATATAGTTTATACAAATCCTATTTGGGTTTCTTACATGTTATAGCGCAATGATCATCAGAAAGGTACTATTTCACTGGTTATAGGGAATGTTCAATTTCAAATAAGCCACCAACAAAGCAGATACATTTTTTTAATATTCATTTATTCAAACATAGTGAGAACAAAAGGCAGTAATTATCATACAATAATCATTAATAATTGAACTAAGTTGTGAAAAGAAAAAACAATTTATAAGCGCTTCGCTCGTTTTGTAGGTGGTGAGTTCATGAAGTCGGGGCCTTCATTTTCGTAACATAGTGAAATTACTTGATCGGCGTCGTCTTCGTCGTCGACGATGACTTCATTCCTGTTGGCACATTCTTGGTCAGCACATAATTTGCAAAGGGTGGAACAATTGAGGCCCGCCTTTCTACAGCCACACATCGCCATACAGCCAGTTTCACATCTGCATGAAATAGTCTTGAGCAGGTTTGGGGGAGCCGCGTCTCTACTCATCCTGATAGGCTCCAGTCTTCCAGCTTTTCTACTCCAGCCCCACTCGATATGGTCTTTGACAATCCCCATCCACTCCATGACCTGGTGGTATGTCCTCAGGAAGTGGAAATGTGCTGCGTCAGTGGTCGGAGGTAGTTTTGCCAGATTGAGCTTGGTGGTACTTGTTTTCAATTTGCTATAGCGGAGGGAGTTTAACGACTGTTCTCTACTTCCACTATACAGGGATTTTCTTCCCTGCTGCTGAAATTTCTTGGCAACTTGCAGCAGGGTCACTGAACCTCTCTGCCTGCTTCAGCAATGATGGGTCTTTCCTAAAAAGTTGGCAGAGTTTATTCTTTCCAAACCCAAAAATGTTTGAAGTGGTGTCACAGCCCTATATTGCGTGCAGGAGCAAGATGCAGCCTTTGGAGTTGTAATTGTAGGAGGTGGAGGAGTATATTGCGTCTGGATATTACCCCCGTGCTGTTTTTTTCAGGTACACATTGTTCACCGCAGGTGTTGTGCCAGTCAGCAGAACTAGAAGGTCAATATCTTCTCCGACAATGATGACGGCGTCGTATGTGGGGGAGAGGCATTTAGCTGTGGCAACTATCAACCTGTCAGCATCTTCGGAAGCTTGGTCTGTGGCTATGTTTGACGCTTGCATTGCACTCGAGAGCAGCTTCACGAATCGGTCCTTTTTCCCCTCATTGGCCAGGAACTTATCCTGAGGTGTGGTGTTGACAGCTGTTTTGTCAAACACAACGTCTGCCGATGAGTTTGCCTTATACCTTCTCGCTCGTTCAGCAGTCTTTGTCCCTTGCTGGGAAGGATCTGTAGCGTAGCCATCAAAAATCACCATCACATTGGTGCCATAGTGACGCGGAACGTACTCGACGTAATCATGGCAAATCCCTTCAAAGGTGGAGTTTCTGTTCCATACAACCTTGTGCAGAAGGTACATACCGTCAATAACGACCATGGAACGTTGAGGGAGCTGAAAGTCTTGTGGAAGTGGTGAAAAAGCTTCGTATAATAAAGTTTTTGTCCCTTTACGCATACCGTCCTCATTGAACATGTTACCGTCGTACCCTTCTGATATAACTTTAAGTCACAAAAAGAGAATATGAAATACGAAAATGAATATATTCAAATCAGGTACCTCTTTATTATTTCCTTCATACACATAAACAGAAACGGGCGGTACACAATCTGTCTGAATGACAGGCACGCTCGCGGCTATACCCTTGTGGAGATGGGGTGGGTTTTATACAAAAATTAATGAATCGATATGTCAACTCAGGGGCGCCGGGTAAATTACCAAGCCTACCTACAGTTTACTCCCTATTCTCATTTACCTTAGAATAGCCAAATAATATATGATTGATATACTCACACAATTGAGTACGACACCCTAAATAAAAAAAACTTAGACTAGTCAATTTCAGTGGATCATTAAGCTTTTTCAAAATAACCCAATTAATAACCGTACTCTGTCAAGCATGGTTCACCGTGCCTGTTGAATACAGGGCTTCATACGTAATACTACTTATCGATAGGACTTGTGTATATCCGTGGTGTACCAGTTCCAAGGGAAATTGTCTTCTGCAAAAACTGTATGGTCTGGAATCATTCAGAACAAGTGAATATCTGGACAGGAACCAATATATACAGTCTGATATGGAGTATACGGTAACCACCAGCCTAATCGCAGATAGCTTGAACGGTCAATATACTTATACGATATCCCAATACATGAACCCTTGAAAAGAAAGAGATGAGAGTGAAGCGTGAATTCACCAAGAAATAGAAGAAGTATACAATTCCTTCACGCTGTAATGACCACAGATAGTAGGGAAGCCCTACAGAGGTAACTGCATAACCTCGCTTCTGAGGATAGGTCAAATCCCATCGGTATTTCCAGCGTAGAACCTTCACAACGTCCTAAAATATCAGTTGAAGGATATTCACTGAGTTTATGGTTGAATAGCTATTGTATACCTGAAGGAGAAAGGGTTATGACATGTGGCTGTGGCGTTGAATCCCCAATTTGGGTCTGTTTCCAAAGATACCAAAAATCTGCAATTGCCTAAATTCGCCAACGAAACGGAAACTTATTGTACCAGGAATCATAATCCCTCAATGGAGGATGATTTCAAAATCTTCAAATACAGAATTCCTGTACTCGCCAAAAGCCAGAAGTTCACAAAAATCACTGAGTGTCAAATGTCTCAAAAAAATGACAGAAGCCCAAATCTCTAGGTACTGTCACCACAAGAGCCCTTCCTACCAATGCTGCCAACACAGATATTCTCCTACTCGATTAGGCCAAGTTATGAATGAGTGTCATTGCTAACTAAGCCTTGGATATATCTGTTAATACCTAACTATACACCAATATTCTCGTAGACGGAACTGACAGGTTCTAGTTGTCGTACAGCGACATCTACTGGAACTGAATTGCACTAACGGATTATCATATTGATTGAGTTGGTTTCACAGAGATCAGATGGCGTGACGTATAAGATGAAACAATAACGTCAATGGAATCAAATATCGATTCACAAAATATTCTGAATATTCAATTTCAGTTCAGAGCCTAATAAACGGTGCTATAAAAAATCTGTCGCAGTACTGAGTAAATGACTACTTGAGGTAATGTAAGGTTATGGCAACATAATCAACGCTGATTGATACAGTGAGTATCGGACAAACTTAGTTTATCGAAATATCAATGTTACAAACAAAGCCATGGGGAATGGTGCAAGTTCGTACGACAGGTAGTCCTGCAGATATTCTTCCGATTGTTTTGCTATACACATTCGGTTAAACAGTGTGAGTGGGTCAACAGAGAGCTTCTTGTCTCCCACCTTAGTTGTGTTCATATCAGACATAAGTGTAATTACTTTGTCTTTTTTCTTGAAAGACACCTCTCCGAAGGTTTTTCCAACAATCTTTGCAACTCCTGCTCCTCCTACCACTTGAGCTTGGTGGCAGTTAACTTGGTCACTTCCCACTACGCCAGAGTTGATGTTGATAATAAGATCAGTTTCGGGGAAGGGTGGGTGTCTTCGGAAAGCCATTCACGTAAAATTCCCACATCTGTAGCGTGACGACTCATTCTTGTAGGCCTCAATTCCACGTGCTGCTCAGAGGACGTTGATGTCACGTTGCTGTACCTCTCCATTTCTTGAGCAATATTTTGCAGGTAGGTCATCCCAAGAGTCCACTTCAACAGCGTGCTTTCAGTCATGCCCCGTCCAATTAATCCTTCCCTTATTTTCATATCCTTCATTAGCATTTCTTCGATTGTCATGTCGGTCCAAATACTTACTATTACTATGGTAAACTTCTGAAATTCAGCAGGGTCCAATTTGTCTTGTAGGCACAGCATTTCTTGCAGATATAAATGCGCAGTTTTTGCATAAAACCAATGGCCAGCAGCATGGAAAAAAGGAAGCATTTTCTCAACACTGTTAAGATGAAGTTCAAAATCACCCATTCGTTCTGCTTGAATCTACTGCTTTACAAGGGTTACCATCTTGAAGTACTTCACCCAGAGCTTGGCAGTTGGTCCTCTTTGCTGTAGGTTAAACAAAGCATTTTCAAATTTTGTAGTAACAGGTTTGAATCAATCACAGTTATCAGCTTGTGAAACTGTACATTGTTGCACGTCTGACAGAAAGCGGTCCACCGTTTATTTATCTTTCTCAGTCAATTCCATGATTTGTATGATAAAATGGGACAAAGCCTGGTGGGTCAATAAGTGATCCCGCACAGCTCGGGAATAAGTGTGCCCACTCATCATTTTGATGATGCTAATCTGAGCATGAATGGTGGTTGATAGCTCACTGAGTCCGCTGCCAGCCATGATGGTCCCGATAGCTCCCAAGAATGACATTAGCAAGTGAAAGCCTCCAAGCCTTGGTATGACATTTTTAAGTTCTGGCATGCCATTATGGACAATCTCTTGAGCCTTCATGTAATGTGGCTGATCAAACGTTACAAAGCAGGTCTTCTGATTGATACTATCACATTTCTGTCGGGCGATGAGGAGAGCTGTGTATACAGTGTCGAAATTACTTGGTGGAGCATTGATGAAAGGGAGGTAAAACACTTTTGATCGTTGGTAATGTTCTTCAGATGTGGCTTTCTCCATGAATCCATTCCATCCCAGCACTGGGACCTCACTTCAATGAACATTTAGTAACCACAGAATGTTAGTTGCCAATGGCAAAATAACGTCGGTAGCAACTGGGGATGAGCTATCAAGATCTTTGATAGCCACAGTTTTCAAGCCGGTGCCTGGAATTTCAACAAATGTTTGAAGTTCTGTCGAATCAGCACTGGATACCAATTGTAGTGCCGTCAGCTTCTCAGAACGTTTCAGATTCCCTCCTTCTCCCCCTGCGTCATATGGGGTCATGCATATTATTCCGCCGACGGCATGAAAAGTCCCTCGACCATCAATAGTATTGACATTGAAGTCAGCATTATCGAAAACTAGTTGGCAGAAAGCATCGTCACGGTTAGGTTTCACCAGAGGTTGTTGTGGTTGCATGATGGTAGAAACTTCAAGCAATTGAGCTTCGTGATGAGAAGAAGAAAATCCGAGGGATGACGTCAAATCTATTAAAAGTTTAGAACCAATTTTTTTTTACATAAATACACTTAATCCCGTCAGAAGGGGTGATAGAAAGGATCTTGGTCTTACAGCAGCTATGACAGCGTGCGATAAGGCCACACATTTTTTGTTCCATTTCTCCATAGATCCTTTCTTGTTCTTCGTTATAAAGGTTGTCAAGAGAGTGAGCAGAGTTTGTGGAATTACAGTTTCGACATCATTCAAAAAATTGTCAGTGTGCGGGTATTCAGTGGTATTGTACACCTGAGATCGAGTGTCTTCTAAAATGATATCTACTGCCGCTTTCACTACTCTCAGTCTCTCTTCTTCGCGATTACTGGATTTCATTGTATTGTACCAGTTGTCAGTAAGTATTTTATACCCTGTATTTTTGAAACAGATTGTCGTTTTGTTAGGAGAGTCGACAATAAGGATATCTTCTCCAAACATCCCCAGTAGGCGGGTTTTAATTGTTCTTGAATCGATTTTATATTCACCCTTGATTCGACTCTTTAATTCATCGAGTGAAAATTGACATTCCTCAGTATTCTCAAGGAATGAATAAATATCTTCCATCGCTGTCTCCACTGTGGGATACGGCCGATAGCCTTTCTTGAACTCTGAAGGCATGTGAAATAACTTCCTCTGACAAAAATGATGGTATTGTGCCTCAGCTGCAACGAGGTCCAAGTCAGGAGAAATCCGTTAAACAATGTTCAGTTCCCATTCGTCTCCACGTTTTTGTGCAGCATTCAAAAACGTGTCCCTTACAGAGTGCATCTGAACCATATGGACAGTGTTTCGTTTTGCAAGAGGAGTCTTCTTCTCTTTTTCCAAAATATCAGCAGTTATTTCTTCCCCACAAAGGCAGTAATTACCCTTGAAGTGAAAACATTTCACAACTGACCTGAGCACAGGCCTTCCAGTGCTCGTTGATGGCTGATGGACCGAATCATCTACACGGCGTATATGGGCGGCTATCATAGCCTCGTTGCAATATTTTTTTTGGCATGTGCTATGAACTGTTATTTTCTCTTTTCCCGCTGAAATATTTAGATGGTCTCTTCTTGCCCTCTTTTCAGCTGCTTTATGCAAAGTCTCAATTCCTTTATGTTTTACTGTACGGGTCGGGGCTTTTTCCAAATCTTCATTGCAGATGAAGCATATATTTTCTGACATCTCTGCTTGTGAGGCCATTGTTAATGTCAACAAACAATATTACAGTAACTCGTCCAGGTATCAGTCATCCACCTGCAATAGATAGAATATATTAGTTTTTTTTATTATTATTGAAATATGGAGTCACAATGTCAAAAAAAATCAAATGAACAATATGCCGTTGTTTTCATTTCAATGCTTACTGCCCCCTCCGTGAGGTTGGTTGAAAAAAGTATACATCCATTTTGTAAGCTATTGAATTCCCTACAATTTTTATTCCTATACTTGTTTTTCTCAAATAGGCCAAAATTGAATTACAGCGTTCTAAAGTTAGAAGTTTGAAAAATTTCCGGAAAATGCGTATTTTTATATCTTTTTTAAAATATCATATCTCGTGAACTATCTGACCTACAAACGGAATTCAACACGTATAGTATAGGAAATTTCATTCGCTACAACATTGAATAGAACTGTATTGTAGCTAAAATGCACCGAAACAAAGATATAAGTGAAAATCTTAAAATAGTGCCAATTTTTTTCGGTTTTTTCAAAATGGCGGCGGGCGTGGAGGGGGGGAAATTGTGCATTTTTAATTTTGAACCCTCAACAACCATCCTAGACAACATATCAAAAATTTAGAACTATCGGACCGTTTGTAAGGTATCAGCTCTCTATTCACTGGGTTATGAATCATTTCCCTCATAATACTCCAATCCATTCCGTCCAGTCCACATCCAATACGTGGCAAGGCCAATTTCCTTATGATATTAAACAAGCCTACAATATTTCTAGTGTTGGTTGTTCCCAGTGTTTATTTTTTGTCACTAAGTTGTTAATAAGTCTTTTATTTGTCACTACTGGTAAAGCTTCTCCTATTTTCAACTTTTGTTTCTCGAGTAGCTTATTTGCAGAAAATGTTTCTTCCCTGTCCCTTGCCATTTCTGCTGAAAGTTTTTTGTCCAATGAGATGCAATGCAAAGCTCATTGTTAATTCGAGATGCAATGAGCCAATGCATATCGAGAGGGGGTGCTGAGTGAATTTTTATCTTTTTCTCCAAGGTTCAAACGACTTATTTCATCTCCATTAGTATGTCCAATTTTTGTCATAAAACTTGCTAGGTTAATTTCTTCAGGTAATGGGTTCGGGAGAGTGATTTCTTCTTTATACCTTTCTACTTTCTGTGTTCTTGGGTGTGGTGTAACAGTGGATCTTCGCTGCGTTGAAACATCATTCGCAATGAGGCAATCTGGTAGGGGAGGATGTGAATTTGGTGATCCGATATAGAGATTTTTACTTGGGCCATTAGAATTCTTGTAATTTGGAAGTGATACAGTAATGCTCCGGTTTTCATTTGATAATGTAATCACACCATTTCGTAGGTTTATTTTGGGATTGTGTGATTTTAGGAAATCCATTTCCAGTAACACGGGAACTGGCATATTTTCAATAACCGTCGCGGTACAAGTAGTGTAGTAATCTCCAATTCCCATTTTGGGTTCTATATCGCCCAATGTTCGGATTCTATGCCCTCCAGCTACCAAGAATACCTTGTTACTCTCTTTGAGGGGTAGGAAATGTTTTAAGATGTCCTTCCTAACCACATTATGTTGCGCCCCTGTGTCTAGAACTGCTTGGGTTATTTGTCGTTAATTATTATATTGATATATAGAACATTTTTATTTTTGATATTTTCTCTCCCCATATTACCCAGGACAACACCCGGAGTCAATTGCGTCGTCCTGTATCGTTAGGGTGACTGTTTTTATTGCAAGTGACGGCTGAGTGTCCAATTTGGTGACAAATTTGGCACTTTGGTCATCCCTCATTGGTCCTAGTATTCGGCATATAGCTCTGGTACTCATAAGGGTAAATTGTTGGTCTTTTGTATGTGTAATTATTGTTTGGATAATGATTGTGTCTGGGGGTGGTGTTGAAAGTGGATAGTTTAGGCTGATAGTGGCGAGGGTTGGGTGTTGGTTGATAATTGTTGAATTGGTATCTGGGTGGGAACTGTCGAGTGGGTTATTTTTGTCTCGTGGAATTAGGGTAGTAACGAGAATTTGTGAATCTAGGTTGTGAGTGAAGGTTATAGTTACTTCGGTAAAGAGTGTTCCCATCGTCATTTCTTTGAGATTTTTTTTTCTGAATTTTACAATTACAGTTACATGTCATTTCCTTTGGAGTCGGAATCGTCATGTTATTTAGAGAGGTATCCTGTAGTTTGGAAATGACTTCTGATTTGTCGATGATCATTTTAAATTTTTTCCAGGTCATGTTGTCCTCCAATAATAGGCGGTAGTTTTGGTAGTATTTCTTTTCCATGCCGTGTTCGAAGTATTTTCTATAATTTACCAGGGCGAAATCACTGTCAAATTCTTCAGAAATTGTCTGTAGATCATAGTAAAATGCCTTTATCGATTCGTTTGGCAGTTGTTTCCTTTCAAACAAACGCTTTTCTAGTGCTCGAGTTCTGTCAGCTCCATCGAATTCATGTGAGAAGTCGTTTTTTATGTCTTCCCACTTTTTTTGACTGTTGGCTGCGTCTTCTGAGTATCTTTTGAACCAAACATCAGCTGCTCCTTCCAAGAATGTTCCAAAATATGAAATCTTCAGACTGTTGTTCCAGCTGTTTGCTGCCACTGTTCTCTCATATTTCTCTTCTAGATTCGGGATAGTGTCTTGGGGTGTTGAAAAGTATTTTGTTGAAGCGCTAAAATCCTTATTCAGGTGTATTTGTTGATGGGGGTTGGAGATATCTTCTTGATTTTTAACCTTGAATTCCTTTCTTTCGAGGATTGTCAAATTTTCTATAGAGCTATTTTCTGAAGAAGGAGAAGTGATCCCACGAAATTCAAAATTCAGTTGTTTACTTGGAGATCTGGACAATTTTCTTGACTTGGCAAATGGGTTATGCCCGAAAAAATCCCTCGTTCCTCTTAATCCCGGTCGAAATGAATCAGTTGTCTTTGCCCGAGTTCCGATAAAAAATTATTATTGATTTGCTCAGAAGGAGGACTTTCACTTATTTTTTCATTTGACTCTTCCGTTTTCAATTGTAGTTCAGTACTTCACAATATTTTCATACAGAGGATTCAATATATTAATATACTATAGATAATGAAATATATAACAAATTGAAAAGGAATGGATAAAAAATGAAATAGAATGAAAAATAAAACAATCTCAAATGGAAGATTTTGTTTCATTCAGTTCATTAGTGCCTTCTTGTACATAAAACAGAACGTACGCCTCGCCACTTACGAGAGATTGGAGTTCAGCTTATCTTGTATTGTATGCTTTCTAACCATCACTCATAACTCATGAAATGTAAAAGAATGTAAAACATATCGTATATTTATTTTTTGCCAAATTGAAAATAAATCAATACTATCTAGTGCTACAGGCCTCAATTTGTTATTACCTGTTCCTTATACTTTTTCGACATATCATTCATGTTTGTTTTACTGAACCACGCATATGATCCTCTCTATGAGCCAGGTGAGGGAAAAAAATTATGAAATAAAGATATGAAAATAAGACGCTCTGTTCACTCCTGTTATTGTTATTATTGTTTTTTTTATATTATTCGATTCAAATTTTCATTTCATTTCAACAATCATCACCGAATAACCTCCTGAGTTTATCTTTAGTTTTTTCTGGAAGGAGGTGTTCGGGGGGTTGGGGGTCTACTTATGACGGGGGGATTATCTGACACTAAGAACTCGTCTGAGAAGAATTAGTTTTCAAAAATTTTTCCGCTCTCCCACAACTTGAATTCATATTTGGGAGTGAT
Source organism: Zygogramma bicolorata (assembly GCA_032362365.1). Classification (NCBI taxonomy): domain Eukaryota; kingdom Metazoa; phylum Arthropoda; class Insecta; order Coleoptera; family Chrysomelidae; genus Zygogramma; species Zygogramma bicolorata. Next base: position 131,772 of record JAVJAQ010004378.1, on the reverse strand, counting down.
TTCTAGGTTTTCTTTTAGTTTGCTCATTCATTTGAATTTTACCTTAAGTTGAAAAAAAACGATTGAAAATAAAAAAAATTGTCTATAAAATAATAAAATGGGATGGCGGAAATTAGTTGAGCCACAGTATGCCACGGCAGAGGTCCTTGCTAACATGAACTGGCCTAGGCGAAAAAATGAGAAATATGGAAAAGTGTGCAACGCCAGAGGTTTTTTCGAACATGAACTAGTCTAGGCAGAAAAATAGGAAATATTGGAAAGTGTGCCACGCCCGAGGTTCTTGCGTACATGAACTGGTCTAGGCAGAAAAATGAGAAATGTTGAAAAGTGTGCCCCGCCAGAGGTTCTTGCGAACATGAACTGGTCTAGGCAGAACAGAAGGAACGAAAAAAGGAGAATAACCCTGATATTGAATTATTCCGCACGTAATTCAATTTGTAAACCATATCACGAATATATCATATCATGAAATTTACTATTTATTTTCTCAGACCCTTTTTTATTGTAACACCAAATTAATTATGTTTAATAATGTTCAGTTATGAAAGAATATTTGGCACTTATCAATATTCATCTACTTTGAAAACCGCGAGGGCAATTAAAAAAACCCAATGTTATATATTTCCCTTTTACCAAGTCACTAGAGAAGGGTCATTTTTTGAAAAGCAATATTGAAGTTCAAATCAAATAAAATATCTCAATCAACTGTTCGAAGCCGTGTTACTATGAAATTTGACATTTTGAAAACAAATTCGCATTAGACTGATTAGGAAGAATCAGTCTCAAGATCTCACACGGCGCCTACACCAAATATGCCGCGAATAATTTTACTGACAAAGGAGCTCCCTGAGGAGAATTCAGCTGTGAGTTCCCTTCATAGTGATGGGTATTCGGAAATCATAGACGAGATTACAAAAATTAAACATTTATTGAAGAACTAACACACTATACTTACACATATAATATGAAACATCTTGGGGCTGCTGGGAAAGTGTCAATCACGACGTCCTTCGCCAGGCGCGTCAAGATCTACTTCCCTATTTTCCGTTTTCCAATTTCAGAGGTAAACCTATCGAACACCCCGCTCCACAGGTCATCGGTATTTCCTGATTTTAGTCAGCATTATTACTTGTTACCGATGGGTAATGCATTGATGGAATTCTACGCCTTACTTCCTGTCAGACTCGCAATGCATTCGATATACAGGACGTATATTTAATGAATGCCAGAATTGTAGAACTGACAAGAACTAAAGGATTTTCTAGACATTGGGAGCGGGTTACTTTCATTTCTTCATGACAGTGGACTGTTAGTCCCAAAAAGCAGTGGGCCTAGATCATGTTGTCTCTTAGCATGAAAACATTGAATATCTTCAGAACTTTTGTCAATTGATGAATATTTAATTTCATGTAATCTATTAACAAATTGAGATAGAGGATTATCTCCTTTTCGAACATGTCCTTTCAACTGTTGAAGTTTATTTTCAAATGGAAACGCACTGAAGTTATCCAATGCTCCCATATATGAAACATCATCAGCAATGTGAAGCATATTGTGTATGTTGTGTGAAACATTTTGAGCTCCATACAAAATTTTAAAATTGCCAACAAAATATTTCATGACTATATTGGCCCTTTCTCTATTGTTGATATATTTTGCACTGATTGAAATGATAGTTCCTACAAACCGGATCGGTGTGAAGGTGAAACTGTCGAAATTCAGTTGCTTTCCAGCGTTTCACTTCAGACAGGGTCCTGGGTTTTCTTGAAAACTCACAAGGAATATTTTATTCAAATCCGCCCTAGATAATTTACACCACAAAAACAAAAGCTTTTCAACAGTACCAAGACAAATAAGATGCATATAATCAAGCACAATACCAGATATCATATCGAAATTTGGTACGGTTTTTAAGAGGGAAGTCCCAACATGATGTTCCTCAGTACTCTTTTGTCGAAATTCTTCATCAGTCCTTTTGACTGAATAATTTGGATCAGAAAAACATATACGACTGTCACGATATTGACCCTCGATATGGCACTTAGAACAGCTGTAATAACCCATGTGTCCTGTAGTATATGTTATGAAACGTTTAGCAGGCACATCACAAATGAATGCTTTCATTCAAAACTGATATATGTTGTCGTTATAAGAGAAACCATTATTGATTAACTCTATTGCTTCATTAACGAAATCATTAGCATCACCTGGTTTCCCTAATCCGTGATAAATTCCAACAACACCAACTCCGTTGGGCTTCACACACAAACCACACAAAATAGGATATATCTGGCTAGTAGAACTTTCAGTCAATGGTAATCCATCAATATCCACACATATTTCAATTATTTGACAATCTGTAGGAATAAGATTCTGTAACAATTTTGCGATGGAGTTTTTCAATCCAAAGTGATAATATTTACCAGGAGCAATATCTTTAAAAAAAAGTTGTTTGGGACAATGTAAGAGAGTACGAACATCTGATGGCAAGCCATGCAATTCTGGAATTGTTTTCAGAATCTCCAACAAATGGGTAACTGCATTATGAGAGATTTCATGTGTGATAGCCCAATTACATAGGGAATCTTTGATATTCAAATCAGGATCTGAAGCATATTACAGACCACTCGCAACGAACAACTCAGAATATACTGACGACCACAATAATGAAACAAACAACTATTTGAACATTCTATGTTCGAATGACTCCATCTCATATATAAACAAACCAACCAGAGTTACTAAAGATACGAAATCCGCCATTGATAATATTTTCATGAGAAAAGAAAATTGTTTGGAAAAAAACGTTTCAATCTCACCTATAATATTTTGTACAGATATGACCGATCATTTTACTTCATTTGTATGCTTCACTTTCTCAGAAACTAAGAGACACAAAGATAAACATAACAAAAACAATGAAACAATCAACCATGAAAAATTCAACACTTCAATTTCAAGAGAAACATGGGAAAATATCTTGATTGAAACGGACCCTCAGCAAAGCTATGACATATTCATTAGTGAACTTGGAAATTACATTTTAGCATCTACAACCGAACAATCAATGGAAAAAAATTAATCAATCATCAGAATCACACTCTGGATTACTACAGGCCTAGTAAACTCCATTAAGCATCGTACAATCTGAAAAAGAAATTACTAAAAGAATATTCAGCAGAATCAGAATACAAAAGATACCGAAATAAATTGAACGCCCTGTTAAAGAAAACAAAAAATCATTATTACAAATCCCAAATAAAAGATACAGGTAGAAACTTTAAAAAAATTTGGAATATAGTAAATAATATACGAGGCGAGGATAAAAAGAGAAAAATTGAAAATAATGACATCATACTAGAAAACAACATTGCCTCTAGTGATAACACAGCAAAATCAAACGATTTCAACAATTCCTTTATCGATATAGGTTAAAACGTGAGTCAAAAAATACCGAAGACAAACTCACCTGAAAATTTTTTGTGCGATATCAAAATTGAACAATCAATATATTCAAAACCTGTAACTAATAATGAAATTGTCATGATGATTGCTAATCTAAAAAATAACTCTGCACCAGTACCTGATAGAATAAACTCAAAGATACTCAAATCAATTCATACCAAAATTTTAGTCCCCCTTGTCCATATCATCAATCAAATATTCTCAACAGGCGTATACAAAGCTAGAAAAAAGTCCCAAATAAATAACTATAGACCTATCTGTCATAAATACGCTAGCCAAAGTATTCGAACAATGTGTCAAAAAAAGACTACTCAATTTTTTGGATAGACATCACAACACAGGCTACAAAGCCTTTGAAATACATACAACTGTCCACTCGTCTATAAAAGTCCTTTATATTATTTAGTGAGGTTGGTAAACTTCAGGTGCTAATGATCCATTGTATTTTGTGATGATGAATAAATCTTGAATGAAAAATCTTTTTCGATGAGAATATTTTCCGTGGTGTTGAATTTTTGAGCACGAAAATTTGGTTTCCGAGGCATATGCTTAAACGGTATAGAGCACCCTTTTACCCAACTTAGTACATCTAAGTTGGGGACGAGTGTGGCCCATTGATCGTAAAAGTATATTAGACGACCAGCATATTTAGAACTACTCACCATTGTTGTTATTTCTTTGTCCCTCTATATTTGTGCCTGTTTCTCGCGTTCTCCTTCCGTCGGCGACCTCGGCTTTTAGAAGGCCAACGGGAGCGTGTATGTTTACGTTTTTCAACCTCTCGTTCAAGCTTTTTCAGTCATTTTTTCATTCATTGTCTACCTTTCGAGTACTGAACACGTGAAGTTGCGAGCTCTGAGATTTTCAAGGTTTAAAGTGCTTAAATCTAGTGTTTTGAATCTGGGTTTTCGTAATCTTGAGTGATCGAAATCCAGGAACATAACTGTGAACCCAACTTTTCATAAATAATCAGGAAACCCTGAGAATTAACTAATTTGATATGTCTTCTATTTGTAAAAAGTGCACAAAAACAGTGAACGACCGTTCGCCTGGCATACAGTGTCTTTTTTGTAAGAAGTTTTTTCATGCCAAATGTCTGGGCCTAAATAAAGAACAACATTCTACGTTTACCGATGTACAGGGGGCAGCCTATAAATGTGAGGAATGTCGAGTTTCAGACGTAACATCTTCCAAAGAAAAGGATTGCGAAAATTGTAACGAGTTGATTAAAGTGATCAAAGATCTCAACTCAGTTGTCAAAGCACTTCAAGAAGATATCAAGAAGTTCAAAGAAAACAAAGAATGCTACAATATGGATGCTATCGTAAACGAAATAAATAATAGGCAGCGTCGGGAGAAGAATTTAATTATGTATAGTGTGCAGGAGCTACCGAATGAGTCAACCACTATCAAAACTGAATCTGATAAAGCAAAAGTAATAGAAATCATTCAAGCAATAGCCCCTTCTGTCGACACTCAGTCAATTAAAATCATGCGAATTGGAAAGAATAAAACTGATTCACCACCTCCAATCAAAGTGGAACTATCGTCGAAGGATGACGTTATGACCATCTTGAAAGCCAAACACAAACTCAAAAGGATGAGTTTTGGAGTCCAAATAAGTACCGATAAAACACAGTTACAACGGGAACAACTTAAGAAAATATTGGGTGAACTGAAAGAACGAGAAGAAGGTGGGGAAAAGGGACTCTTTATCAAATACATAAACGGAAATCCAACTATAGGCACTAATTCAAAAAACCACTATTAGAAAAAATCAAAATTGCCCACGTAAATATTCGATCAGTAAACAATTGTTTTGATGACTTCAAAGGAACTGTTACCGAAAACGACTTAGACATTATAGGGTTGAGTGAAACGTGGTTACAACAAGATTTTCCAAATAAGTATATATCCATAGCTAATTACAACATGGCAAGAACGGATCGTGATGGAAGAGGAGGTGGGGTTGCTTGCTACTTGAAGGCCTCCTATAAATTTAAAATATTCGCTTCTTTCATCACAAACAATGGTTTAGAACAACTGTGGCTGACTGTGAATGCTGGCAAACAACGAATAGGACTTGGTATCATCTATCGCCCTCCTCGTACAAATGTGGATAGCTGTCTTGGAGACTTGAGTGAAATGCTAGAAAGAATTTATCTGGAAGTGAACTTCATTATATTGATGGGTGATATAAATTTGTTATGTACATCTTCCCAGGATGCCAGAAAATTTGAGAACGTTCTGTTCAACTTCAACTTGTGCCAGATAATAAGAGACCCCACCCGTATAACTAATGATTCAGTATCGCTTATAGATGTAATATGTATAAGTAAAGGAATGGAAGTAGGAGATTGTGGGACAATTGACTTGCACGGCATAACAGATCATATGATGGTTGTCTGTAGCCTTGAAGTCGAAAAGCAACAGGTATGTGACAATTTGATTTCGTACAGAAACTTCAGGGATTTCAATATGGATCACTTTGCTAATGACGCGAATAGTATACCATGGGGTGAAATAGTATATTTATATGATATTAACGAGAAAGTTAATTTTATTAATAACCACATCATGTCGCTTTTCGATATTCATGCTCCACTCCGTCTCGTTAATAACAACAAATTGAAGCGAAAACATAGTCCTTTCATCACCTATAATTTGAAGCTCATGATTGAAACCAAAAATAAAGCTCACCGGAAGTATTTGCGAACTAGATCTGCTACAGATAAAGAATACTACATCATGCTGCGAAATTACTTCAGCGAAGCTGTAAAGCGCGAGAAAACCGCATATATGCAGTTTATCTTAGATAAAAATAAAAATAACTCCAAGTTAATGTGGCGCCACCTCAGTGACTGGGGAGTCTGCACGAAATCAACATTAAAAAAACATAATATCCCTATAGAACTTCGCAAACCTGATGAACTCAATAACTTTTTTTTGAATGTTGCCGGTAATACATCCGTAGATGTTGATCTGCTTTCGTTCTACAATAATAATTTACTGAGGAGAAATTTGGAATTTTCATTTCATGATATAAGTACCGATAACATCTGGGAAGCTCTAAAATCTTTGAAGTCGCAGGCGTCAGGTATCGATAATTTGAGTTTGAAAATGATTTCCATCGTGCTGCCATTCTGCCTAGTCGAGGTACAACACATGTTAAATGAATCTTTGAGATCGGGAATATTTCCTGAAATGTGGGAAATTGCTAACGTTATTCCGATTGCGAAAGTAGCCACGCCTAAAACTTTCAATGATTTACGACCCATATCCATTTTACCTACATTTTCCAAGTTATTTGAAAAAATTCTTTCTCTACAGATCAAACAATACTTAGAAATGAACAAAATTTTGCCAGAAGTACAATCTGGCTTCCGTCCGAAACATGGTACACACACAGCCTTATTGAAAGTTATTAATGATGTAAGTAGTTATTCTGATAAATCTGTACCTTAATCTTAATTCTTCTTGATCAAAGTAAAGCATTTGATTTGGTCAATTTCGAGTTACTTCTTTCAAAATTGAAATTCATTGGTTTCCGAGAAGGAGCTTTGAATTTTATGAGTAGTTATATTCGTGGTCGGTCACAGAGAGTAATCCTTGATGGAAACTTAATGTGTTCTTCCCTCGAAGAGACTACTTCTGGAGTACCCCAGGACAGCATTCTTGGGCCACTATTATTCTCAATTTTCATTTTTGACTTTCCATCGGCCCTAAACTTTTGTCAAGCTCACCTCTATGCCGATGATTTTCAATTATATTTATCTTGTGATCTGTCTGACATAGATTTTTCTATAAATAATATAAACGAGGATCTCCATAACACCACGGTTTATTCTGTGAAGCATGGCCTACGCATCAACCCTAATAAAACTGTTGCAATTTGCTTTGGATCGCGAAGGCAGACATCACAGATTAGAGAATATTTACTGAGTATAAATCGAGCAAATATTGAATGGGTCGAATCAACAAGAAACCTTGGTTTGATTATCGATGAAAATTTGAGTTTTCATGATCACGTTCAACATATATTTAAAATAGCTTTCTTCAAATTAAAATCACTCTACAAATTCAAGTATCAACTCTCAACAGATATGAAACTCAAACTTATAAAAACCCTCGTCTACCCTCACATAGACTATTGTGCTTCAGTATATTACTATTTTCTACCCGAATATAATCGACAAAAATTGCAACGCATTCAAAATGCTTGTATTCGTTTCGTCTGTTGTGTACCTTATAGGGAGCACATAACCCCTCACTTATTAGGTTTGAAAGAATTGAATATCAAGTCTAGGATGGAATATTTAATAACTATATTTCTATTCAAATTCGTGAAAAATCAAACACCTAAGTATTTGTTTGAGCTTATATTACGGCGTTCGGATATCCGTCATATCAATATAAATACTAGGACCAATAACTACAACATTCCATACCATGCAACATCTTAATATGAAGGATGCTTCTCTTATCTGGCACCGTTGATTCTTAACAGAATAATTTCATTTCTGAATTCATCCTCTTACGAGCTGAAGGTACATCTGAAATCGCATTTGCTGAACAGTATGAGATAATGTCGTTTTTCTGTTTTCTTTTTTTCTGTTTTCTTGTTTTTTCTGTACTGCTAATCACAAGAATATGTACTTGAAACTATTAACTAGTCTATTATCATGCAGGAGGGGTGGAAGATAGCTTCGGCTAACCCCTACCTTTTGTGTATAACTTATCTGTATGAATTATGCACAATAAATATATTATTATTATTATTATTATTATTATTTGAGAAGTGATTTCGTGGTTTCCTTGTCTGAATCTGAGGATGAACTTCGGTTTCTCTTCTTTGATTTTCCCATTGTTCTGAAACGAAATGTTAATGGTTGACGGCCCAATTAGTAGTTTATGAGCCTGTGTAGGATGTAAGGAGGCGAAATATTAGTATAGTTTACTTACGCGTGATCACAATCACTTCACTTCCCAGGCAGCAGAGTCACGTATATTTAACGTTGAAAATACGACAGTTTAAGACACTAATCTCGTCGAAATCACCAAGAACGTGACGTTGAAGAAACGTAATAATTACGGAAATATGTCACAGCGATTTGACGTCATTGTGAACACGTTCATAAGACGTCATCCTAATCACATTAATAAGACGTCATCATCGAGACGTTAACAAGACGTCATCATGAACACGTTATAGATATCAAATTTTTCTGCAAAATTTCCACCATATAGAACGTTCTCAAATTAAAATGTTGGATAAATGATCTACAAAAATAACATATTTGAAATTGAGATTTATTAAATATAACAAATACTATAAGGGAAACTGAAACAAAATGTATTGGAAAAAACCTTTAATACCTCAATTCTAAAATGAACATTTTTCAATTTTACCAAAACTAGACTAACTTACATCATGAGTATGAAAAAGAGCTACCGAAGCCCAGTTTCTTTCATGGGCATTAAGAAGAATTTTGAAATGGATGATTATAAAATGAACAAATATTCGTAAAGTATCAGCCAATAATTTTTATGTTTTTTGTATCGTCATTTGTAACTAAATTTTCATTTTGAATGAAAGAATCATCTGTAAAACAGTAGCAATTACATAATGAATATGAATGATTACTTTAAACCGAGGACAATAACTAAGAACACTGTCAGTTAAATGATTTGAGACATCTATTTTATTCCGGAATGAAGCATCAGTTCTTGCACATGATCAGATAAGTTTTCTGCAACTGAGTGTTCTTGATGAGTAACATATTCGGAATATTCAGGGAACTAATTCTCATCTACACAATTATTTAAATCATTTGTTACTTTCCTTATTTCATCTGCATTTCTTCGATACATTTGACGGTTAGATACAACCGGTTTCAATTTATGCTTCACTACTTCAAAATTATTGGCAGAAATTACAAAACTCAATCATATAGGTATGTGTATATGAAAGTTACACTACTGTACTTTTCTTCGCCTCTCTAGACTGACCCTCTTTGGGGCATGTTTTCAACCAAATCTTAATTTTATCTTCTATTACTTGAATTGATGTTGAGGGACATTTTTGGAATATAGCATCTGCAACAATTGAAAAGATAGAGATGAATATATTTTAAAAAACTAACCTCAAAGTGAATTTTCAAACATTTTTTTTCACTTTTTAGTCATATTGACATACAAGCGTGTTTCTTTACTTTTCAAATTATAATTCATTTTCGTATTATAATTATATCATTGTTAAGTTACATAGTATTGCTTATTCATTCGGTATTAAACTATGTTTAGAGTTGGGTTAAAATTGATTCTGAAAATTTGTACCGAACAGACAAACATTACTATAATTATTATGAAATTTCAGATCATTCGGAGGACTGAAAGTGGGAGGAGTTGAATTTAAAAATGACTTCATAAACATGCAAATATACATACAGAATGCGAGTTAATAAACTAGGTACAGTAATTTGTAATACGCCACGCTTGGAAAAGTCCATCGACCCCATTGAGGTATTCATACATTATTTTATATCTTCGGTATATTAGCTTACCTGCGATTCGATAAAAAACTCTCACAATCCGATGTCACACTTTTCTCAATCCAGATTTCAATTCCAGCACCGAAATGAGTAATAAGAAAAATAACTATGAGAAAACTGCACAGTATCAACATGCGGCGTCTATGTCCAAGCGGTTCACCACAAACAACGCAACAACGCCAACAACGGTTTACTTCGTCTGTCTAACTTCATCTTCATACTTCAATCAGTTCAATCCTGAGTTCAGACAGAGAACGACGAAAGCGAGAGAGCGTCAATCATAGGGGCCAATATCTTTACTTCGGGATTGGCCGAAGCTATCTCTTACGTTTTAACGGGTATATGGCGGGACATTTGAAAATTAGAACATTTTACAATACAGAATCAATCAATCGCAGGAATCTATCATGATCCGAAGATATTATTATGTGGTCAATGGGTCTATTGTTTCATGAAGAGAGTTTATTCGTAGGTCTTTCAGCAAAATTTGAGTAATATGAGTTCACTTTATCACTTATAATTTATCAAACTATAAATGTTTGAATAAGCACTAGAACGTCAGAATGGACACTCGAGTAATTGTTTGATATTATAATTATGACATGATGAATAAAAGGTGTTATTTTTCCTTGGAGGTATCAACGTCTTAAACACGTGAAGTTGACCTTTTTCAGATACGTCTATAACAGGTCGAAGAAACAACGTTTTAATGACGTCGAACATAGGTGATTGAATGACCTATGGTCCATTTCGACCAGATGTCCCCACTTATCGACGTCATCAACACCTTGATCGACGTCAGCCTGCTGCCTGGGTTACGTACGTATGATTCTCGATCGTGGCTGTACACGACACAACCACAGTAAAGGATAACCAGTAGTTTCACTTTCAGTCGGTCTCTTTGATGTTCGTGTCCCACAGTTTCGTTTTTTTGGACGAGTGCGCATCCTGCACTTTCACTCCCGGAGTCGATAAGCCACGCCCCCCAACGTTTTCATGAGAAATACACTGCACGCCGCTTGCAAACTTGATATAAACTGCTCTGCAAAACTGCGAGAAATTGAGGAATCCAGCCCGTGATTTCAACTCCTAATAATAATAATGTGCGCTATTAATTTCGGTTCACTGTTCGTAAATCTGAAGCTGAGACACAGCGTCCTCAACTTTTTTCGGAAATCACCATTCGAATATACAATATCACTTCACAATTATTTGATGTTAGGATTTACACGAGATTCTGTAACGTTCAAAGAATATGATCCCAAAAAGAGAGTGTAATTTAGAATTAATTTTTAATTTTCGAGAGTTTGTATGTCTCAAAAAAAACTTAGTATACGATGTTTCATTTGTTTGACTGAATTTATTTCAAAGGATTGCTTATAAGAGTGGTAATTAATAAATTTTCCACTGCTTATTGGTTCTCTGTACATTCCGCACGGTTGTCAATGAGCCGTCAAACCCGTAAATTCTGAAGATTTACAGATGTAATTACTAATAATTGCTCTTCACCATTGATATAATTCACACAAAAACTGAACTAAAAGTTTGAAGCAGATCGGCTGCTTCTGGGTAGAGCTGTTCGATTTTCCAAAATAAAAGAAAAGACGTCCAGAATGAGATTTATTTGAGAAAGGTACCGACAATAAAATTTTCGGAAGGTTTGAAATCGTGTCTGGAAGAATTATTTTGTTGATGAACAGATTCGAAATTCTTATGTTCTATTCATCACTTGAAAGAATGACCGAACGCCAATTTTATATTTGGCGAAGACAGAGAGTTCACTCTTCAAACGACATTCACTTTACGAAAATACCAACATACTTCAGAACTTGTGAAAAAAAAATGAAATAAAAAATATGGAATGATAATCACCAAAACTTCGAACGAGTATTCGACACTAAAAAGCAAATATATATACCGCTGCAACAGTGGAGTTCGTTCCCATAGGGTATGCAAGCTTTCATACACATTTTTGAGAAACGGATTGCATAGCCAAATATCAAACATGTAATAAACAAAACATGGTTACAGTTGCATTTTTGCATAGTTGTGAAATGAAAACATGGTTGCAGCACAAGTTGTAGGGGTGACCTGGGAGACTTTGGCCACTTTTTACATTAGGAGCCCGAAATCCCTAAAAATGCTATTTAAACAACGACGACGATTTCGTTGTATTCTTTGATTAACTGCTGTCCTGTTTTCATAGTCTCATTCCAAAATCTTAAGAGCAATCAAAATTATTGCAGAAGAAAATCTACCGTGCAGCTTGTCCATTGTCTCCTCCACCCGAGGAGATAATGGACTAGAGTCAGGGAGAAAATGGACAGTGGCAGTATATTAAAAATCTTTATGTTTTAAAGCGAATATATATTTTTCTGTTAACTAAACCTGATCTCAAAAAGTATATAATGAAAAAAAGTAGAAAATATTATTGATCTTGAGTAAAAAATATTATTGATCTTGATTCAAAAATTCAGTGAAACAAGTTTTTGCAAACTGAACTCCGTCAAATCAATGTTGAAATAGACCATTCCTTGAAATCTTGGCCTGTTGTCCTCAATTGGTTTTGGCAGTACAGTCACAACTTCTTTGAAGCTAACTATAGCCGCGGACTCGGAGGTAAAACTGAATCTATTTGACGGAATATCACTCTTAAGAAATCTTACTTTATATCCCTTCTCAAATATGTTATCAACAAGTGCAACGTATTCTCGAACGCAAGCTTTCCCATAAACATTCGCAACTATATAGTCGCCTTTAGAAAAATCTCTATCCTCTCAATCTTCTTTAGAGTCGAAACTATCCTCTGAAGAATGATCTGCGTATTCTTACGGATTGCTTTCATCCTCAGATGACTCATCCTGCAAAACTTTCATTGTAACAACTTTCCTCTTTTTTTGCTTGAATCTTATCTTCTTTTTGTTTTATCTTCTCTTCAAGTAAAATTTTCTCTGGGGTGTCCGTTGCAATCATGCATCGGCCGGGTTTTCTTCCTCTATTTGAATTTCCTTTTCTAGCAGGCGCTTTTGGGAAAGGCTGAATGATCTCTGAATATATGAAGGTACGTTGGGCTTGCTTCGAAGAACACGGTGTTACGTTGGGTGATTCATTCTCTGATCGCAGTAGGACTGAAGTAGTTAGGGACCTGTTATTCGAGTCCAACGTCGCCTGGTGGTCCATAGCTGTCGTTGCAGAATGTACATTGACAGGTTCAGATATCGGGCGATCCGTAACTGCAGAGGATAAAAATTCCTCTTCGCCGATGATTAACAGAACACGGTCGTGTGAGTTACATTTAACGTGCTTCACAAAATGTTCCAACACCTTCAGAAAATTGTCGCAGGTCATCCAGCCACTGGGATATGCTAACCCCATAGGGCCATCACTGGAAATTCCATTCATCATCCTAGAAGTGTCAAACCTATGGCGCGGAAAAACCCATACAGGTGGTAGAGCTCTTCCATTTGCACCAATTATCCCAACATGGGTCATTAGTTCACCCCTCTCTCTAGAAATCACTTTTCCGATCTGATGCTCGCCTTTTTTTCCCACGATCTTCTGAACCCTCTGCACAGTTGTGACGCCCGTCTGAAAGAAAAAGTAAAATGACAATATTCTTTTCTTTATCATGAAAAGTCGAAATTACCTCATCAAGATTATAAATGTGGGCTGGTGTGAAGGAATACCGACTGAGGACATCTTGTAACTTGTTTTAGAAAATTTCCACATTAGTCTTGTTAAAACTGGTCATTCGAGCCAAACTGGTTGCCTCGGGCTTTCTCACTGATAGCTGCGGATGTCGGCGCATAAAGTTAGTGAACCTGACTCTGACGCCATCTTGTCCACTTCCCATTTGTTAGGTACCTCTCTCGAGTTCATAGAAGCATATTCAAATGCCAGGCGCCTCGCCAATTTGGGCGTGAGGCCATAAAACATTGCTACAGATTTGAGTAAATATTCTTCTAATGCTGTCTCCATATCAGGAGTAAGGACTTGGCTTTTACAAAAGTCGGGTTTGAATTTCATGTGCTCGGTACCAACATCTTTTGCCCTTTTTACATACATATGTTATTAATTAATATATCATTGACAGCTCATTTCATAACCTCCGGATCGAAATCTCTTTCTGTTTTTTTCACATAAATGTTCGGCATGTTGGAATTAATGAATCTACAAAATAATAAATAGGTAAATGGCACGTTCGTAGGAGACTTTGGACACTGTCCATTGTCTACTTTGTATGCACAAAATATTACTTCAAAAATTGTAGTCAAGGTGATGGTATTTGAGCAGTTATTATCGCATAACCCCAAACAGTAAGCATTTAAGAAGCACCGTACAAAATATGAGATGTCTCCCTATATCAATGACAGAAATATGCCTTTGCACCGTGCAATAATAAACGAATAATGAAATCAAGGCACACGGTCAACTGTCAATAAATGACAGATGGGTATTTGCGGCTAAGCTCTAGTGGAGAAGGGAGGGGTCCATTCATACAGCAAATTAATGATTTTCAAGGGCGCCAGGAAGGTTAACGCCGAATACCCAAAAATAAATAAAAACACTATCAACCCACCAAACAATGTCGTAAAGAAAGACCAAGTAGTATCCTGCTGAAATATTTATTATTGATTGAACATGAGAAGTCAAATTTATTCTTGAAATAACTGTAATGAAAAAAATGTAAGTGAGCTTTCACTAAATAAGCGTAAGCATGAGCGTCAACAGCGAATACCAGGCGTAAGCAAACTCTACATGTGATTAAGCATACACGGCGAATATACCAAGAAATTCTTATTATTAGGCAGTTGTGATGAAACAGTATCTCAGGGTTTTATTTTGTGGGAGTTGCTCAAAATAAAGAATCGGTTCTTCCAGAAAGTTTATTGTATCAGTATTAGATAGTCGGTTGGCCGGCTACCTGAAATAATTCACAAGGATTTATGCATAGTAAGAGATTGAATGAGTGAAAACACATTGACTTCTCCAACCCAGTAAAGGTTGGGACTTTCATTATTCAGGCACATGAAAGTATCACTACCTACCTGAAATAATTGCAGGCACAGTTTCCACAAATTACCAATTTATGGATGCACATAAGACCATAAAACAATTATTCGTACAGCCACAAACAGCTAGCTCTGGCCGACGTGAATGCAGTAAAATCGGAGAATCTTTCTAATCAGTTGCACTACAAAAAGTTATCGCCGCAGGACTTTTTGCCGACCGAACACTTCTTTCCCTTGTGCCACTGTCATCGTGATAAAAAGGGAGATACTTCGTATACAGGGCAAAGGAAAACAACTTGGGTATGGTTTGGCATCACAGGTGACAGACGCCAATAGTATTGACCGCACGGGATACAGGCGGTAGAGGATATTTTTACGGTTAGTTCAACCCGCCAATGCTAGATGGCGGCATTGTCCTCACCTGTTTACCTGTGCCCAGTATAGACGAGCAAGTAGACAAATCAAGTTGGGTATGTCGGCAAATAATAGCGTTTAAGATGACTAACATGAAAAACACCCCTCTCCTTGTTCCCAGTCGTATCTACAAGTACGTAGGTGTCGTCAGCTATACGCTTTTTAACCTTATACGGACCCTCAAAGAGTAACAGTAACTTTCTCGTCTCTGCTCTAATAGCGGACGAAACATTATTCGCCTTAAAGAGCACCAATTCATTTGGTTGGAAACGGGGGTACGGACGACCTGGATGTGCCAGCCTACGGCATTCCGCCTTCGACTTCAGGTTAGCTTCAGCCAATATAAGTTTTGCTTCCTGGTCGAGGTCTTCTTGTCCATCAGGGTGAGTGACAGACGTCGGTAAAAATCGTGTTCTTTCCTTTCCCATTTGTAGTTCAATGGGCGCGAACCCCGTAGATTTATGTACGACCTGATTTAGGAAACTCTCGAAAAGTGGAATCTCGTTGGCCCACTTACTATGGCGCTCGTGGCAGTAGGTACGCAGTATTTTTTTTATTTCACGCATGCATCTTTCCGACGGATTTGCTTGCGCGTGCCGAACAGATTTGTAGACAATTTTAATATTTAGACTCTCAATGGTGTTTTTCCAAATTTTTGACGTGAACTGTGTCGCATTATCGCATTATCGTTTTGGCGTGCCATGAATAGGAAAATACTCTGTTATCAGCTGATTCAGCATAACCCTAGCCGTCGCTTTTTTCATTGGAAATAAAGATATATATATATATATATATATATATATATATATATATATATATATATATATATATATATATATATATATATATATATTTAGTAAAAACATTTACCACAACTAAAATGTACATCACCCCACCCCGACTCCTAACTAGTGGGCCAAGGACATCGAGGGTGACAAGGTCATCCTTCGCTATTGGTATTATCTGCATCTGCGTAGGAGAGGGAAGGATAGATATTTTTGCCTTTTGACAAATTTCACACGCGCGTATAACACTTTTTATACGCCTCTGCATGTTCCGGAAAAAGGATTCACTCCTGATAGCGACCCATGTTTTGTATACGCCGAAATGACCTAGACTAGAATGAACCTCTTTAATGAAATCAATTACAATTTTCGATGGAATACATAATAAAAAACTCCTAGGGTGGTCTCCCCTTTTATACAATATGTCATTATGAATAACGAATTTTTGTTGTAAGGAAACATCTTCGGAAACAGTTCTTATAATTTTCAGTAGTTCTTCGTCCTGATGTTGTAATTTGCTAATGTCCTTAAGGGTTTTCCGTAGGGAAATTGATAGCTGTAAAGTCGACAAATTGAAACACTTATACTCGGGTGTAGGGAGCCTTATACAGGCATGCCTGGAAAGGGCATCGACCTGAAAATTATCTTTCCCCGGAAGATGCACAATTTTGAATCGGTATTCCTGCAAAGCTAAGGCTCATCGCGTAATCCGGGGACAGAGCAATCTGCAACTCTTCAAGTAAGTCAACACACGACTATACGTATGCAGCGTAAACTCACTGGACATCAGGTAGACCTTCCATCTTTGGATACTCCATAAAGCTGCAAGAACTTTCTTCTCGTTCGAACTATACCTACGCTCTCTGTCGATGAGAAGTCGACTTGCCCAAGCAACCACTCTTTTTTCCCCATTTACCAACTGGAAAAGTTGACCTGCAATACCTATGTCACTGGCGTCGGTCGCTACGTGCCAAGGGATAACTGGTTCCGGATGATAAGGAGCGTAGCTTCTGCTTATTCGCGTTTGAGACCTTGAAGGGGATTTTCTTGCTCCTCGGACCACCTTCACTTAGAAGATTTCCTTAACAACTGAGTTAAAGGTTCCAACAGCTCAGCAAAATGTGGCGAGAAACACCTATCAAAATTACATAACCCCAAAAATTTTTGTACCTCCTTCACGGTACAGGGACGCTGGTAGTCGTGGATCGCTTGGACCCTATGTGGATCTGGACGTACCCCTCTCGAGTTTATAACATAGCCTAAGAACTTAGTTTCTGTTTGAAAAAAAGTGCATTTTTCCAGTTTCACCGTGAAACCCGCTTCCTGGATCCTAGAGAATACCTTTTTCAGATGACATATGTGTTCTTTAATATTCTTTGACATAACTAGAATGTCATCGAGATATGTTAACAAAAACCCATTGAACTCATCATTAAAAATAATTCTCATCGCCCTGGAAAACGAAGCCACAGCAGTAGAAATTCCAAAAGGTAACATACGAAATTGGTTAGTTCTTTCCCCTACCATAAACCCTGTAAATTTACGATGTTCTTGTTTAATAGGAAATTGCCAATAGGCATAAGATAAGATAAGGTCAATTTTAGAAAGGATATGTTTTCCACTCACGGAGCGAATCATATCTTCGATACGGAAAGGCAGTTCAAAGTCGGGTATGATAACCGAATTTAAATGTCTAGCATCTAAACATACGCGAATCGTACCATCCTTCTTCAGGGTGGTCATCAAAGGGGAAGAAAATTTTCCTAGAGATCAATTACCCTAACACCAAACTGATATTTTTGCACTTGAGTGCAAAAATATCAGTTTGGTGTTAGGGTAATTGATCTCTAGGAAAAGTTTCAACTTTTACACCAAAGGTTCCAAAACTCATCGTTTATCAAAGGGGAAATATAGGGAGAATCACTTCGCTCAATGACACCCCATTGCTCCATCTGAGAAAGTGTCTTGTTAACAGCTTCACGATGTGCCACAGGAATCGGATAAGGGCGTAAAAAAAAGGATCATATTTTTTTAATCGAATAGAGTGTTCATACATATTCGTTTTACCTGGTTTATCCGTTAAAATACTCCCAAACATTTTCAAAATACCCGCGTATTCTTCTTTCTCCGTTTCAGAAATTGTGAGGTGTACTAAAAAATTCCTTTCATGTGAGGGAGGTTGACGAGAAGATTCCATTGATCCAAAAGTATTTTTATTGATCAATGCGTTTATTCTAGGAGGCCTTTCTCCCAAAAAACTATGGGGAAATTTTTTTTCCGGAATAACAACCGAATTTTCCCGGACTATAATAATTCCTCTCTTATTGGTAAGATCAATCGTGCTCTGATAAACCCTCAAAAAATCGATTCCCAAGATCACTGGATAAGATAAATCAGTTATCACAAGAAATTCTTGACTTAGGGTAATGCCTTCCACCGAGAAAGTGAGTAACGCCTGTAAGGCAACTTTTTTAAATTTGGATTTGAAAGCCCCCACCACTCGCGTGCCTGTGCAAGGAAAATGGGGAATGCAATTTTTTTTTCCTTAATTTGCTCCCAAACTATTTTTGAAACCGCCGCGCCGTTACATTACTCCCAGTATCTACCAGAGTGGGGAATTGAAAACCGTACAATTTTAAAATTATCACCGGCAACCTTGTGTCTACCGGTGTATGGTCGAAATCGCATTCTTCAAGTAGTTCCTCCGATGGATTATTATTTATGAAAATGGCCCTATTTAAAATATCACCCACATCATAGCCTACATATGGGCAATCTCTTCGTTTTCCGATATCTGCATGCCTGGGTCAGTTACGTCCATGCTGGAAATATTTTTATTTTGGCCAAATCTGTAATTTTCACGAAAAAAATGTTCATTTGTTTCAGAATGATTTGTATCATTTACTCTCTGATTATTTTGTGTTGTTTGTCGGAAAAAACTAGATGAAGAATGTTTTTCGAAGTTAAAATAGTAATCAGCATGTCTCAATCTCTCTGCGGCTTCAAGACGTGAGTTGGTTTCCACAAGAACCGCAGAAATGTGAGGCGGAAAATGACGTGCAATAGTTGCAATAAGCTGATCTGTGGATAACGGGGGTGGTGATGTTTTGCCGTTACCACATGTTTATTAAAATGGTCCATAAAAGAGCCATCGTTTTCTCGATAACGCGCCGATTCTAACTTCAGTTTAATTTGCAATTGTTTAGTCGCACCCCAAAATTGACTAATGAAAGCGTTATTAAATTCCGAGTAATTTCTAAAAGTATGAGCATAAGCCAGAGTTCCGATGATTTTTCGAACAAGTTTCTCAAAATGAGGATTAGTTGGTTCAGATTCATGTTGTTAATATTGACAAAAGATTCAATATAATTTATAAAATCAATTGGGTGAAGCGAGCCATCATGATTGAAGGTAGGTAGTGATTTACATGCTTTCAGACCTTTGAGACAATTTTCCCTACTTCTAAACATATGATCATCTTCTGCAAGACTACAATTTCTGTCCATTTGTGTATTCACTGGGGGTATATTTGTTCTGTTCAGATTCTGACGAATTTCTTTACAAGACTGTACAAAATGCAAACTATTCCTGCTATTACATGAAGCTCCTAAACTATTGTCTAGGTTAGCATCAGGTAAAGCTTCTCTATCGATATTGAAAATTGTGAATATTCCTATCGAAAGATAAAGTTTGTGAAGTTTTTCTAACTTCCTTACGGATCAACTCTTCAATCTGACCTTGAGAAAATGATACATTCTGATCTGAGTTTACTCTATTCACATGGATATCAGATGGTGGTAAATGCATTGAAGTTGGTGGTAAAAAAGTAGAAGGCAAAGAAAAAGCTAGCGAGGTCGCTTCCAAATTTGAGATGTCTGAATGCGTAATCACTGGAATTGTTGACTCTGGCTTGCTCCCCTCAGACACAGGTAAGGAAAATGGAAAATTATTACCTTGGCTATCCTTGTTGGTATTATTCTTTTCTAGGTTTGCCGTAAGCAGTTCGTTTCCTACTTCAATGTTTCGTTCTCCATTTTCAGTCATCCTGTAGCGATTTCTCAAATTATATAATGGGCATTTTTCCAGAACCATTTTTCTTGAACCGATCTCTTTTTGATGCCCCACGTTGGGCGCCAAGTTGTGATGAAACAGTATCTCAGGGTTTTATTTTGTGGGAGTTGCTCAAAATAAAGAATCGGTTCTTCCAGAAAGTTTATTGTATCAGTATTAGATAGTCGGTTGGCCGGCTACCTGAAATAATTCACAAGGATTTATACATTGTAAGAGATTGAATGAGTGAAAATACATTGACTTTTCCAACCCAGTAAAGGTTGGGACTTTCATTATTCAGGCACATGAAAGTATCACTACCTACCTGAAATAATTGCAGGCACAGTTTCCACTAATTACCAATTTATGGATGCACATAAGACCATAAAACAATTATTCGTACAGCCAAAAAAAAACAGTTAGCTCTGGTCGACGTGAATGCAGTAAAATCGGAGAATCTTTCTAATCAGTTGCACTACAAAAAAGTTATCGCCGCAGGACTTTTTGCCGACCGAACACTTCTTTCCCTTGTGCCACTGTCATCGTGATAAAAAGGGAGATACTTCGTATACAGGGCAAAGGAAAACAACTTGGGTATGGTTCGTGCTTCCAAAAGTAAGAGGTTATGAAATTGAAATAACGAATTCATTCTATTGACGTTTGGCATCACAGGTGACAGACGCCAATAGTATTGACCGCACGGGACACAGGCGGTAGAGGATATTTTCACGGTTAGTTCAACCCGCCAATGCTAGATGGCGGCGTTGTCCTCAAGGGGATCGTAACATGTTTCGCTACACAGTGGATAATCAATTATGAGAAACTATGTAACCATGCACTAAACATATCAGTATGCAGAAGGGTTCAAACGCAAGAAAGCACAGAAATCGAATAAGCCATTTTAAATTATAGTTGAATCATCGTTAAAAAAAATACGCATCGCGAGAGCTCAGGCGCAGGCGCAACGGAAGGAATAGGACAATTGTTGTTATTCCAATTTCTGTTTCACAACACCAAGGTAATACTGATATTATGATTTCTCAATAAGAGTAGCAGTGATAGCAATGGAACAGTTAAAGCTAGCGCAAATAGCGGATAGCAAAAAAAAATCAATAACCAATCATAAGAAAAAAAGGATAATGGAGTTATCTTGATACTTGCGGTTTTTCTCCCAGGAAGTATCTTCATTGGACTGCACAGCGAGGAATAGATGGCTCAAATTACTGTTGCCTGCGAATCCGTGATTTTGCAGCGCCCGTGAATGCGCAGCTGTCGGGTGGCCAGACAGCTAGCAGTGACTTGTACTCCCCAATCGAATGACAAGCAACAAGACTTCCCCAGTATAAAAAAAACTAGGGAAAGAGCTTAGGTCACTATCCCTGAATAACAATAAGTCAGCCCCAATCACAATACTCAATATTATTTTATATGAAATATAATCAATAACGTTCAAAATAAACTAAGATTCATGACCATCAAAACCAAAGCAAAATAAAGGATGCCCTTCACTTGGAAGTGAAATAGTTACTACGAAAATATGTTAGAATAAAAATTCTTACACAGAAATAGACTATTGGCCTATATCCTCTAAATCTGAATTTTCCAGCAGGTAAACTGTCTAACAGAAGGAAAAAAACAGACGTTATGAAAGCTCAGTATGCTTCCATCTAGCATCTGCCTTATAAATGAATAAATTCGTATTAACATACCAGCCTTTCTAATGAAATGTTTATTTACCCGAATTTTCCCGGACTGAATAACGATAAGCATTAAATTGTCAGAGGTGAATTATACTCAAATAAAAAAAAAACTTGAAGCTCACCCAGGCCGCGGGGTTTTTCTTTCTCATAAGGCGGGGAAATAATCCCTCCCAAGATAAGATCCGAAATTTCCTTTTCCACCGGGACTGTGGAGAGACGATGGCCTTTATTTGCCCACCTTGAACGAACACAAAAAAACATGGTTTCAGGAACAGTGTAGGCAATATTATGAGCGAAATCACAACGAGAGGAAACTTCTAGTTTCAATCAAATCATTGACATACCTGAATTTCAATAATCCTGATTACTTCCAGGTAACTTGTGGAAAATGTATCACATAAAATCCTCTGAGAGAGACTGGAAATGAAACGCTTCAACCAAAATATTCACCATGAATCATCTACGATTCATAACTCTTCAATTTGTGAGGTTCAGGAATAATCCCATTCAAGGATGATTAAAATAATCAAAAAAGATCCTGCAACCCAACTGTGTTCACTTTCAGTTTTCTGTTACCAAACGCAAAATGGCTTCAACCAACCAATTCCTGCCTAGAGAGGTCTCTCTCCTGCAATGTTCGTTTCGTTGCCTGAAACGGAACAGTTCCGTTTGCTCTATTTACACCGCCCTAATTATTACGAAACATTAACGGACCCAAACTACCTAATTAGCCTTATCGTCATTTCTTAACTATAAAACAACTAAAGGTAACAAAAAGAGTTATATAATACTGCATAAAATGCAACAATCGAACACTCGAATACGACCGATTCCATAGTTACACTGGTGCGGAGAAATGGAACAGCCAAGGTCATAGGGAGCAACTGTCAGTACTGTCACAGAACACCCTATCTACACAGAAGCGCAACTGAAGCGTTCCGACCGAATCGAAAGCTTGACTTGTATATTGTCAACCTCACATTTGTGTTGTTAGGGTGTTATAAAATTTTCGAGCAATTATCAATGTCCTTGGGTTATTACTACTGATAAATTTTATTATCTGATGGAAGCATGATCAGAGTAGTTTTAAACGTTCGTTCCTGCAATTCAGTTGATTACTCTAAAACTATTTGAACATTAAATAGCTGCCTACATCACTACATCAACTTTTTTTTGAGGTGCAGAAAACAGTAAGCCTATTCACTGAAATTATTTTGGTAATCATCCAAGTTCTCCGTTTATATCTGTTTAGAATAAGGGAATGTAGATTGCTGATCAACAAAGCATTTAGATGAATTTGATAGGGTAAATGTGAGTTCTAAATTATTAAGACCTTCCTGGGGTCGTATATTCAAATTGAATTAAAACCGCCCCAATTTCAATTCAGAAGCAGAAATGCTCAGTCTCGAAAGTTCACAAAGGTGTATCACTTGAACTGTATATCAACCGAGAGTTTGAATTTACCGCCAAGAAATGACATTATACAAGCCAAGCTTCAAATCAAGGTTACGAAAAATTGACCCCAAAGATCAAAGGGACCGCCATCAAGTTGCGCTTCTGTGTAGATAGGGTATTCTGTAGTACTGTCTTCGAGATTTGTTGTTATCAGGAAAATCGAAATGAATTTGTAAACAATGGATCCCAATCAATGTTTATTTGTCACAACTCAGAGATTGGGCTTATTTCAAGGAGACTACGTACTGAACCAAGGTAAGTTAACGATTCTTCAATTGTAGAACCACCAACCTATTGGAATTATTTTGCTTGCCAATGGAAACTCTTCACAATCTACTAATGCAATTGCCTTTCGTACAATCACTTACTGATCTCAATAATTTTTCAGGTACCTGTCTTGGAGTTATAAGGCACGTGAATCCCAATGCAAGAAACGTTAACGAAAGATTCGACTGTCTATCAGAACAAAATCGACAGAAAAAACTATTGAAAGAATTCACCAACGAGTGCAGGTTTGAGGAAGATACGGTAGCAATTTATCGGGGTGCTTCGATTCGGTTTTCAAAGGGAATGTGAGTTCTCACGAAGTAACAAGTGAACAACGGGAATATGTACAGAGTTAAGCACTATTTTGATGAATAGCAGAAACAAATACTGGGTTTACCACTAGGTAAACGGGAGTGTTAGTTTTCACAAGGTAACAAGTAAACAACAGGAATATATACATATTATACAACTATTGCAACGAATTACAGAAACACTTACTGGGTATACCACTAGGAGTGTAACAGTTCAATTCATACAGGGTAATTTCTGAACGGAGTTCGAGTCAGACACAAGGACCTTGCAATATGAGAATCCAAAATTACATCAGACTTACCGAAAACAGATATTATTTTTTCACAAATTTCGCCAATTTTGCACGATCGATCGGCATACAGTCAACAATGTAACGGCTAATGCGCCATATAAGGAAGGAACAAAAATTCACGTGCTACTAATAGAGCGGGACATATGAATGCGTCCATTGTCTCCTCGTGTCCAAAGTCTCCCAGGACTCCCCTATCTATAATAAGTACTAACTTATTGTAATTTTTTCGAAATAAACGCTATTTCTTTATTTCAACATGGAAGTTATTGTAAATTCATGTGAACTCTTTATAGACACAATATTAAGACAGACTGTCTCAAACGGAATGTAAGATTAGTCAGGCAACTCAATATACACGATCTGATGTTCACATAATAAAATAGGTGATCATAAGAATAATATATGTGAAAAGCAAATTACACTTTCATTTTGAGAATTGGATATTTTGGATTTGAAGTGGAAGTAAAAATGTTAGTGCATAAAATGTTCTATTGTACATGGGAGGTTAATCCTTGATAGTGAATTTAAAGCTGAAGTGAAAATTAGTGTTGCTTAAATCCACCTTAAGAATAGTCAGAAACTAATTTGCAAGATCAGCAGTTGATTCATGTCATTAAATAAGTTAATAAAATAATAAAATGCATTCTTTTATTATTTCATTACATTACATTGCAAATCATATAATTGATAATACAATAAATGTATATTGTTGAGAAAACATGTTGACATACCTGTTTCTGATATTTTCAAAATTGAAAATAAGTTTTGTTAACATAAGCAAAACTAAAGAACGAAAATATATGATACAAATCCAAGAATTAATCAATGCTGAATAATTACAACATAGGAACGATTGAAATATTTTAATATCAGATTCAAGAATACATCATTTTGAA
Organism: Zygogramma bicolorata; assembly: GCA_032362365.1. Taxonomy (NCBI): domain Eukaryota; kingdom Metazoa; phylum Arthropoda; class Insecta; order Coleoptera; family Chrysomelidae; genus Zygogramma; species Zygogramma bicolorata. Next base: position 106,573 of record JAVJAQ010004378.1, on the reverse strand, counting down.
GAAATATGAAGCAAAATACATTAGGTAATCTTCTGAACATAAATGTTCAAGCCAACCAATTACTTTTCAGAGTACAAACAGAAAACATGCTAATGAAGAAATTAGATAATTTACATCAAGTTGATGAAAGTGCACAAACCACATACAGTTAATTTCAATACAATTAGAGAAATTTTCATATATATTACCACCTACTTCATGGTACATTTATTAAGGGTTATTTAAAGAACTGAAGGTGGATTCATGCAACATCAATGAAACTTAAATGAATTTAAGATCTACATTGATTTCAAACCCAGAATGTTGGTGTTCACGCAGCTTCAATTAAGAAATTACTAGATATGCCTTTTTTCCATCATATGTCAGGATTCAGGACTGTCAATTATTCATTCTGATTTTTTTACAGTTTATAGGAACGCAGACCACATAACTTAATCTTTCATCAGGCACTGTATGACATGAATATTCAATTTTGACACATCGCGCATGAGCTCTCTCGAATTCATGGAAGAAAATAATTTCTTAGTTGAATGTTGGCCATCTTTCACGTTGCTTTTCGAAGTGTCATCTTCCAAGTTTAAGTTTTGAATAAATCTTAGTTTTAATTTTTGCTTGCATGAATCCACCTTAAGAATGCATCAAATTAGACTAGGTATACCAAAAATAAGGAACATTAAAATGAAAATGATATTTCAGAATGGAAGAAATAGATGAAATGTTATTTCATCACTTTTGATATTATAGAACAGATTAGATTTGATGGACATTTCGTCCATGCATGAAATAGAGTGTCTGTTCTTCTCAGGAAACATTTCCACCTTGATTTTCAATGTGGAAAATATAAAATCATTGAAACCATTGCTGATACCCCAATCTCGCGTTACTCCAAATAATGTTGATTTGCTAGGCAGGCGAAAAATTCCTGATAAATACTTATAAACTTTAGGGCCTAGGAAATATATCGTTAATGCGAACTTCTTATAATCATTGGAGTACCGTGAACCTTTTTAAGATTTACCAATATGTTCGATTCGAGCTTTCAAAAATGTTGCTAAAGATGGTGAACGATATTGTTTCACAAATTCTTCGCCCGAAATGTTTCTGTTGGCAGGGTTAATCCGATGTGTAGAGTTCTTCCTAAGATGTCTTATTCTATTTCTCAGGTGGATTTTTCTTGGCGTATTCTTAGATAGAGACGTTGAGGTCTGTGTGCCTATGTCTGGAAATAAAACTGTTGGAAAATCTATATATAAGAAAAGAGATGAAGGTAAATCTACACCAATAAATTGGGATCAGAAGAAATAAATTTCAAAATACTTTCATCCAAAATAAATTAAATTTGTACCATACTTCTAAATCTTTCTCTGTTATATATAACTATATATAAATTTTCTTGTTTGCATGTAAAACTATCTCAGACAGGTCAAAAGAACATGTTACTAAGAATGGGTATGCAAAAACTAAATTTTTTGCTAACAATTCAGAGCACTCTATTCAATGGTTCATCAGCTTGAATAGGACTCAACATGAATAGTATGCATAAGGGGTTTCTGGGACCGAGATCCGGTCCTAGAATCCCCTTAGCGTATTTCGGGAGTTTGAGGGAACATAGTACGCCTATATCAGCGGGCGCGGTCGTGGACCCCAGTACCCCGTTAGTACCCCGCCCATGTCCCCTAACGATCGTCGTCGACATGTCGAGACCTGCAAAAGCCCGAACGGCGCTCACGTGCAAGGCGGCTCTTTTGTCGGCATGTTCGTCAGAGATATCGAATGATTAATGGGTTTTCGGGTGAATCCCCAACCGAGTTGTTTACGAAAACAAGCGAACGTGATGACTCATGCGTTTTTCCGAGAATTGCAGAAGGTCATGCGTCTCGCCGCGTCGCCTGAGACTTGCAAAACAAAGCACACGTGCAAACCTATGACGTAAGCGCTTTTCCGAGAAATGCAGACGGTTATACGCGGTTTGCTAGTGGTCGGGACGTGGCGCGGGAGGGGATTGCGTCAACTTGGCTATGATCGACAAGCGACGCGCATCATTTTGCTTCGAGAACTCGACGAGTGAACATCCCAGTCAATACGCTCTCTTTCTCTCTCTCAACCAACAAAGTGTTGTGTTTGTGTCCAGTGTCTTCATACGAAAAAATGTAAGTACCTTTTTTCCTCCATACTCGGGAGTGTTTTTTCGCGAAACGGCTCATATAGGTTGAGCTATTCGTGCGATCTTCGGCATATACAGATCGAAACTTTTTCCGTTGGCTCAGTGTGATTTTTTTCGAACGGCATATTCAGTGTGTGTCGAAAACTTTTTCCGTAGGCTCAGTGTGATTTTTTTTTTTCGAACGGCATATACAGCGTGTGTCGAAACTTATTTCGTTGGCTCAGTGTGTGATTTTTTCGAACGTATATACAGTGTGTGTCGAAAACTTTTTTTTCTGTCAAAGTGTCTCGATTGCTGCCGGCTCATGCCATTTTTTCCCAAATATTTTTCATGTGGGGTGGGTTAGCTCATACAGCGTGTGAGTTTTTTGAACGGTTCATACAGGGTGAGCAAAAAAAAAATTCTCAAACGTATTTTTCGGCTGGGGTGCAAAAATGTTTTCCTTTGGGCACTCGATATTTTTTTCTGAAACGATGATCACTCAATTTAGATGGAAATTGCATAAAACCGAATAATGGCAGACATATCCTCCGTCAGTGACGAAATGATCGCGAAATTTGGGGAAATTCGGAAAACTTTGCGGACAAAATTCAGCGCGGCGGAACGCGAACTTTGGCTAAAACACAGCAAACGATCTGTTTGTATATTGAAAAAAAGCTATTCGGGTGCCGGATTCCTCTTCAATCGGCATTTTGAGAAAACTCCAAACAAATTTAGGCCATGTCAAAGCGTTTCAAAATTTTCTGAAAAATCCAGTCGAGGGGCAGCTGGGGGAGGGGCGCGAAAATTGACGAGTCGCGTCATCTGGGAGGACTTGATTTCCACCTTTCAGGGGCGCGTACGTACAGGGGTAATCATAAACTTGAAGCACAAAGATGTACTTCAATTTTTCAGCGACGCTTTCAGCCTTTTCAAGCGTCGCATATTGAACGCACTGAAAAAGGTTGGAGCGTCGCTGAAAGTGAATGCAGCTTTCTGCGGAGAATTCTTCGAAATTAACGCCGATCAACGTGAAAGTGTGGAAATGAAGTATTTCAACACTAAAAACGAAGTAATTGACCAGGGGACGGACTTGAAAGCGTGGTTCAAGGAAAATATCGAGGGTAAAATCTTGAACAAATTGGACGAATTCAGCGGGAGGGAAAGCGGGTGGTCTTTGAGGAAAATCGTGAGTTTGTAGATAAATATCAATAAATCGGGATTCGAATATGGGCGTGGTTCATCTCTCATCGAACTTCCGGAACCAATCAAGAAAAAACATGCATGCATCAACGTCAAAAACGATGACGATGCATGCTTCGCTTGGGCAATTATTTCGGCTCTATATCCATCTCCGGCAGGAAAAAAGGTTGAACGTACGTCATCGTATCCGAGTTGGCGTGAAAAGTTGAATACAGAGGGTTTGAAATTTTCCATGACCATCAAACAAATCGATAAATTCGAAAAATTGAACTCAATTTCGGTGAATGTGTTCATTTTGGAATTGATCAAACCATCATCAGACTCTCGACCCTATTTCGATGTTGCTTCCATTCGACAGACGGAGAAGAAATTAGACAGATATGTAAATTTACTTTTGATTGAACAAACATACACACCCAAAATCAATGACTATGACCCACTACCGACAACATACGAGGAATACGATGACGATATGGACGATACGTCACAAACATCCGCGGATATTACTGCTGGATCAAAGACTTGTCGCGACTTGTCGGTTCACAACTCAGCAAACATAAAGAGAAAAATCCATTTGTGACCGATGTTTGAATTACTTTTCGACGCAGGAGAAACTCGACAGTCATACGGCTGACTGCGAGGCTCAAAATTCATGCAAAATTAGATTTTCAAAATACACCCATATCGAATTCCGAAATTTCGTTTTCAAATAGAAAGCTCCTTTTGTAATCTACGCGGATTTCGAGAGCATTTTGGAACCGTTTGATGACAGTTTGACCAAGTCCAAAATGAGCAAAACCGAAAAATACCAAAAGCATTCGGCTTTCAGCGCAGGTTTCTATTTCAAATGCACTTACGACGACTCTTTGTCGTTTTACGATAGCCATCGAGGTGCAGACTCGATGGAATGGTTTGCCGATCGAATGAAGGACATTGCCAAAGAGGTTGAGGCCAAAATCCATCATATCGTACCGATGGATGTATATCCGTCGGGCCGAGACTCTGCCAAAGTCTGCCACATTTGCGAACACCCCTTCAAGGCGGAGGACGCAAAGGTGGCCGACCACGACCATTTCACCGGATTATTCCGGGGCTGGGCGCATGCGCAATGCAACCTCCAGTACAAGAAGCAGTTCGTAGTGCCCATTGTGTTCCACAACTTGGGCGGCTACGACAGCCATTTTATCATCAGATACTTGGCTAAACGTGAACGCATAGTCCTGTTGCCGATCAATAAGGAAAAGTATATTTCCTTCACACAGTGCGACGAGGAGACGACCATCAGATTCCGTTTCATCGACTCTTTCCGATTTTTGAGTATGAGTTTGGATGGGTTGGTGCGCACCATGAAAACTGAAGACTTGCGCGCAACGCGCAAAGAATTCAGTCACGTGAGCGCCGAACAATACGAACTGCTCACGCGCAGAGGGGTATTCCCATACGACTTTGTCGACACGCTGAACAAACTTAAATCTACACAGTTGCCAGCTCTCGAGGAATTTCACAACAAACTGAACGATTGCGACATCACCGAAAGCGAGTACGAGCATGCGCAACGGGTGTGCAAACGTTCGGGGTGAAAACCCTTGGCGAATATTCGGATCTGTACATGAAAACCGACATATTGTTGCTGACCGACATCTTTGAGAATTTCCGCAAGATCGGCCACAGCACCTACGGGCTCGATCCCGCTTGGTACTTCACCATGCCCGGCTATACGTGGTCGTGTATGTTGAAGTATACAAAGTGCAAGCTGGAACTTCTCAGAGACGTCGACATGGTGCTGTTCATCGGGCGAGGCATTCGAGGCGGTATCAGCCAGTGCTGCAACCGCTACTCAAAAGCCAACAACAAGTACATGGCCGAGTTCGATCCCACGAAACCGTCCAAGTACTTGATGTTTTTCGACGTCAACAACCTCTATGGATGGGCCATGATGGAACATTTGCCGGTGGGTCATTTCAAATGGGCCGAAAACTTCGACGATCTGGATATTCGCAACGTTTCGGCTCGCCCGACGTTGGGTATATCCTCGAGGTCGACTTGGAGTACCCCGAGCATCTCCACGACAAACATCGAGATTTTCCGATGTGCGCCGAACACCGAGTACCGCCAAACTCAAAACACTCAAAATTGATGACCACCCTGTACCGAAAGGAGAGATACGTCGTACACTATCGACTGCTGAAACAGGCACTAGCGCACGGACTTGTACTCACAAAAGTACACAAAGTACTTCAGTTCAAGCAGCAGGCTTGGCTCAAGCCCTACATTGAACTGAATACGAGGTTGCGGGCGCAGGCGACCACGAGCTTTGGCAAAAACCACTACAAGCTTGCCAACAACAGTGTTTTCGGCGAAACAATGGAAAGCATCCGGAAACACCGGGTGGTGAAATTGGTCAACCGGTGGCACGGCCGGTTTGGCGCCAAAAATCTCATTAGCAGTCCCAAATTCCATAGTCGAACCATCTTCGACAACGACCTCATGGCTATCGAACTCCTCAAGTGCGATTTGGAGTTCAACAAACCCCTGTATATCGGCATGTCCATCCTCGATATATCCAAGGTCTGCGTATACGATTTCCATTATGATTTCATGATGAAAAAGTATACGCGAGACCACTGCAAACTCATGTATACCGATACGGACTCTTTGGTGTACAAACTCACCTGTGAAGTGCACGAAAACATGCCGTTTTTGAGGCGTAAAAACAGCACCAAAACAGTGCGTTCTTGACGCATCAAAAGTGACTAAAAAACGTAGTTTTTTGCATGTTTTTTCGTTGCTCATTTTCGGTGCGTCGAAGTGACAAAAAACCGTCGTTTTTCACGTGTTTTCACGCATCGACAATGAGCGTTGAAAAAACACGTGAGAAACGACGTTTTTTTGTCACTTCGACGCATCGAAAATGAGCACTGAAATGTCGTGAAAAACTGGTCGTTTTTCGATGATTTTTGTGCGAAAAAAAGTCGATCAAAATCGCCACTTTTGCCCATGAGAATACATTTAAAATGGGATGAAAATTGTGCGGTTTTTACCGACTGTTTTTCGCCCAAAAATTGTCATTTTCAAAGTGACCAAAATACGTCGTTTTTTGCGTGTTTTTTCGATGCTCATTTTCGGTGCGTCGAAGTGACAAAAAAACGTCGTTTTTCATGTGTTTTCTCGCATCGAAAGTGAGCGTCGAAAAATTACGTGAAAAACGACGTTTTTTTGTCACTTCGACGCATCGAAAAAGAGTGTCGAAAAACACGTCAAAAATGGTGCGTTTTGATGCAAATTTTTCGTCGAAAAAACTGCATCAAAATGGAGCGTTTTTTCAACCGAAAAAATGGCACGAAAATGACACCTCAAAAATAAGACACAGAGTGAACGTACAAACAAATTTATTCCTCTTTCAATAGATCATTCAAAATATTGGTTCTATAGTAGAAAAGATAATCGTTCATGGCGTTGCTCAGCAAACTGTCGGGGCAGATGTCGCTGAACGTCGTCAGAAGTTGCATGCCTCCCAAGGTGGCGTCCGGGTTGGAGCGAAAGTAGCGTCTAACGCCATCTAGCAGATTGTGGTAGTAGGCACAAAAGTTGATGGAATCCAACATGGCGACTCGGTTCTTCACTATAGTGCTGTTCGCCGAGAAGATTTTCCAAACTTCATTTTCGTGCAGCTCCAAGCACTCGCCATGCTTCTCCACGAGCAGCATTTTTGTATCTTTCCAGATGGTCTGCGTCAATTTGCAGTAGTCGCCCACTGGGAAAGTCATCGGATCATAATCGTCGGCGTACCCCTCGATCGGTTCGGTGAAAAAGTCATCCATTTTCTGTTGAAACAGGTCACAGAGCACAGACCATTCGTAGGCACTGAAGGAAATCTTCGAAAACTTCGCCCACCTGTACGGATGCGCGAGTATGATGGACGGGCTGAAGGTTCTTGCCGGAGAAAGTCCCACACGTATTTCGAAACTCTCCACAATGAAGGAGAACTGCAGCAACATATGTTCCTCGTTTCTGGCAGCCATCTCGTACTTCTCCAATATACGTAACAAATGTCGATCAAAGTTACCGTCTGTCGAATACCAATTGGATTCATCGCGGATTTTTTCGTTGGATTTGTTCACTTCGGAGGGCTTGCAGCCGATCGTTCTATGTTTGGTGGCGTTGTATTCGTCGGTGAGTTTCGGCAGAACGTCCAACCACTTGTACGAACCCTTCAAGCTGAAATACTTGAACAATTTGGCTTTGAGCGTCCGTATTACCCGTTCTGCAATGGCGGCTTTCATGATGGTATACGTGTTGTAGTGGTTGATGTTCCTCTCACGCATCAGACTTTGAAATTTGGCATTGAAAAATTCTGTGCCCTAACCGGTCTGTAGATTTTTGGGACACCGCTGCGACTTGTCGAGGATGTCCTTGAATGCCTTGGTGATTTCGGCCCCGTCTTCGTTTTCAGCGGCCGCGTCCACAGAAATTTCTAGAAGCAATCGATGACCACCATTATCATGGTGTGGTTTTTATTGAGAGTGCTGTACAACCGCAAATCGGCCAAGTCCATTTGCCAAGTATCGTCCAAGCCCCTGACGATGGTTCGACGTCGCGGAAACCTTCGACGAGCCTGCCGATGCAGTTCGTCCACCACGTGTTTTTTCGTAGCCATATCAATGCTGCTTCGAGTCCAGATCGATAATGACCTTACCATCCAGGTGTTTGCCCAATTTATCTTGTATTTCGAACATCATTTTGGATATGTCCGTCATTCGACCTTCCAGCAGAGTAAGTTGGTCCGAATCCAAATTCAGCCGCTTATTCAACGTATCTTCTTGTTCTTCGATGCGGCGTTTCAAACTTGTTATTTCCTTGCGCAAATCTTTCTTTGCACGTGCGCTTATCTCGTCTGCATACTTGCGCGATGAGTTATGCAGCGTTGCCACATGCCCAGTCATCGCTTCTTTCAGCTGAGACGCAATAGAGTCGACGTATCGCTTGGTGACGGCATCGCTGTCGACCTTCGGTTCTTTCAAGTTTTCACATTCTCAATGTCCAAGTCGCCGTCGGGAGTGCGCAGGAACGTTGGCGGAATATGTAGAATGGATGACAGGGTGACCGCCGACGATGTGGCGCCTCCGAAACGATGACCGAATTTGTCGACGCTCATGATGTGAATGAGGGACGAACGTTTCGTGAACGTATTATATCGGCCTCCTTCAGTTCATCGATGTTGGCGACGATTTCGTTGTCGTGAGACGTATTTCTCGCCTGTTTGGAGGCCATCAGGAGCCGCAGGCGATCCACCAGCTCGTTCGGATCTTCCCAATAGATGTACTCCATCGGTTTGTCGTTGTACGTCAATGTACTGCGGCCGCCGCCGCTACCTCCATGAAGTACAAACATGGGTTTTATGACGTTTTTGTACTTGCGCTCGGAGGAGTCTTTCAGACGTCTCCTAGCGTCTCGGTGAACATTGGTCAATTCCAGTATTCGGCGATACGCATCGAAGTCATCTTGTTGAATGTCATCGTCGCCGGGGTCGTCGTAGAAGATGAGATCGTACAAGGAGGACGTTCCCTCGAAAGTGTGCACATTATTGATTTTCATCGAGCCGTCCGCTTCAAAGTTGATGGGTGCGGTACCCAACAACCACGACGAAGAACTCGCATCGTATACGGGATCGTATACTTTGTCGATTTTTTTGTCGTTTTTCAGGTGCTCGTACAGATAGGGTCGGGCTATGCTCGGATATCGATTCAGGTAGTCGTCCATTACGTCATTGGTAAAATTCGAAGGTAGCCACGGTGCGGCATCGTCGAATTCCTCTTCACTGTCGTCGTCGGTTTCTTTTTTCTCGGGTTTCTCCTGCTTCAAAGCCGCTGCCGCTTCCTCTTTGATCTTTTTGCTAGCAGCCGTACGAATCAATATGGCCTTGGAGGATTGGGCAATCTGTTGCAGCGGTTGCGAAACAGCTTTCCGATAGATTCGTCTTGTTCGGATTTTCCCAGTTTTAGGGCCAAGTACTTTTTTCGGATAGAGCGTGCGAGTTCTGCGATTTTTCTTCTGCGTGTAGCGATGGCACCTCGATCGGACGACATCTTGAAGCGGAATGACATGTGATGACGTTCCTTCATACTTTTATATATGTCGAAACTTTTGCGGTAACGTCCCTCGTTCAGGTTGAAATCTTTAGCAATCACGAGAGTGCCAAAGGAAGCGTCCCAACATGCCGAACACATTCGTTTGAATTGATCAAAGGTCATGTCAGGTGAGACGTGTTCGTCGAACACATGTTTCATATTGATTTCGTCCTGCTTGAAGAGTACGATCAAATTGCAGTTATCTCTGATGAGTTGTTTAGGTATTTTCGAGTACGTCTGACATAGGTAGGCGGCATCGATGTCCTTGTGCTGGCCCAGAGAGTAGTATTCTCGAATTTTCTGCTGGCCGTCGCAGGCGACGTCGTCGAAAATGAACACAGAGTTCGGTTTCGCCTCGTGTGGACCTTCGTTGTCCTTCACGCCGCCCAACACCACACGCAACAGCTCGTACTTGGGCTGGTACAGCGACTTTGAGTATACGTAGACGTTTTCAAATTTAAAGCCGTTCGGATGGAACAACAGAGACAGCATGATGTTCGTCTTTCCGCATCCGCTCGGTCCACAAATGATAGCTCGAAAACTGTTCGGCAACAAGTTGCTGTGTTTTCTTCGCTTCGATGACTCACCGCTGATGACGTCATCGAAGTTGTTGATTGGAAGCGTGTGTTCTTGTCGAAAGGTCTGCATGTTGTGTTTGTTGAAAGAAACAAAAAAAAACTCCCGATAAAGCTACCCAATAGGGCGCTGTTCGATCACGAACTTCGTCATTACGCCAAGCAGTTGAAAATCGCGCATTTCCGCGGCGTCTTCATGCGGGACACGCTTCCCGCTGAAGCGCGTCGTCGGGAGTGCGCCATCGTCAACTTGGACGTTTCCCACAATCCTGGAACGCATTGGGTAGCTTATAGGAAGATAAACGATCGCGTCGAGTACTTTGACTCATTCGGCAATCTGAAACCGATGAGAGAACTTGTGCGATACCTCAAAGACTGCACCATCGTCTACAACAACGAACAATACCAGACGTACAATCAATACAATTGCGGCCATCTTTGTTTGCAATTTCTATGGACCACCGCGTAATGGACTTGTCCGAGGAGGAAATGTGGTTCGTCATCGTCGTCCTGATGAGGAACATAACCATCGAAACGTGGCTGTGGTTCTCCGAAGATGTACGTCAAAAGCTGAAACGTTTCCTGCCTTGCAACCGGAACTACAATCGTCACGTGTGGCCTGACGTTTGCGGCCCTCGCATGGAGACACGCTGTGTATTTTGTCTCAGATTGTATTACGAATAAACGTTTTGACTTGTGGCTATTTATATCTCTGCACCTATCCATCCATCATCAGTCGACATGTCGCAGCTGTTGAGAGTGAACACTCACAATCACGTGTTTTCCTTTAGGCCGCAAGCGCCTATCGTGCTCAACCTGAACAAAGAGTACGAGTTGGCGTTGAGGTCGTTTCATTCGTACAACTCTATTCCGAACATCAGGAGAGGGTCAAAGTTCTTCTACTACGACCGTGAGGGCACACTCGAAACCATCGAGTTTCCTCGAGGATGTTACGAAATTGCCGATATCGAGGCGTTCATACGGAAAAAGATGAACATTTCGCACCTGAGCGGTGCAGAGCAGGATGCCACCTTTTCGCTCAAACCCAACAATAACACGTTGAAATGTGAAATGTACAGCAAGTACTTTGACAAAGCTGGAAATTACCGGGACGGGCAACGTATCGCTCGCCCCCAATTTCGCCGCCTTCCTCTTCGACTCTTGCACCTACAGCGAGAGCGCTCGAGAAATCGAAACGGTTTGTGATTCTGGGATCGTAAGCACCATCCGAGCCATGGTTTGCTATGAGCGCCAAGACTACTCACACATGGAAATAGCCGGATGGAATTATCCCGATTCTCCGCCTGTTCTCAACGATCAGGACTAGTAGTTCAGCGTACTTGTTCCGCTGAAGCACATATTCAACATTTTCAACGATCATCCGCTCATAACGTGCGGCAGACAAACACTTCGATTCGTTCGAGCTCGCAACGATACCGATTGCGTAATCATACGAGAATTTGGGAGCGGCGTCGGCTGCAGGAACAACCACCGTCAAAGTTGTCATCGAGAATATCGAGCTGAAAATCAAACACATCTATCCGAACGATGACATTCGGGAGCAGTTGATGAGGGACATTCAGGCGGATGAACCTATAGTTATACCGTTTCGAAAATGGGAGTTGAACGAACTGCCTGCCATCACGAAGGACGTTAAACGAGAAATTTGGGCTGTCAAGACGAGTGCGGCTGTGGAAAGACCACGTTTCGTCGTAGTATGTTTCCATACGGACAAACGCGACGTCGCAGCTGCCGACCCGACGTCCTTCGATCACGTTCACATTCAGAACATTTGTCTGTCTCTGAACGGGGAATATTGGCCCAATGAACGTATGCAGTTGGATTTCCAGCGAAATCACTATACGGACGCCCATTTCAATTACACCGAGTTCCCCCCGAGCTACACCAATATGGCGGCAAAGAAGTCGGCTCTCCTGAATTAGGTCGCTTTCAAGGAGCGCGCCCTCTTCGTCATAGACTGCTCGAAACAAGAAGAACGGATGAAATCTTCGACGGTTGACGTCCGTCTCGACATCGAGGCCAGCGTGGGTTCTCCCGATAAAACCCGCGTATATTGCATCATCATACACGATTGTCTGATGGAGTACTTCCCCCTCACCGAAGTCATGAAGAATATCTCATAGGCGGCTGCGGTGGTGGGAGGAGTGGGGGAAGTGACGCTCTCTAGCGCGCTTCGTCATTCAGTTGCCAGCTATCACACAAGACGCACACACATCATGAGAATCGCTTTCGTCGACATACAAGGTTTCATCGTCAATGGGGCCTTCAACCCCAAAGAACTTACCATCCACATCGAAAATCAGAGGCAAAATTTCCTCTTCAAGCCGCCAATGCCCTTTGTCGTGCTGACGGAGAAAGAAAAGAAGACCGCCCGGTATTTGGAAAAGTTCATACACAGTATCCCGTATTCTTAGGGGGACATTGAATACCACGACGTCGATGCCAATTTGCAGAAATACCTTCTGCACTCGGCCGAAATCATATATGTGAGAGGTAGCCAGAAAGCCGAGTTCCTTTCGAAGAAGGTACGAGAAATCGGAGTGGTCTTCCCCAATGTCCAGGTCGTCTCCCAGTTCGACAATACGACGCAGGGAATGGAGGAGAATTTCCAGCCAACGCCCACGCCATGTCCGAACCACATAGCCGCTGCCTACAATTCCAAGAGTATGTGTACACAGTTCAATGTGAACTCTATGCTCAGATGGTTCTCCAATAATGTTTTACCTCGTTGAGAAATGTATGTTTTTTTCGATCAATAAATCGTATTTTCGAAAGGGTTGTTGTTTTTCTCTTTCAGATTGTGGGGTGGGATATAATGGGGAATAGAGGGTGGAAAAAAAAATTAAAAAACAAGAGTGTGGCACATAGATCACTGTACGAGTAAGTTCTGAGTGTCGTGGATGGATGGCGTCCTCCGAGGAGCGTCTTCTGTCACTCACACTTATGAGTTGACTTTCAGTGGCGTGGATAGATGGCGTCCTCGCAGGAGCGTCGTCTGTCACTCACCCTTACGCATGGGTTCACAGTGTCGTGGATAGATGGCGTCCTCCGAGGAGCTTCATCTGTCACTCACACTTTTGAGTTGACTCACAGTGGCGTGGATAGATGGCGTCCTCGGAGGAGCTCACACTTATGAGTCGGCTCACAGTGGCGTGGATAGATGGCGACCTCGGAGGCGGCGTCATCTGTCACTCACACATATGAGTTGGCTCACAGTGGCGTGGATAGATGGCGGCCTCGGAGGAGCGGCATCTGTCACTCACACTTATGAGTTGGCTCACAGTGGCGTGGATAGATGGCGTCCTCGGAGGCGGCGTCTCTCAGCCATCTGTCTGCCTCCAAAATAAAAGACCTTTTTTTTTCATTCTCACATCTTTATTCAAGCATTCACTTTCAAATTACATAATGAATCGAGTAGGTTATTGCGTATGCTCATAACAAGAAATTTCAATATGGCTACACTCATTACGGTCATGACGACGCATGCAATGACGAACAAGTCGTGCGTTTCTTGTTCAGCAACCGATTCGAGTGACATCGATCCATTCTTCAAGGAGGAATCCAGCATGATGGTTCGTTCTTCTGTCTTGAGCTTCAGCTTGGAGTTGAGGTACGTCAAATTGTCGCCCATGGTCAGTAGTTGATGGGAGAACACCTCTACCCCTCCATTTACATGAGTTCGCTCCATTTTTCGCCATTGCGCGTCATCGATACATTTTCCAAAACAAACTGCAGCTTCATGTAAGTACATCATTCGGAGCATTGACGTACAATCTGCCTGCCATACTGACAAATACGAGCAGGACGTATAAGTTGGCCGCCGCCATCTTCAGAGTGTTTCTGGCTGAATTCTTCTGACAGGTCCTATGGGCGATTGCGATGGTACTGCAGTTATGGTGTACCTTCCGAAAACCCTGTCCCAATGGGCAGCAGATATGGCCAACTTCTCCAGTTGTTTCGTACAAGTTAGCTTGTCTTCGTAAAACTCCCAGTCTTTGGCTACAGCTCGTACTCGCGCACCAAATTCCTCTAATTTACGTCTATATTCTTCAGAGGACATTTTCACACTGACAATCGTCGATGATAACCATTTTCCTTATGGCTACGCCCCCTCCACTCTTCACCTCTGTGTGTGCGGTTCGATATCCAAGTTGACAACCGCGCCGCGCCCATCTCGTTGACCTCTAGGCCCACCTCAAGCATTGCCTGTGTCATAAAACACCTCCTGAAGTTCAAATATTCCCGCTCGAAATGGGTGCGGTTCTACGATGCCGCCCGAACCCGATCTCCGAAGCGAGCCACGTATGACCTTCTGCATTTCTCGGAAAAACGCTTACGTCATCACGTTTGCACGTGTGCTTTGTTTTGCAAGTCTCAGGCGACGCGGCGAGACGCATGACCTTCTGCAATTCTCGGAAAAACGCATGAGTCATCACGTTTGCTTGTTTTCGTAAACAACTCGGTTGGGGATTCACCCGAAAACCCATTAATCTTTCGATATATTTGACGAACATGCCGACAAAAGAGCCGCCTGCCATACTACTATTGTTTCATTAAAAATTGTTGTTGTATCCTTGACTGGGGTAGGTACAATCAACAATGTTAATGCACCTTTTTTTTAATATCGTCAGAAACTGAACTCAAAAAAATTATATTTTAAGCAAAGTATTCACTACTAGTTTATGACAGAAAGGATGTTTATGAAAGGTTCAACCAGAAAGTGGAGCACTACTTCTATAATACTCAATAATAAAGTCAATAAATTTTTTTAAGATTGAAATTTTTATCAGAGATCAATTACCGTAACACCAAACTGATATTAATTGCACTCGATGCCCGTTCTGTTTACAAGGTTAGCATCGTCAGAATTTTTTTTCTGAATATGCTAACCTTGTTAGCGAAACACGCTTCTAGTGCAAATAATATCAGATTAGTGTTAGGGTACACGATCTCTGAAAAGGAATTGTACTGAAAACACCTATAAAAAACATACCTTCTGCTTCACGTTCTGAATCACTTATACTTGGGGTTTCCTTTATATTGTCTTCATCATCATCACAACTGATACTAGGACAAGTCTCCCCATTCATAGACACATCACAGTTGGGTTCTTGGCTTGTACTTGGAAGCGACATATCAGAGGCTTCATTTTGAACAGAACTGGAACTTGAAAGAGGTACTGTTTTCAGATCAATTTTTGTTTGGAGAATATTGGAAGTTCTTGAGATACTCACTGAAAAAAAAATCATACATCAAAAATATGCAGAATTCTACATGATACCAACGCAAATGACACTTTCAATCTATAAAATGCAGGATTTAGATTACACATCATGGAGTCACAAGTCACAACAAAAAATGTTCTGGCTGACCCTATGTGACAAGCAATTGTTGGTTGCCTACATATCAATCCTAGTAGATGAGGTCTATTTATTCTCAACACTGTGAGTTTTCTCTGTTCCTCATTTGAGTGTTCGACAAAAATATATAATGATATTAAAAAAAAGTTCGAAAGGAATTCAACGAATAATTGCTTGTCAGCCTGCAAAAAAGTAAGTTTTTTGTTAAAAAATAAATAAAAAAAATACAGGCCTCGACTATATCAAATATAAATATTTGTTCACATAACGACACTGCTCCTGAACTATTTGGAAAAAATTCTGTACATATGTATGCTTCAAGTTACCTAAATTGAGGAATGCATTTACGTAGGAAAGTTAATATCCAGCATATAGCTTATAAAATAATATATATTTTACCTGATGTTTCAATTGTTAGCAGAGCTAATCTGTGGAGATAATTTGAACACAATAATACTTGTTCATTTAGATATCTTTATTCGAAGTAATTTATTCATACCTACAAATATTATTTGTTTGGATTGAACCGCATGACATATTGAGTGAGACCGTCACCTGGCAAGAATTGTTGTTGCGGAAGAGATTTTTGCGAGTGTCCCGCTGTTGTATTATTTTGTGGAATACTGAAATTAACACTGTATTCAGTCATAGCACTAGGATCGACCAGTACCGCAGATGATGTAGCATCTTGTTCATCTATTAGGACTTGCAGTAATTTTGCTCGTACCATCAATGTACGGTGTTAAGGGATATCCTTTGAAAATGGTAGAAGGCTCAACAGAAACTGCGCATCAGGATTGTTTGCACTTCCTTGAAAGCACTTCAGCTTCTCCTCTTCAATCTGCGATAGTCTTGTATCGATTTCATCTTGCTGACGTCTTTTGACTCTTTTTGGAGATTTGAATAGTTTCTTGGGAGTTCGTTCGTCATTTGACATCGAAGATTCACCAGGGGATGGCGACGGCAGTGGATAGTCGGAAGAAGCACTTTCTTTCCCGTCAGAACTTGCATCTGAATCCGGCACGCTACTCTGCAGTTCCCTTCGAAACATAGTACTTCGGAGAAAAAGCAAAAGCTTGAAATAAGGCCATTTGGAGTCCGGTTCTGTATCAGCAGCCGTAGTCCTCGCCACTTTTTCTGCAGGTCATCAACTGAAACAAATAATTTCTTTTGTTCTATTACAGGTACTTCGCAACTGGTTCATCGTTCATCAACTATTGGTGGTATTGTACATGATACTAGTAAAGCTATTTGGGAAAATTCATCTGAAATCTATATGAAGTTTCCATCAAGCGAAGATATGGTCAATATAACTGATCAATTTTGGACAAAATGGGGGTTTCCTAATTGTTCTGGCAGCATCGACGGTAAACATATACGCATAAATGCGCCAATGCACTCTGGCAGCATGTTCCGTAATTACAAGTCATTTTTCTCCATTGTATTACAAGCTGTTGTGGATGCAAACTACAGATTCATTACTATAGATGTGGGAGCATACGGCAAAGAGAGTGATGGTGGAATATTTTCGCATTCAAATCTCTCAAGACGATTGGAAAATGGAGCACTCAACTCAAATGTGGAAACAGTATTACCAGGCACTGACATAGCTTTGCCTCACTTCTCAGTTGATGACGAAGCTTACCCCTTGAAGACATATCTCATGCGCCCGTATCCACAAAGAAATTTGGGTCCAGAAGAGGAAATATTTAACAAACGCTTGACAAATGCAAGGCAAATTGTTGAATGTGCCTTTGGTATTTTGAGTAGCAAGTGGAGATTATTATTAAAAGCCATTGAAGCCGTGCCGATAACATAATAAAGTGTATATGTTTACTTCATAACCTAATAATTGATAGGGAAGGTATTTATGACTTGCCTACGGAAATACCACGACCACAAAATGAAAACAGAACCAGATTTATGACTGCATGAGAGAAAAGAAGCGCAACTTGAGCCCACGATATTAGGGATACACTTAAAAACTATTTTTCACGAAATAACTTGTAATGTTCTATGTGTTGGCCAGAAATAAATGTAATTAACTTACCAGACATATTCATTTCCACGGATATTTCTCGCCATGCCTTGCGTTGAACATCCCGTAAGTGGTTACTCGAATCACTCTGATCCAACAAACATTTATGTCCGTAAATTAAGTTAATACATTTTTCAACTTCCATGTTTAAGCACGAACGTGTTTACAAATCCTAACAAGTTCGGATTGATTTCGGACGTCGGAACTACACATACGTATACGTACAACAAACTCGCATCCAGTATGTGCGCTTCCATAGTACTCAGAAGGTTCGGATCGTTCGTACGTATTAGTACGTTCACGCACGAGTGAAATTCGTACGAAATCGCGTCCAAACTGAGCGCGGCCCAACACGTACTGCGTATAATAACGTTTAGTCTATGAATTTTCGAACAAAAACAAGGCAGATACAGAGATTTCAGTCGGGTGTCCGGGTAAATCTTATTGTATTTCGAGTTGTTTGCGCAGGAATCTGAAAATATCAATCGCTTCATATTGAAATGATTCTGTGATGCGTCTTGCATTCAGCATTAGAATGTAAAATATAATATACAATACATTTCGGGGCGTCGTTATAACTTATACGGGAGTATAAGTTATAACGACGGGTCCGAAGTGTAGTAGTTACATATATAACCACTACTAAGTTTAAGACCTATAATATCATCTATAAATGCACCCAACAGTAAAAACTCACAGTTACTCACTGATATTTTGACCAATTCATATAACTCGAACAATCAATATTACACAAAAGATTCTTTCGAATTCTCCAATTTCATACAAGGAATGCAACTACCAAATAATTTTATTATTATAAGTCTGAATGTAATTTCACTTTTCACTGATATTCCGTTGAGATTAATCAAAGTATCGATAAACATTGGAACATAATAAACTTTCGAGAAAAATTGTAATCAAATTGTTGGAATTCATCTTTGATACTAGTGTAGTCATTAATAATGGCACTCATTAAAAAACAGATACTAGCAACTCCAATGGGAGCTACCATCTCACCTATTTTGGCTCAATATGTAATGGATGCTTTATTAGACGAATAATCCCAAAATTATTTTTTCAGCTTCCTTTCATAAGAAAATTTGTAGATTATATTATATGTGCTGTACCTATTGTTGAGATCGAAAATATCAAAAATGTATTCAACAGCTATGATCCAATAATACAGTTCACTGTAGAAAAGGAAAAAAACAATGCCGTACTATTTTTCAGATACTCTTTCAATTTAAAACGAAAACAACAGAATCGTATTAGATTACTTCTACAAACCAACCAATTCAGGAAGATACATGAGTTATCTATCAAGTCATCCACAGAAAATGAAAATTAATTTGGTACTTTCTCTAAAACACAGAATTGAAAAAAAATTCACGTCCGTCACACATTGATAAAAATTTGAAAATAAAATACGATATGCTACTACTAAACTGTTCTTACCCTCCAACATTTATAAAAAAACTTTTATACAGTACAACTTCAAATATCATCGATAATACAGAAAACAATCGCAATGAAATTTCTACATACAAATACTGTTCACTTCCTTATATTCCAGAATTATCAAGCAAAATCATAAATGTATTCAAACAAGAAAACAATATCAAAATTTCACAAAGCAAAATAAAACCTTTGATCAAATTACATTCAAAATCGAAAGATGAAGATCCACTTTTTAATGAATCCCATGTAGTGTACGGAATTTCTTGCAATGATTGTGACAAAAACTATATTGGTCAAACAAAAAATAATTTGAAAACACGAATAGCTTTACACAAAAGTGACTGTAGAAATATGAGACAAAATTCATGTGCATTAACCAAACATTCTATTGAAAATGATCATAAAATTGATTATAATAACACAAAAATTCTTCATATTGAAAAAACTTGAACAGACGCCTCTTTTTGGAAATGACTGAAATTAAAACGAGAAAAAACAACATGAACAAAAAATCAGATAATGAGAACCTCAGTAAAATTTATTCGTTTCTATTTAACAAATAAATACATCTTGCATATAACTGTCGTCAGTGGAAAGAACACTATGAATTTCCAAATCAATTACTCCACCTTCCAATGTCAAAATTTTCATCTCTCATGTTTTATCTTTTTATTTCATTTATCAAAAAAAAAACTCTAATAGCACATGTATGTACCTTATATTTTATATTTATACATTTATACTTTTTCATGTCCATTTTATAGTGTAGCCCTCGAAAAAGCTAATAAAAATTAGCGAAAGCTCGGGTAGCTGAAAAGAGTAATCATTTTCTTCAGACCGAAGCCCTGATATGGAAAAAACAAATATATATATATATATATATATATATATATATATATATATATATATATATATATATATATATATATATAAGCATACCACTATCTACCGAGCGTCCGTACATTAACAAATTACTATCTTCCAAGCGTCCGGCTCCAACAGAGCGTCCATATATGGACGCTCTGAAGAAACTGTGTAGAATCTGAACTCAGAGCACCAGAGTAGTTCACATATTTGAAAATTCGTTGGACGCCTTCTTGATAGTTGTGCAAATTTTTCGAATACTTTTGTATATTATTAGTTCATCAGGTTTGCCGCCAGCGACGCAAGGAGCATTTCCGAATATTCATTGAAAGGTATATATTACTTTCGGACCGTCGATTTCCAAGCGTCTTTCAATTTCTGAAGAAGAGGCAACGCTGAATAGGGGCTGATTTCAGAAGGCAGCGTGTTTTAAAAAGTGCAGTATTTGTTGACAAACATTCGTTGAGTGAAGAGTGAGTGATATTTGATAAACCGATTTCAGGTTAAGTTATGAATCAAATGAGGTTTTGACACACACTCATGACTATTTTGTATTCTTTCGCTGTTTCTGCTTGAGTTCATCAACGCACAGACCTAGAGTAGGGGGTTTTTCAAGGCAAACTGAGCTTTTCGCGGGAAACCACATCATTCCTAGCTTCTTCAAAGGCTAGCCACTCGCGCCAGCAAAACGTCAGGAAGAAATTTCAAAAAACGACGACCTCCAAACCCGAACAAAAGTAGTGATACAGATGGCTTTTCCTTTGAGGATATCATGCCAGAGTGGTGATAGGATGTCGTGTGTGTCCAATATCCTTCACAACTATTTGGTTTGAACCTCACAACAGGGAGAACAAAAAATTAATTTCAATTCGTTATTTACAACCTCTATGGATTGTGTAATAGATCATTCATCAACTAGCCCCCATGAATTGAATGAATCGAAATAATTCATAATCGGTATTTTTGATACATGGTGGTAAAAAAAAATTGGTTTGAAAACCATTTGTTTTTCATCCCGGATACGCGATGTAATATCATATACAGGGTGGCTCATCGAAAATATATCGCAAGGCATTAGAGGTTGGAAAATTAATTTCGATAAAATCCGAATACACGTCAGGACAATTTTTGACAAAAATTAAAAATTGTATTCGATTCAACTCAAAAACATACCGTATTAGTTGAGTGAATGTGCACACTGTTGAACGCTTATCTTTGGATCTTTCGGAGTGCTGTGAACTTTGGTTTTATATGCCTCAAAAAAAACTAAAAGACTCAAGTCGGGCGACCAAGAGGGCCACTCAGTTGCACCCCTTCGTTTACCCAGGGACCTGGAAACGTACCATTCGAGTAATTGCGTACATTCAGCAAGTAATGGGGGAAGCTCCGTTTTGTTGAAAAATATTTCTTGTGCATCACATGCAGGGTCATTCTCTATGATATTTGTAATTGCGTACATTCAGCAAGTAATGGGGGAGAGCTCCATTTTGTGAAAAAATATTTCTTGTGCATCACATGTAGGATCATTCTCTATGACATTTGTTATAAATGAGTCGATGGCAATTTGTAGTGAATCCAGATACAGGACACACGATGAAAATTACCTGTTATTGAATAATACCAAGCTAGGTAGGGTCCCATCAGAAAAAAAGGGAGTTCTGCCAATAATCTCAAGCCCTATGAATGTTGTCTTATTAACTCAGGTGGTCAGTCAGTATACTCAATAACGATCGGAAATTCTGAATCGATTGAAACGTCGCGTCGTGCTGATACTAACAACTCAGACAATGGAAGTCTGCGATAACAGTAGCAAATTTACATCACTCTAAAAATTAAAAAAAAAATATGCGAAGGATATGCACAGCATTAAAAAACAAAGAAACCTCTCGAATAAATTTATTGGAATAAAACGGTCAGTATTTAGGTGAAATAAAATCGGTTCTTGCATTTTTCGTCAAAGGTAGTGTTGAAATTTTGAAATTCGATATTTTCTGAACGAGAAATATCTTATTTGAAGAATTATCATTTCATTTACTTCTTTCTGAATGATTCGAGTGCTAACGCCTAACACTCCACTTTGGTTATGCTTTTGTTGCTGTTGTTGTAAAACTCACACCTAAAAGACAAAATGGTTGAGGCTTTCGCGGCCGAGGTTATTAGTATAACTCCGATCGGAGATGAATAAGCCTCTGAAGAAGCTGGCCACTCGCGCTAGCGAAACGTCAGGAAGAAATTCCAAAGAACGACGGCCTTCAAGCCCGAAGAGCAGTAGTTATACTCACACCTAAAACTCCAGAAAATTGCATGTATTCATGCAGGTTTTTCGAGTTGCATGATTTTTTTTTTTGGTGCGATAAGTTGCTACGTTTGTTTTCGGGTGTGTTGGGCCACAAAAAATATTTAATATCATTCAGTGTCTCAAAACTTCGTATTCTCTTATAAAAATATTGGCGTGGAATCATGAAAATTTTTTTGCAGTCATTATTATATCCATCCGTACAGTGGCAACTGTAGTAACCTTTTTTAATTAAAAAAGACTACCAATTCAAGCCCTATACAGTGTCATCCCCAAAGTATGGGGAAATATGGGAAACTCATTTATTAAGGGTCTTTCGACAAAAAGTTATTCCTGATAAAAGTTTGTGCATCCCCTGAAACCGAATATGCACCAACAAAATACGGTAAAACAGACGTTATATAAGAAGATCCTTCAAATATTTGATTTTGAGACAATAATAAAGTACTCTTATTCTGAAAAATCTCGGGAAATGTTATTTGGAAAAGTTGTTCAGCATCAAAAAATACATCCAGGTTTGAAGGCATGGCCATCTGAGTGAAGTTTAATTTTTTACCCACTTTTCTCAAATGGGGACTACGAAAACAAAAATTTGTTAAAACGATAAATAGACAGCATCCTGTATACCACGGTTTATTTCAGAAGGCTGTAATATTACAAATCACACAAGTAAGGTGTTAACCACGGTCAATTTTTTTGAAGAGTTAAATAATTTTCTAAGTTTTTGGTGCAAGGTTATTTTAATTTTTTGTTGACACCGAATGTTACTGAAAATTATACAGTATTCTAACAATAACTTAATATTCGATAATATCAAGTCACGAAACGTCAAAATAAAATAGGTATTTTGGAAAAAACTCATTGATTTTCTGGAGATTTTCTTGTCCAAAATAGTTATGAAAAAAATGGGTAAAAAAGTAAAACTTCACTTAGATGGCCATGCCTTCGAATCTGGATGTATTTTTTGATGCTGAACAACTTTTCCAAACAAAATTTTCCGAGATTTTTCAAAATACCCAATAAATAAGTTTCCCATATGGTGCATACTTTGGGGATGACACTGTATATGTTTGGCCCCCCTCTCAACATACATTTTGGCTGCTCATTACAAACACAAGTGAACACTTTGTTGTATACCCTTTTATAACAGAGTATCTCCACAAATAAATTTTTCTTAATATATTTATTAATTTTTTATGAGTTGGAATGTGATTCTTAGGGCCATTTTCCAGATATGTGGTCATGTCATGATTTAGTAATGTTTGAAGAAAAATATATAATTTCTTGTAGGGACTGGTATTGAGTAAGCTTAATACAAAGCTGAATAACGAACAACATGACCACAGGTAGTGTGGCAATTAATACTGATGTTTATAAGCTGCGGAAAAAGTCAGTTTTACATAAATTGTATATATTTAACAAATCACATATGAGTGTATAGATAAAAATAACAAGTACATAGTGAAATTAAAAAAGTATCAAAGCAAAATATCAGAGCTCAGAAAGTCAACCCACGAGTAGCATCTTAAAGTTACCTATTGCCGTTATGGTTTAATCTGGCATCATCGCCGGGCGCTTACGAATCGAAAGGACGAAAGTAAAA
Source organism: Zygogramma bicolorata (assembly GCA_032362365.1). Classification (NCBI taxonomy): domain Eukaryota; kingdom Metazoa; phylum Arthropoda; class Insecta; order Coleoptera; family Chrysomelidae; genus Zygogramma; species Zygogramma bicolorata. The sequence goes on along the minus strand of JAVJAQ010004378.1, from coordinate 82,884 downwards.
TATATAAAGCGGACGCCAGCTAGCGGAAATTCTTGAATATATTGGACGCTGAGAGGGGGCTCCATGAAAGGACGCTAAGGAATGGACAAATGAAAATTCCAATTATTTATAGTCGAAAAACAAAGTCCAAACAGTTTCCATGACACGTCGTGTATGAATCTTGAAAATATTCATCTGTACAACTACAGGTTTCTTGAGAACTACATGACGGACGCTCAGAGATTGAGTTGTGAAAAGACGCCAGGAAGATAGCTGGATGTATATATATATATATATATATATATATATATATATATATATATATATATATATATATATATATATATATATATAATTCAAATACCCCATTCCGAAATCCTGAAAAGGTTTATGCATTACCCATTGTCATTTGCGTTGTTTTCTCATTCGTCAGCCATTCGGAAGAAATAGCAATCGATGTAAAAATTCTGTATAAAAAGCGCAATGTCTACGAGATCAGCGTGGGAAACACTTCCTCAATTGACAGATACTTTGCGTGGTCAAAACCCCCGCCAGACACCTTCAAAGTGCCAAAAAATGCGAGTCTGTTCACGTCAAATTTACCAAATCTGAGAAAAACTAAGTTCAGTTGAACTGAGTTTTTCGTTAAAAATTTTGGGCCCTCTACATTACAATGCGATCCAGCAGCATATCTCAAGTTCACTAAAATCGAGTTTAACGTGAAATTGACATATAATATTATAAAGTGGGATTGAAATGTTTCCATCACAGGTGGAAATTTAAAATCCATCAAAACAAATATCAGGTTTTAAGGGAGGTCGGATGTTTTCGAACCTATCAAAAGTTCGTATAGCTGCTGTGGAGATTATTATGAGAAGTGAATTTGAAGTTGCTCACCTCATAGAACGGATGGAATGATCATGCAACACTGTGAACGATTCATTTACAGTAGCGATGAATAAATCAAATTTTTAGCATAAGAGAAAATCGGTAATTACATAATTATGTATTCACTGAATCCGTCTTCACGCAAATTAAGCTTTCGGGCCACGGAAATGTCTTTTTAAAAAGTCAAAAATCGAGTTAACAGCACACAACTTTATTTGTACTAGAAGAGATGTCTCTTATACAACGTCGCTAACAGAACTGAGCTAAGAACAGAGAGCGGTTACTTCTATTCGCAAAGGCCTAAGTCAGCATTATAAGGAAAATACAAGTTAAGGGCTTTTTGAGGGTTCACATATATAACTCCTCCATCCCTAAGATGAAAATAATACGGTAGTATTGTTTTCTGAATTCAAATCTTTAGCCTTTTTACTATTGTTTTGAAAATATTCGGAAATTCTATTTTTGTTTTTCTTAAACGAATTATAAATAATGAAAATAGTTATTATAACAATCAATATAACGCAAATATAAAAAGCAACATATGAAGTGTTGTTCTCTTCCAAGGCCTGGAGTCGGTGTAGTTGGGTCTTCTCAGCGAGCTTTTGGAGTTTGGTGAGCTCGTCTAGGTTGATCTTGTTAGGAACTTTCAAGGGGAAGTCCTCGTGGTTGGATTCGATGGTCTTTACCATGGGTATCTGTAGAGGAGTTTCCCGGGTCACGGAGACGTCGTTGCTATACGTTTCACCATGTATGGTGAGGCTACATTTCTGGGGTACGTGGATTAGTTGTGGCTGGTGGATTTCTTCGTATCCGTGTTCTTTACATTTTTTCTCAATTGTAGTGCTGCTGACAGGAACCACAATGATATAAGCGTCATTGACAGGTTCCACAACATCTTGGTCTAGGTGGACTTGGAGTGAGCGGCATGGCTGGTTGCTTTTTCCGTTCAACAATTCAGGTAGACAGTCGTCTTGGGATATTTGATTTTCCAGCCGGAAAATACACGTGGTCTCGACTTCATGGCATGGTCCATCTTCGTAGTGGTGATAAGTCGAGTTCAGGATAATGTATGGTTTCAGAGGAATGATGGCATTATCGGATATCGGGATAGGGAATAAATGATAATAATCGTAAAGATTCTCTCGAAGTATCGGAAAATGGATAGTGAATAAAATTATATCATTTTTATATCTCACTTCAATCTTTAGAAGTTTGTAATAAGATTGAATATTATCGAAATGTGGTAGACTTTCTTTGTACATATTAAACATTATTTCAATTAGTTCTTTGAGTTCAGATATTGGTAATATTATGCTATGTATAATATTCAGTTCGCCAAAGAGTATCGATTCTTCGATATTGTTCAAGATTGAAAGCATATTCTGACAGTCAATTATCATTGTATCGAGAGAGTTTTGAAGGCGTAAGAATAGCGTGTATTCATTTACACTGTGGATAATTGTTTCTATCTGTTTTTCGATTATTTGTTGGTTTCTAACAATTTGCTTCAAATCATTTGTTGTTTCGTTCATGAATCTTTTTGTGATAGTGAAATAATTCTCAAAATCATGGTGTAAGATTTTTTGATTATTTGTTATTGTAGAAATGGCTTTTTCGTATTTTTCTTCGTCTTCATCGTCTAAAGTACCAAACAACCATTTGTTTGCTCTACCTACGAAGTTTATTAAACCTCTTTTGGAACGAATGAATTTCTGAGGTTTTATGTTCATTAATTTCACAGAAATTTGTTCGAGAAGTTGTAGCAAGTGGCTATGCATATGATGTAGTTGGGGATAAAAATCACCCTTGATCGAAACAAGGTCGGCTATGTATTTAGAGTTATTGGTTATGCTATTGATTGGGTCATTGAATTGTTTCAGGTCGATAGGTTTCAGGAATGTATGTTTTTGGGTAGTAATTCTTGCTTTTCCGAGAGAGAAAGGAAGGATAGGGTTCCTTATTTGAGACATGGTTATTTGTTGTCCGTCAGTGGTTAGTATCCCGAGAAGTAGTAGGTACAGGACTGCCATCTGTAAAAATTTGTTTCTGAGAACGTTTTCGTTGAGGTTTCATTCTACTTTTATGGTATTTGGATTTTTTCGTTTGGATTTTATTACCACAGTCTTTGGTTGGTTGAATTTCCTTATACAGGGGTGAAAGTTTATTTCTGGGCGATTCTTTGAGGAATAACTTGTCATCGATTCTAATTTCTGGTGGTTCGTGTCTTTCGGAGTTGACTCCGTCTAGATTTTTCGATTTCTCGTTGTTTTCTTTGATAATTTCGTTTATTATTCTTTGATTTCTTACATGCTTTTCAATATAATCAGAGGTAATTTTCGAAAATGTTGGATCGAATGGGCTTTGATGTTCAATGTTTCCTTTAATGATTTGAAAAGGTGTAAATTTAGTTGAGGAGTGAATGGTATTGTTGTATCCTAATATAGCGTACAGCATTTGAGTTGTTATAGACCTATCTGGGTGTTCGAGTTTCAAGGTTCTCAATTCTTCAATAAGCGTAGAATGTAGGCGTTCTACAGGGCTATTGCTATTGGGATTTTTGGGAGTGATATAGTGCAAAGCTATTTTGTGAAGTTTACAAAATTCTTCCATCAGACTATTTTTGAACTCTGTTCCTGAATCACAGGTTATTTTATTAGGAATTCCGTAATGAGAGATGAATTTCAAGAGACCGTCTAATATGTTAGGCGCGTTCAAGTGAATGGGATAAGCTTGGGCAAAACGCGAAAAGCTATCCACGATGGTCAGAAATTTGGTTCTGTCTGCCGAAAATGCATCGATATAAATATGCTCGAAGGGGTATTCTCCTATAGGTGTAGGATTGAATTTGATTACGTGAGGGTGGCGTTCATATTTTGTTTTTTGGCAGGTAGTACAAGTATTGATATAGTCTGTAACATCATTGATCAAGTTCGGCCAGTAATATGTTTTTATTAGTGCAGTTTTTGTTTCGTTTATGCCTCTATGCGCTGTTTTTGTTTCGTGATGATGTTGGATTTTTAGTTTTTGTTCGTCTTTGTCAGTTATGTCTGTTAAGAAAATATTGCTTTGGACTAACTTGAAAGCTGAATGTTTGAAGTGCTTTTGAATAAGGGGTATAACTTTATTTTTTAGTTTTTCCTCAAAATATATGCCATAAACCGTTTTTGGTTTAAGATATTCCAAAAATGTTTTTACAAGATCATTTTCGAAATTTCTACTTGGTAGAACTATTTTATAGCGGATTTTATCGAATGGTTTTGTGAATCTTATATGAGCAGACATTGCGTCGTTGCTTTCTGACAGTAGTATTTGATGTTTGAATTTATTCAAGGGTTGTTCCGATATCGGGATTTCAAGAATCGGATTTTCATGAGATGAATGTTGAGTTTCATTGGAATCGTCTTGAATTTGTTGCTCTTGTCGCGCAGGGACTAAAACTTCGTCGGATAAAATATTTATACGTTGGTCCGTTTCGGGTTGTTTCTTGGACGTTTCGAGTCTTTTCATTTCTTCATTCAAGCAAGTGTCGAGGTCCTGTAGGTCTTCCTCAGTAATTTCTGGGATTTGGTCTTTGTTCGCTAAGTCTGCAAAAATTTCCGGGAAATCTTCTTCGAATCGATTTTCTGGTAAATCGGCATTAGCTACCATGGATTCGTTTTCCATCGGATGAAGTTCTACTCTGGATAGGGCGTCCGCGACAGAATTATTTTTTCCTTTTCTATATACGATCTCATAATCGTACTCTTCAAGTTTTAGACGCCATCTGACTAATTTTGAGCTAGGGTCTTTGAGGTTGAATAGCCATTGCAGGGGTTTGTGATCTGTGATGATAACGAATCGTTTTCCGAAAAGATACGGTCTGAAATATTTAGTGAAATATACGATCGATAATAGTTCTTTTTCTATCGTAGAATAATTTTGTTCCGAGGGGTTTAACGTTCTTGACGCATACGCAATGGGTTTATCTTTTCCTATTACACCCTGTGATAATACAGCACCGATTGCCACATTAGATGCATCGGTGGTTAGTATGAAGGGTTTGTCAAAGTCAGGATATTGGAGTAAAGGTTCATTTGTCAGTACTTGTTTACAAGTTTCGAAAGTTTCTAGGAATTCGGTGGTATGAACGATTTTTTCACCTTTTTTCAAACAACGCGTGAACGGTTTGGTTAGCCGGGCAAAATCTTTTATAAACTTTCGGTAGTATCCTAGTAAGCCAAGGAAAGATTTAATTTCTCTAGCGGTTGTTGGTATTGGAAAATTTTGAATAGCTTTGATTTTATTGGGGTTAGGTTTGATGCCATCGGGAGTGACGACATGGCCTAAAAATTCGACATTTTGTTTGAAAAATTCACATTTGTCTAATTGTATTTTTAATTTGGCTTCGCGCAGTGTTTTAAAAACTTGTTTTAGGTTGGATATATGTTCTTGTAAGGAAGTTGAGAATACAATGATGTCGTCCATGTACACCAGGCAGATTTTATTTCGCAAATCTTTGAGAACATGGTCCATAACCCGTTGGAAGCTAGCCGGAGCGTTTTTCAATCCAAACGGCATCCTCAGGTATTCGTAATGACCGTGCTCCACGTTGAAAGCAGTTTTCTCGATGGAGTTCTCTTCCATTTCGATCTGATGGAATCCTGATGCTAAATCCAATGTCGTAAAGTAATTGCATTTTCCCAACTTGTCAAGTATGTCGTCGATGTTCGGGATTGGATATCGGTCGTCAATTGTTTTCTCGTTCAACTTCCGATAGTCAACTACGATGCGCCATTTTTTTCTTCCTGATGCGTCGGTCTTCTTTGGTACAATCCATATCGGGCTGCTCCATGCAGAAGAGGACGGTCGAATAATTCCATCGTCTAGCATTTTCTGTATTTGTCTCTGGACTTCTTCTTTGTGGCAGTAGGGAAAACGATAGGATTTGGTGTGTATCGGAATTTCGTCTTTAGTCTTTATTTCGTGTTTAATTTTATTGGTAAACGATAATTTGTCGTTTTCGCTATGGAATATGTCCGCAAATTCTTTATAAAGTTTGAAAATAGCTCGTTTTTCTTCTAAATTCATGTGGTCTGTCCTGATTTTATCTGAAAGATCTTGTGTGAAACCATAACAGTGATCGTCTGGTAAAGCGCTTTCAATATTATAGAATTCAAAGTGTTCTTTCTCGATTTGAATAGCTTTAAAAGGTTCATTCATTGTGACAGAAATTGTTCTATCCGTGTTATTGAATATTTCGAACGTTGCACGGTAGTTCGAGGCATGAGTCAAAGTTTCAGGAATAAATAATCGATTAACATTTTTCCGTGTAATGATTATCTCACCTTCGCGGATATTGACGGGATATTTTCGGACTAAACTTTCGAAAGGCGGTATTTCAAAAGTGAAAGAAGTTTCGTGAGGTTGTCTATAAAAGAATGGAATTTGTATAAAATCGTTTCTCAATATCTGATTAGTAAAATCGATATTCAAATCTAAGTTTTTTAATTCTTTCAATCCTAAAATTCCATCAAAATATTCGTGGAATTGAAATAAAATATATTCGGTCTCGTAACTACTATGAAATTCTTCGAAAGCCGGAATGATAGCTCTAAATTGAATTTCTTTTTCGCCTAAAGAAGTTTTCAGCTGAGAAGGTTGTCGAAAAATCCTATCAGGATAGTATTTTTCGGCAATAGATGGCTTCAATATAGAAGTATGGCATCCAGTATCGATGAGTAATTTAATAGGAGGGTTTCGAATTTGTATGTAGGGTAGTCCGTTGACCGTGGCAGAATGAAGTTCAATCACGCTGTCTCGTTCTTCGGAGGCGGTTTGTGAAAATTTTCATTTTCAGGTTCGTAGCTATTATCGTTTGGTTCATTTGTCAAATCGGGGGTTGAAGGGTCTTGTTCTTGGAAATAGTTAGTGTTACAGTAGTCTTGATACTGTTCGGGATAATATTCTTGGGTATAGTCAAATTGTTCATAGTTTTGATAATTGTCCGGGTAGTAGTCTGGTGCAAAGTCAAATTGATCGTAGCTATGAGTGTGCATTTCTTCGTTCATAGGTGTCCATTTTTGGTGTTGCGATTGGACAGGATTGGCAAATGAATGGGACATGGGTCTACGTACTGTTGAATTTCTAGATGTAGTGGACATCGGTTCGAAAGTCCTCTGATCGGGTTTACCGGTCGGTTTGAAAACGTTTCGGGGCGGTCCAAATACTTGTCTGTTTGTCGGAAACGATTGTGTCACTGGTCTGGACTGAATGTTTATTGGTTGACTAGGAAACGGAGGTCTGAAATTGTTTTGGAGTTGACCTGGAAATTGATTTTGAGTTCGAGAAATATTTGAGGGCTGGTTTCTGAACCCTGAAGTCTGAAATTGGTTCCTAAAATTCGGGAAAGAGGTCGTCGGTCGATAATTCGGCAAGTTTTGGTTCGAAAATGGCATGTTTAGGTTCGAAAATACGTTGTGACTCTGTTCGGTTTGCCTTGGGGACTGTTTAGGTACACTAATATTTGGGCGATTTTGAAACACCAGGTTTTGTGTGTGTCTGAAATTCTCGTCCTGCTGGACTAAATTCATAGCTGTTTCCAAAGAATCAGGATTTTGAACAATGACTTTGTCCTGTAATCTGATATTTAAATTTCTCAGAAATACTTTGAGCGATTGCGATTCGTATTGACGAATATGTATAAGTTTGGTGGCTTGTTCCATGTTAATGTCAGAATCAATTTTGGAAGCTAGTTTACTGCGTAATATTTGGATTCTCTTTGCAAAATCTAGAGGATGTTCCCCTTTGTTTGGCGTTAGAGTGAAAAGTTGTTGCTCTAGGTTGTCAAGACTTTGCCGGTCTCCAAAAGTATTTCTTAATTCTGCTTTAACTTGTAGCCATGTTGTTAGTTCGGTTCTTGCTCCGATCAACAACTGGGCTCTATCTTTTAATTTACTTAATAAAATGCTCAAAATACATTGATTGAGTGTGGCATCATTGCCGTGATATTTATTGTAAAATCGATCGGCAGCGTTAATGAATATTTCAAGAGTATCTGAGGATCCATCATAAGTTGGGATGGTATCCGAATAGATTTTGAAAAGAGTGTAATTAACTTCAGTCATACTTAATGAGTTCAAGATATTCGTTAGTCTTTCAACTTCGGGATCAGTCATTAAATGTTGATTGAAATTATTGATTATTCTTTTTCAAAACAAAATTGTCAATGTAAATTGGAACCACCAAATTCAAAGATAAAATGCTTTCACAAAAATATTCTTCGAAACGATAAAATATTTCTCTCCGAGAACTAAAGATAACAATGTACGATACAAGCTATTCTTTCTCTTCTCACAGTCGGATTTCAATCCGTCTAATATTTCGTGTGAACAAGTGTCGTCGCTTTATCTTGAAGCAGTGAACTTGGAGTATCAAGTTTCAGAATGCGATTATGTTAAATTTATATACCTATAGCGATAATCAAATATCTATTGTTGAATTCAATTCTAACAGTATTGAGGAATATTAAATCTATGTGACTTCTATAGTCAGTCCACCTATTTCGATTTCGATAAAAGAAAAATGATGGATTGATTGAATGATTCTGATAATCAATGTTCCGAAATTTCTAACAAAATCTTTACGATAAAGTTTCGAATAGAAATTTTTGGAAGGCAGAAAGGAATTTTCGACTTACCACGATGGTGAACCGGTTTTCTTTCTGGAGTCTGGAGCGACTGGGTATGCTGGTCCTCTGGATGGATGGTCGAAGCTGTTCTCTGAATAACGGATAAACAGTTGGAACTGACGAAAATCGCGATCGATATTCTTCCGTTATCCTACCGACTGCGCCAATTAAGCTTTCGGGCCATGAAAATGTCTTTTTAAAAAGTCAAAAATCGAGTTAACAGCACACAACTTTATTTGTACTAGAAGAGATGTCTCTTATACAACGTCGCTAACAGAACTGAGCTAAGAACAGAGAGCGGTTACTTCTATTCGCAAAGGCCTAAGTCAGCATTATAAGGAAAATACAAGTTAAGGGCTTTTTGAGGGTTCACATATATAACTCGCATGAAACTGAGGGAGCACTGGTAATCAAAAATTTCTATTAATTTTCGTGATCACTCGATCCATGGAACACGCTGTTGCTAATTCTGATGTTTTTGTAAAAGGATAGAGAATTTATCGGGACTGGATATGTGAGGTTATTGAAAACACCAAAACGCGCCAAATTTGTTTTTAACTTTATGCGTTATTTATTCTATGTAGTTTGAAAATAATTTCTCAGTTGGAATAAATTCGCATTGTGTTCCAACTGATCTGAATATTTTCATATTTTCACTTCCCACGCACATGAAATTTGATCAAATTTTTTCTCACTCCTATTCGCTCACACGCATTAACGTGAATATTGGGCTGAATAATAGTGTTACTACTTCTTAACCGAGATTTTGAGTTGAGATCACTCGGATTATGCATAACAGTTGCTTGAATGAAAATATCAACAATCAATTAATTTTTTCAGCACACAAACCGGAATTCGCAACGATATGGCCACTTGGCAACACAGGACTGTCATCTCCACTGCAAGAGTGCTGGTACCTGGCGGATTTTTTGCAGTACGACTACGCCTACATCATCAATTTTTGATCAAGTTGGCCATATCGGTCGTCTGATTTGATGACAACCTCTTATATGGAGTAAACACACCAGTATATAGCCACCTTAGATCGGTGTCTCTTCTTGAACCACACGATAGCCTAATGTATACGTTGTTGCTAGGCAGAGACTAATCATCAGTGGTTTTCCGTGTACCATGGAATTCTACTTTCTTTTCAAAAAGTTGGTTGGATTGAGTAGTACGAAAACGAGATAAATGAAGATGGAATAGTAGAATTCTATAAGCGATAGTTTACTGAATCCCACACCAGATTTGTCGCAGCGTGGCAACAGCGTAGGTATGCACAGAACTGCGAGTGATTCAAGAATAGGGCCCCAGGCCTCAGATTCTATTTCACGAACTCGATTGTCGAGTAGCTCAGACTGTGACGGTACCAGGCGATGTACTGGAAAAAATTACGGTTCGATTTCTGACTAATTGAGCTATGTTTGAGTTTTTTTACTTTTTTACTGGATATTCTACTCATACTAATAGATGTATCATTCGTCTGATCTAAGAATTCAGAAGCTAAGTTCGTTTATCAAGCTCTGAGCGCTCACTTTGCTCGAAGTCGTTCGTTTATCACAAATCGAGCTCTCCGAGCTTCTACATTTGTATCCATTCATTCACTGAGCGAGCAAATCGAGCAAGCTCTCTCAGCACGACTGAGCTCAATCTACTCAAAATCGTTCGTTTATCCCGAATCGAGGATAACGAGCGCGCAGAGCGATAACTTTGGTATCCTTTTATTCACAGAGCGTGCATATTGAGCAGCTCATTCAGCTCGGAGCTTCGTTGAAGAGAAAATCGAGCGAGAAGATGTGACGTATGATGAAAAATAAATTTGACATTGAACATTGAAGTGAGGTTATTTATTATCGTATGGGAAAAAAACCTTTTTTCAAAATTACTGCATATATTTTTCACATGTGAAGTAATGAAATAACTCTCATGATAGCATGAGAAATTCAATAACTGCAAAGTTCATTGATACCATTAGATACATAAATAAATTTAATGGAAGATTGAAATTATCGACAACATATGGATTTCTGAAGATTGTGATGGGGAAGATTATAAAAAGCTTTCAGGACAGTCGTTCCCAATGGACCCATATGTATTATTTTTGGAATAAATAAACTGTATTATCATTTCGAATTGTCTTAATTCTATTAGTAGATGTACTGTATTGATTTTCCCATTCTCAGAAAATACCTTATGTCTTGCTTTCACACATTCTGATTGGAGGGTGCTACCATTATTTTAAAATTATCATGCTTATTGCATTGTTTTCTGATTTATTCATGTTCAGGTGTTTGCTGATTATTCAATGAATACTTCAGTATTCTCAATGCATCGACTTGAAAAAATCAGCTGAAAGTCACTTCTCAAATTATATCCAGCAGATTCCTGCAAAGGAATTTTCTTAATTTTGTATTGAGAGATTTATTCTCGCTGAAATAATTCATGTACTTCTTCATCTTGTGAGAACAATCACAAATATTACAATTGAATAAATATCATTATTATAAGTTTATGCACATGTACCTATATCGAGTATGATAATAACATTTTACCAAGTACAAAAAAAACAAAGATCAATTTTCACATAAAACATTTAGAACACAACTTTTTTCCCAAATGTAGACCCTTAGTGTGCAGCATGCCAAACTCCCCCTGGCTGTGGTTATTTATGTATACTCTAGTTGAATAAAACAAATCTCACACATCTCAATTATTAGGATGAATATGAATACACACATTGTTATCTTCTTTAGTATTCAGCAAATTTATTATCTTCCGTCCATAATATCTTGATGTGAAGATTTCTTTCTGCCTTTCTACAAGCTGTTCCACTCCAGCAACCATTGCATCCTAATAACGTTTCAAAAACCTCACTTGCTTGTTATCATTCGAAACGCCTTCAGATCCATTAAAACTTGATTGTTCCTGCAAGGATATTTGCAACCCCTGATCACTTCCATTCTAAACACTGAATGGTGATACATTAGTGTTGACAATTCTCAGTTGGTTTTCCCCTTACAACATATCTCATTCTCTTGTTTTACTTCATGCACAGGCATTCATAATACATTTTTAATACTCCAAGGATATAATGTAGAGTGTGTTCAATCATTTCTGTGTAGCATTGGGAAACTTGGACTCCTTTCAAACACTTCCATAGTTCTTCTTCTCATACCGCAGGAATCATGTTCATTACACTTAATGAAATTTTTCCTAACTGGTTTTAACCCGAATAGCAGATATTCCAATTTCTCTAGCATCTGCCCAAGTAGGTACAACGGACTAGCAACAATGCAGCGTATCAATGTTGATATCCTCATATCTTGAATCAACTTCATCTTATACCTATAAACACATCATTGTAAAGAAAACATAATAATCCAACCTACCTACCTACATTCTCATTCAACATGATCTTCATATGAACAATCTGCATGGCAAATGTGGAAATTCAAAGGAAAATTCTTAAACGCTCAAGCACAAATTGCTCGAAATAGATAAAATAAATACAAAAATATGAGGTTATGTTACACGCTCCAAAAGCTCAAAACCCGTTCGTTTTTATATCTTAAACTCCATGCGCTCAGTGATCAGCTGATCTCAGCTCAGTCTCTACTCGCTCTACCCGCTCCATGAATAATCGAACTTAGCTAGAGACGACCGAAATGTGGCAATAGAAACTTTCAAACAGCGTTCGATTTCCCAAACATCAAACTGGTAAGGAATACTTTGTATATACGCATTTTACTCACCAAGTTGGCATATTCAGAAGCTGGTGATAATTTACCAGACTATTGTTTTTAGTTTAGGATTGCTATTTTGTATGACTGTTTTTTCCTCGTTCAAACTGTTATTCATTCATCAGAAGGTTGTTAATGGATTTTTTCGTAAAATGAATATATATGTTTTTATATTATTGTCTTTGTTTTTGAATGATACCCTAGTTCATATTCCTGCGAAAGTTTTCTAAGGAGGTGAGTGTTAAAAGAACTCAAAAACTATTTCATTAACTGATTTATAAAGACCCCCCGACTCTCACTTCAGAAATCCTTCAGAGGAATTGATTTAATGTTCAACAATTTCACTTCCTGATGTGCGTATAACATCACTTTAAGATATTGGTTTGACATCATGAAGTGATGTTCTCTTGATGTTGACTGTCAAAATGTATTAAATCGTATGGTTACTAGTGGATGTGTCTGCGCTGCAACCAACCACTGTTAAAATTATCATGAAAACAGATCGGAACTTAATTTTTTGTTTTTCCCTGGATCGAACCAGGAATCATTACTGATTATAGGTTTGTTCCAACAGCACATCTTACCGATTAGAACCTGGTCAGACACATGCATCAATTTTGCATTCCAATATTCATTTTGCGCATGCTTCTGACCAATTTGTGATCGGTCAAATGTTTTGTTGGAACAAACCTTATATCTTCATTATACCCACCATTTCCATTCTAACGGATAGGAACTATGGAAACTTATGCTTATTTGGCGCACCTAAAGTGGGTTCTACGGTGCGCCAGTGTCATTAGCTGCTTACTTTCATTTCAAAATAAAATGATGACAATTCTCTAGAATTCTCGAATTGGCTTTTTCCAAAAGCTCGAAAAATACTATTTTCTCGTAAATTAGTGTATTATTCAATGGATAGTACATTTTTTGATTAAAAGAATACAGGGCTTTTCATGATGAGCGTTAATTAGCCGTTTCTGACAAACTATTTAACGGATCAACTTGGAAATTTCACGGCATGCATAAATCAATATGACCTACACGCCTAAAATATTTTAGACGATGCGATGTTGTCGCTTCTACTATGAAATTGCGGCTTCTTTGATTTTTCAAATGGAACACCCAGTATATAATATAATATTATGATTCATTATCACTTTGTCAACGAATTCATATACTATTTTTCTATACCTATCTATTACCGTTCAGAAGATATAAATTAATTTTGATATTTTCTTCACCAAACATGAACTTTTATAAATGCTGATAGTCTTGAACTCTCTGGCACTGAAACAATCAAATTTGATATGAGGATCTTTACTCCGAGTCATATTTCCATTTGCCCCATACAGGTTCTTCAAAAAATGCAGATACTTTAAAAATGAAAAAATGAGTGGAACTCAATTTTTTCGAATGTATTCAAAATTTTCGAGCTCTGCATTCAATTTTAGATTGACATCGTTCAGATAATACTATTTCTATTTTGAACCGTTTTCGAGAACTGTTCCAAACGGAAACTGACGTGGTTTTCTTGCTCTTTTTTTTGAATTCATCACTTATTTTGGATATTCAATTTTTTTTTTATACTTGGTGGTATTTCTTTTTGATCTAGGTTTTCAACTGTCTCAGATGAGTCAATTCGAAATTGGTATGTACCTACCTTAGAAAAAGTTACAATTTGTATACATTGGGGTATTGGTCTCTAACGTACAACAGTGCAAATTGATATTTTTTTTTTTTTATATGCAGATTCAAACGAAAGGGAAGCCCTGTGATGTTCAAAGAACCCCGCGTGAATAAAGGGACAGGAGATACGAATTAACATTTACTTTGTATTTCTGAAGTTTTTAAGCCTCAGGAAAAACATCTTTTGGCACATGGCCTGGATTTTCGTAGCATTGAATTCCACCAAGTTCATATTACCCGATTCTATTATTTTTTCGTCGTAAATTTTATTGACGTGAATGTTTCTTTGAATTTTTGTTTCTCGAGCTGGTATGGGGACTCTGGAAGAGAAACTGGTATGAAGAGTACTGTCGTCCGCAAAAATATGTATTGTCCAAGATGTTTTCTCGAGCAAATAATTGATATGAAGCAGAAACAAAGTAGGCGCTAGAACTGAACCCTGTGAAACACCTGCATTTATTGGGAGAATATCAGATAGAGTATCTCTATCAACAGCCACATACAGAGACCTATCAGACAAGAAACTCTTAACAAAGCACACAACTGAGGAGGAAAACCATAAGACGGCAGCTTAGAAAGGAGACCCCGATGCCAAACTTGATCAAACGCTTTCGAAATATCGATTGCAACAGCTATAGTTTCTCCGAATTTTTCGATTGATTGCTGCCAAATATGAGAAACATAGGCCGATAAGTCACTGGTTGATCTTCGATGGCGAAACCCGTATTGTCGATCATTAATTATTCTTGATTTCTATAGATATTTGATGGGCTTCATATTGATTGCTTTTTCCATGACTTTGGAAATGATAGAAGGCAATGCAATTGGTCTATAATTACAATTATAATTACTTCCTATCCTCCAGGTCTTAGGAAAAATCCCCAGGTTATATGAAAGGTTGAATAAATCGCAAAGTACTGGTGTCAATTCGGGGGCACATACTTTCAGAACAATTGCTGGGATTCCATCAGATCTGCAAACAAAAAATTATCTCAGGCATATGTGCTTTGGAAAAATAAATAAATCAATTATTTAACGTCAGACTTTCGTTGGTGGTTTTGAATAATTGTGATAGCTACCAATTATAAAAGAATATTGTCAAAATTAGGTTACAGTAATGAAGATTTCTTTAATTTATTGATAATTTATGGTGAGTGCAATAGAATTGCAAGTAGAACATGCCGAGTGTTTCATGAAAGATATCCACAACTTCCGAAGTCGAATAATAATGTGATAAAACGACTACTAAAAAACTGTAGGTTGAATGGAACCTTCCGTCCAAAAAACATTCGTAGGAAAACTAAAGTGGTTGTTGCTGACAATGGTATAACAGTTTTGGGATACTTTCATGCATTTCCAAATACGAGGCTGAAAGTGAAATAGGTATAGTCTACGTGACAATTTGTTGAATTCTTAATGAGCATAAATGGCATCCCTATAAATTCTACTGTGTCCAACATTTGAAAGAGACTGATTCACCTCGTAGAGTGGAATTCTTTGAATGGTTACTTGTCAAGACTCAAATGGATGAACATTTCCTTGACAATATAGTATGGAAAGATGAGGCCAAGTTCACAAAAAATGGAGTTTTCAATAGACACAACAGTCATTATTGGGCGCCAGAAAATCCCCATGTTGTTCGCCAAAGGTGTTTTCAAGAAAGATGGCAATTCAATATATTTTGTGCCATCAAGAATGGGTCGATTTTTCATATCGAGTTTTATGATGATAATTTGAATGCATCAAAATATGAAGATTTACTGTGGAATGGAATTCAAATGGTTTCAAATAATGGACCACGAAGAGAACGTGTATGGTACCAAATGGATGGTGCTCCACCCCATAATTCTCACTCAGTCAGCGGAGCTTTAGCTGAAATCTTCGAAGACAGATGGATTGGTAATAATGGACCTTTTCGTTGGCCTCCTAGAACACCAGATGCAATCCATTAGATTATTTCGTGCGGGGTTTCATTGAAAATATGGTTTACTCTACTCCAGTAACAACAATGGAAGATATGAAATCGAGAGTAACAACTGCATTCAATAGTTTGATCAGAAACGTTATACATCTTCTGAAGAGATTACATGTTTGTTTAAGTAGAGGTGGAGATGTGTTTGAACATATTCTGAAATACACTGACAATCAAATTACCTCATTAATTTATGGGTTTATTATTTTCAGTTCGTGTTTCAGCGTTAATAAAACTATTGTTTGAAGAGAAGTTTCATTCGATGGTTGAAGAGCACTTTAATAATTATGTTTTCATTGTATCAACTGTGACTAACTGAGAAACTTCAAACGAAATCTGTTTTACAAAAATGGGTGATGACAAGGAAACCATGTCAATTTCTGTTTGGAACAGTTCATCTCGAAAACAAAGTCAATATAAAATTGAATGTAGAGCTCAAAAATGTTTAAATATACAGGGTGTTCCATTTGAAAAATTGAGTTCCACTCATTTTTCCATGAAATCAAAGTTTCTGCATTTTTCGAAGACACTGTATGAGGCAAATGGAAATATGACTCGGAGTGAAGATTCTCATGGTATCACGCCACTCCATTTGAAATTTGATCGTTTCAGTGCAAGAGAGTTCAAGATTATCAGCATTTATAAAAGTTCATGTTTGATGAAAAAAATATCGAAATTTTTTTATCTCCTAAACGGTAATAGATGGGTATAGGGAAATATTATATGAATTTATTCATTCATTCATTATATTTATCACCCATACAGACCATTATGGCCTAATTACATGGATAAACTGTTTGTAAATACACTATAATAGTATCTTTTATAAATTCATAAAAATTACTAAATTTTTAATTACTCATACCAGAACTGTAGGGAGTCGGCCAGAACTGCAGTGAGTGAATTCGTAAAATATATATTCAATCTTACAAAGTTAAATTCAATATTTGTTCTAGTATTTTTTACGAAACACTGTTAGAGGTGAGGTCCAATCTAAATCCATAAGTACAGCTTGTCCAATACATCTTGGCACAGAACTAATAACGTATGTGCCCAGCAATCTTTGTGAAGAATACTTGAATGAAAAAACACCTATTATATGTGTTCACTGTGTTGAAATTCATTCCTAGAAAGTGTTTTTTCTTTCTTCATAGTCCACACTACCAGTTTGCAACTGGAAAAGAATCTGAGTTTGTGCCAAGATGGATTGGATAAGCTGTACTTTAAAATTGTTTGCTGCTTTACGTATAGCTGAAAGAGGTGCTCTCGATGATGTACATATAGCAGATATATTAAACATTGGTGCGGAACGTATACGACGTGGAGGTACATCAAATGGAAGCATATTGAGAATTTCTTGAGAATTCGTTGAATTGTTGATTACTTTATACAGGAATATCATCGACGTTGAAGTTCGTCTCTGTTCCAAGGATAATATTTTGAAATCCGATCTCAATTCTGATGTCCTGACTGTATTATAATTAGGCCACAGGTGATACTTTTTAAAATATAAATATCTCAATATGTAGTTTGTTTTGTACTTTTTCCAAATCGTTTGAATGTATCTGATATTCTCCGAACCAAATAATTGAGGCGAACTCCAGTGTAGGCCTTACCAGGGAATAGTATAGTAATTTAATAGTGTTAATATTGGAGAAATTCAATGTTTGTCTGATAACAAAGCCTGAGATACGGTTAGCGGATTTGATCATGTTTTTGAGGTGAGTGGAAAAGCTGAATTGTGAATTATAAGTAACACCAAGATGCTTTATTTCAGTTTTTCTCTCTAGGACCCCCCCTTCTCCATTTTGTATTCAAACAGAATAGGCTTTTCGATACGGGTGATCGAGAGTACAGAACATTTTTTTAATTAAAATATAATTTATTTCTCAGACTCAATTATTTCATCAATATTCCTCTGCAGACCTATGCAGTCTCGGACATTTTGAACACGCTTAAAAAGCTTCAAGTCACTTTGTTGACAAAGTGATAATGGATCATTATATGATATTATATACGGGGTGTTCCATTTGAAAAATCAAAGAAGCCGCTGCTTTATAGTAGAAGCGACAACGCCTATCGTCTAAAATATTTTAGCCGCGTAGGTCATATTGATTTATGCATTCTGTGAAATTTTCAGGTTGATCCGTTGAAAAGTTCGCAAGAATATGAACTATATCTTGAATGAAGGAACTTTTGGGTACAAGATCTACATTGGGATTTGACACAGAAGAAATCGAAATATGAAAGAATCTATTGTGACCATTTTTTTTCTAGTGAGTTCTTTAAATAAAATGTGTGCTGCATGGCCAATTATATAAATTAATCTGAATCAATATTGAGCCTTATTACATACCGTCAGGTTACTGCAAAAACAAGATAACTCACATTTGTAGATTTTTGAGAAAACGCCGTTTAGAAGTTCAAATCGATATGAGAACTCCAAAAAAAAATTGAACCATTTATTCAACGATAATCCTATTAGTGAAATATATCAAAAACATAAAACAGTCTCCTGAAACGAATAAACAAAAAATACATTGATTGGTAACAAAAACAAGAAGAACAAACGTCACTTGACTTATTTTAGCTGTCCAAATACGGTACTAGAATTCACTCTCTGTGCCACTATTGTCAATGGAAGGTTCAGGTACACCGTCTTCAACATTATTGGCCGTATGTAAAAATTGTGAAACTCCCCAGGTATAGCACCTGATTTACAAAGTTTCAATGAATCGTTCTTCTTAGCATTACTGATGGGTCTCACTTTTTCATAAGCAATGTTTGTATTTATATCTTAAATATTTAGTGGACGTCCCTTACCCAGAACGCTCATTTCCATGTATATAGAAGTATGATCATACCTATATTGAAGTATCCCAGGTTTACATTTAAAATACCCCAGGCATTCAATTTTAAGCCAGTTCATTTTCTCGCCCTGTGTGTCGTGTTCTTCAATAAAGGTTTGGAGAGCTGTTTCGAGTCAAGAAAATTATTGAATTCAAGTTCCTCTACATTGAAAGGCTTTTTCTTCGATCTGCACGTTCTTGCCGTGCGAAAAATTGTGAGCCAGTCGTGCATGGTGTATACTGGGACATACTTTTGTGCCTTTTCGATGGCGCTATGCATACTATCAACCTCCATATAAGTATGTCCAGGCTCCAGCTATTTCTGTTGAATAACTTGTAAGTTACAATTTGTGTGGACCACATACAGAAACAATGCACTCACGTGTTTATTTCTGTTCTGGCCACCGCAGGTATCGGAAATGAGTGACAGTTCCGTAACATAATTTGGAAGCTGGTTTATATACCTAGAAAGATATGTTCCAATTTTCAGGCTTCCTCTTTTTCCATTTAGTTCGGTCTTCGCGTAGAAGAATGTATCAGTTGGTGGTGCTAACTCTCACACCCGGTTTCACAGTATGTAGTTAACTGATGGTTAACGCTAAACTACTAGTTATGTAGAGAATGGGTGTTTCACAGCTGTTGGTTAAGTTTGACTCTTGGTGGTAACCATGAAAATGACAACCGAAAGAAGAAGTATCGGTTGACTACGAACTTTGAAGTTTGAGAGGAATTTCATAACGTCATATATTTGTTTCGACTGTCTTGAGTAGTTGTTTTCCGAGAGAAGTGAAAAGAGAATCATGAACGATTATGAAGTCAATGCGTTTATTAGTTACGAGAAGACCACAAGGCCTAGGGTATTCAGTCATAGGATGAATTATTTTGAGGAATATGATCACATAGACTTTTTCAACCGATTCCGATTGTCCATTAGAACAGTGGAACATCTAGTTGAGGAGCTCGAAGAAAGAATTGCGTATCCTACTCAAAGGTACAACTTGATATTATTTTTTGATGGACAATTATTAACAATTTGCTACTTTCAGGAATGACTGTTTATCTGGTAGCCAACAAATTTCACTTGCACTGAATTTTAATGCGAATGGGTCATTTTTGAGAACAACTGGTGACTTTTGTGGGGTCAGTAAATCCACAGCCAGCAGGGTAGTGCGAAAGGTTAGTGTTGCTATTGCTGCTCTACGCCCAAGATATATAAAAATGCCAGAAGGAGATGGAATTAAGACAAGAGTTTTATAATATTGCACGATTTCCTAGGTGTGGTTCATCACACGACTCCCATATATTTCAAAATTCTTTGTTGTACGCACGTTTTGAGCAAGGTCACTTTGGTGATAGTTTACTGGTGGGTGATAGTGGATATCCTATCGAACCTTTTTTGATCACTTTCCTCCAGGACATCAGCAATCAAGCCGAAAACATTTTCAACGAGTCACAAATTAGGACCAGAAACTGTGTAGAAAGACAATATGGTGTCTGGAAACGGAGATTTTCTGCATTAGCTATGGGTTTACGAGTCAACTTGGGCACTGCTCAAGCCATTATTGTTGCCACAGCAGTTTTGCACAACATTGCTTGTGATGAAAATGAAAGATTACCACTTGGGAATACAGAACACGAAGCTGCTGTACATTTTATTAATAATGTTCAAGTTCCGAATATACCCAACAGAGATCTGATGGATGCCAATAATGGAAACAGGTTCAACTTGGTGAATAATCACTTTACTAGATTGTTGAATATTTGATAATGAAAAGTTATTTTATAATTTTCATTAGTATTCTTCATAGCAAGAGCAATAGAACTGAATGAAAAACTACAAACATATAGTCATAACTAGAAAATCATGTTGACAAATTTATTTATTATTTGATGGGATCATCTATTTTATTCAAGTACAATCAACAAATTATGTATAAAAATCAAACGAAGGGTACAGGGGAAAAACCAGTTAAGTCACAAATAACGACATCCGAGTTATTGGCATTTTTAGGTGACAATTCATCATAAGTTTGTATTGTGTGGGAGTATTCAATTGGGCCAGATCTTGTGACTTGTCTGGTTATTCTCCTGACCCCTGGATCCTTCAGAGAACATAGATTATTGGTGAAAAAGGAAAACCAACAGAAAGATTCGGAAATTTGAGGACCTCAGCATTTCCAACTGTTTTGGTTTTAGTTTACAGTCTTTTCCTAAAATAATCATTTTCAGTCGATGCTCTTCCAAAATTTTTTTTTTGAATTTTTGACGAGGTCTAATTTCTCCTGAACCATAGTCAACGAGTTATCTCCAGGAATATCCGTAACAAACACATATGTTATTTCATCAATTGGATCTTTGATACCATAACTATGGTCATCAGTCAGGACATCACACTCTGAAAATGAATTGCAATAATGAAATCTAAAAGTTATGCAAATATTTGCTCGAATTCTAACAGTCTTTTTTCAATGACAAAGTCAGTTTTAGACAGGAAATGAAGCTTATGGGAACAATAAAGTAGACTCAACCCCTTCTATTAGAATCACAGCCAGAGGGACTTGCTGCATTTTGATCCCTGTCTTTGAGGATAGAAAATATTCAATGAAATTAACACTACCACTTCGGTATAAAAACTCACCATCATCTGAATTATGCTCCAGTACCATTTTCAGCATAACAGCACCACGATACGACATTTTTATATTATTAATACTACCAAAACACAACAAAAATTGGCACGTGCACACTGCAAATTTTAAGGTTAGGAAACAGCTTGGTGTCATGGAATATTATTATACCGCCAGAAATGATAGTACTAACACGGCATGTATATGGTAGTCGTACAGCAAAAAGCAGATGAATGACAGTTATTTGATTTCGAACTGATATCCGATGTGAACATGATCAGCAAAAATCAGTTATGTGGGTATTATCTTCTTTTTGCAGAGACAGTATTAGAAATAGAACCGACTGAATTCGTCAATGATGAGTTATATACCTTTTATCTTATTATGGCGGAAACGTTATGAAGAATCAAGTTAAATACATTTATTGAAAATAGTTTATTTGCCACTCGACTTGTTTTGGCAAACATAATATTTGCACTCTGGTATAATGTTATTATTATATTCAAGTTCAAAAGCACTTATCTCCTTTGTGTGTATTCCAGTTGTATCAAAATAAAATTAGCTTTTATTGACCACCTGTGTGTCACCTACGCAAACTTCGTTCTCACTTGTCTTGTTTATGCAGTATATTATTCGAACTATGTTGAAGCCGAAACCGCACTTAACTCAAAAATGCCAATAATGGAGTTATCTTGTTTCTGCAGTAACCCGACGGTATGGTATTTAGCAGCTATGCAGGCCGCAAACCTGATTACACATTTTGTGTTGACCACTAATTTGACTATTTTATACCAATGTATTATTTGAATTCAGGTTGGCAGTTTTGGCTTTCCAATGATTCAAAATCACTCACCTCAAGAATTGAATTTGAATAGCAAGAAATGGAGTCTAAATAAAATGTTGACTCGTTCACCATTTCACGTTCATGATGTATTAGTATTTACTATGGTTAGTATCATAGTGTTGTATTAGGTAGTTAAGTTCGCTTTATTCTAGAGTTATTTCACAACTATTATCTGTTTTAGGAGATACACAAACATTTCAAAGATATTACAACTGCTCAGACAACACAAGTAAATCCATTGGACAACCAATGGACGTCCAGCTATGGATACCCTGGACATCCATTGGATGTACAGCATCCCCCAATATATGTCCGATGGACATCCATTGGATGATACATGTCAGGAACATTGGACATACATTTGAAGTCCATTGGATACCCATCAGACATCCGATGGATTTCCATTGGAGATCCAATTTATGTCCATTCTAGTCGCAACTCTATTGGATACCCATCAAACATCTAATGGATTTCCAATGGAAATCCATTTACAAAAATATATTACAGTTTCCTGTATGATTTCCACTTACAATGGGCTAACAAAACCGCGACAATAGCTCCTTCAAGCAATTGTAATAGCGAAACACGTGTCGCGGTTTTGTAAACCCATTGTAAGTGGAAATCATACAGGAAACTGTAATATATTTTTGTTAATATGGATTTTCATCAAGTATCGGCCAGTTCAATTCAATTTTGAAAATCAATTTCATGCTATCCCAGATAGCACACATACATCCTATGTATCCACTATGGATATCCATGATGGATATGTTGGACGTCCGAAAGATATCCGTTGAAGCATCTAATATATACTATGGACGTCCATGGGATGTGACAGTGTGACCTTTCTGGATATCTTCAAGACTTCCATAATGGATATCCTATGGACGTATATCTATTATGGATATCTTTAAGAGATATACTATGGATATCATATGGATATATTTAATGGATATCCGTTGAAGGTTTCGGTATATCCTATGGACGTTCATGGGATGTGATAGGGTAACCTTTTTAGATGTCTTATCCCAGTTAACACAAACTCCTCTCACAGAAGTCTATGCATCTCACTTTCACGTCACAAAAAACCGCTGTGAAGTGTGATACGACTCCCATACTCATCTCGTGAACTGCTATTCTGGACCCTTTTGGTCGTTTTTTACTTCGCATTCTGAAACCAAATACAACTCTCCATGAACTCAATGTGAAGTTCATTTTCCGACTCCAAACTTGAATCATATTGAGGTTTCACGAACATCGTATTGTGAATTAAAAGGGGATATCCCTTGACGAAAAAACCGAGTAGCTCTTTGATTTTCACAAGGAGTCACAATGATATAGAAAGTACGCAATATGTGAGTTCTACGTTGTTTTTCATTGACGTCACACAGATGCTCATTTCAGATAACGGCAACTTCACAATGTGAAATTGAAGGCGACTCCAGTTTCATGCAAGGAGAATCACTTTCAGTTTCTCATTAGAAGTCGCTTTATTACTTATAGAGTGCACATTATAATTCACATATGGATGGATAATTAAGCCCCAGTTACCTTCGGATTAAATGGTACTTTATCCACCTAGTTGGAAGATAATTGAAATATCATATTCCACAGGAACAATTTCATTCATTGTTACATATACCTCAGAACAATTTTTTAAAACTACATTGAAGATGTTTGTTTATTCCAATTTTTTTTTGTTTTGCGATACCAATCACTAACATCAATAATTTAGTTGGTTGTTTTCACGAGCGGTTAGAACAGAAATACACTACAATTGAAAAAATATGGTTTGAAATGGTGAATATAATCACTGAAATATATGGAACGGTACAGCGAAAAACAGACTTGAATTAATTATATATACCGTTCCATGTGGAAATTTTTGAATCTCACTGTATATAGTCTTGACCACATTTTGATAGGCGAACTATTATAGGCGTATTCGTCTATTTATGAAACCCTATAAAAAGAATGTTTCATCTGGTAAACAGATGGGTGAAGGTCGACCTCTATTCCGTATCTTCTACTATTAACGAAGCTCTCTTTCCTCCCTCTGTTTGGCGTGTCTCAGCCAATCTTTTGTGAGAACTTCAAATTCCTTCAACATAGTGGGGAAATCAGCAGACACTGCGTCTGAAAAATAAAGAAGATATGATGATAAAATTGATTTTTGCTAAACACCTGGTTTTGTGGGAAATGAGAATATTATTAATTCAACACGTTTGCTAATACAAATGAAATATGAGGCTGTCAGAAACGCACAATTTCTCTCTCAAAAGAAAAATTTCATCTTCTTAGGCAACTACCATCTAAGGGGGGGGGCAGGGCGGACACACGAGAGGGAGGGAGCTCCTGAGAAAAAGCAGTGATGGATTCGCCATGTTTGTCTTTTATCTATGTAGGCGAGCGATGGATAGAAAAAGCAATAGGTCAGTAGGATGGGGTATTTATTTTTTACATAAGGTCTGAAAAACACACACATATGTGGATCCAAAACAAAACGAACGCAGGTCAGTATGGTGGATTCGCTTTGGTACATTCCAGAAATCGAATTGAAGGGTTCGAAGACAGTGGAAAAAGGTTTTTTAACGTATCATGATTTTGAGTCAACGAGTCCAACTGAATATGGCCGGATAACCAACATGTCCGCCAAACTATATAAAGGATTTATAAAATTGATATTTGCGTATTTCAAAACTACTGCGCGGGCCATTTAAAAATCTTTCGCGGGCCACACTGTGGCCCGCGGGCCTGGGGTTGAGCAGTTTAACTATTGTTGGAAATCAATAGTGACTTTTTAGACAAATTAGAACCTGAAAAAATCCTGAACTGAAGCTCGTGAAACATGACATCATATATATATATATATATATATATATATATATATATATTTGGTGTAGACATATCGTTGTTCCCTCCGGGTGAAAGCTAAGGCGGACTAACCTCCGGGGTAACGCTTCTAATTATAAACAAATTCTTTGTGTATATAGGCGGAGGGGAGCATACTGAATAGGTTTATCAAGAGAGGGTTGATTATTTTTTATTCAAAATTTTTATATATATATATATATATATATATCAATTTTTTTATACTTAAAAATAATACATCCAAAAATGTTCCTATGAGTTATGTATGCTTAAGTGAAGTTGGCAACTCAGTTACCTCCAATACTATTGCTTTCCATATTCTATTTCAACACGCTTTTATTTTTCTTGCCTTGTTTCTACATTGGGATGAAATTTTGGGAAGTGAATTTTGACGTCCTTGAAATTTGTCAGGTGGTCAGCATTCCGGTGATAGTGCTCATTTAATTTTTGATTAGAGAAAGAACGAAATGGAGGAGGAGTTTTGTGACTATGGTTCGATTCCATTGAAATTTGTTATGTGTTGTTTTCGAGGTCTCAAGTAAATGATTATTCATCGAAATTCATGAATTTAAGATGGCGAATATGATCCGAGTTTAATCAAAATTGATTTGTAGGATATCTTGGGGTCTGCGAATATGATTTTTGTATTTCAACTGTTTAGATACATATTCCAACACGGGTATTATGACTTATGGAGTGATTTTAGGGGTTAGGGTCGGATAATATTATGTTTGTTGATATTTGTTAATTCAATATGGCGGATTTCAAGAATTGAAAAATTTAATGGAAATGATTAAAAAAACATTCCAAAGGCAAGCTTTCATTCAAATGAACTGAAAATCAAAAGAAAATTTCTTCGGTCGTAGGTTATTCCGTGAGTAACAGATTCAAACATTTGCTGTGCAATATGTTTTCTGTTTGGTTCCAAATAATTGGTAACTATTCTGGCTGCGAGACATTTCTGAATCTGCTACTCACAGAAAAACTTACGTCACACATCCGAATGGAAAATTCTTTCCAGTTCACTTGAACAAATACTTGTCCTTGAAAAGTTTTTCAATCATAATAATTATTACTTTCGACTTGTTTGAATTCTTGTATCTATCGTGAATGTACATCAGCAAACACTGCCACTTAATTTGGAACCACTTTGTCATCCAATCGACCTGAGAAATGGCAGGTGTCGGGAAACAATGCATTAAAAAATTCAAAAAAACAGGTTGGTGACTCCAATTGGGTTCTTTGGGAAACATATTACTGAGGTTTATCGAGGCAGTAGTGAACATTTCTAACCAAAAATGGGTATAGTGTATATATGTTTTTATGAAACAGTTCGTTGTTCCCTCCGAGTTGTATATGCTCGTGAAGATTTAACAACTCATTTACCTCCAATACAATTTTGCCTTATATCGAAGGATAGTATGCTTTCTATATTTTTAATGTCGATGGATCAAGTGCAAAACGTCGTATTTCCTTCAACTACCATTGTTCAGAACAAACTAAAAATCTACTGGTCAAATAATGCATGCTGTTGATACGACATTTTTTTTAGCGCGTGAAATGGATTCATCAGGTAGCTGTGGATTAAGAGCATTTGCCAGAATATACACGTCAACCTAATGTTTTGATTGGCGCCAAAATACATGTTCTGAATATTCGGTGGGTTACGACGTTCTGCACTTAAGCCATCGATATGCAGATTCACACAAAGGGGAAGCCCTGTAATGTTCATAGAGCACCGCGTGAATCGAAGGATAGGAGATACGAATTAACATCCACTTTGAATTTTTGAAGTTTGTAATCCTCAGGGGAAACCTCTTTTGGCAAGGAGTTCCAAAGCTCAGCTGTTCTCTTGAAAAACGATCCCTGAGCAAGTGGGGTTCGACAGGTCTCGAAGTTCACAACAAAGGGGTGGGAATTCTGTACTCGTCGAGTCATTCGTGCAGATATTGCCAAAGGTGGAACGATTTATTACAATTCAGAAGAGCACCGATCGTTCAAATATCTATAGACGAGAGACAAGTCTCCGACCCTTCTACGATGTTCCAATGAAGTGAGCGAGTCTGTGAGTGAAGAATCACCAACAAGATGGATTGCCTTTCTCTGAATAGAATCGAGAAGCCTCAATGAATTTTTTGGTGCCGAACTCCACGCATGGGAACTATATTCCAAGACAGGTCGTATCTGAGCCTTGTAGGTCATTAGAAGCTGACGAGAAGTGAAGTATCTCTTCGCACAAAATAGGAATCCAAGTTTCTGGGAAGCACCTTTAGCAATTGATCTCACATGGTTTTCCCATGGAAGATTATTACTGATCGTGATTCCTAGCATCAATATACTTGACTTTGTAGGAATAGTTACCCCTGACATCTGAATACTAAATGATGATAGATAGGTTTCCTTGAGAAGGTATGTACCTACCTTAGAAAAAGTTTCAATTTGTATACATTGAGGTATTGGTCTCTAACGTACAACAGTGCACATTGATATTGTTTTTTTTATATGCAGATTCAAACGAAAGGGAAGCCCTGTGATGTTCAAAGAACACCGCGTGAATCAAGGGATAGGAGATAAGAATTAACATTTACTTTGTATTTCTGAAGTTTTCAAGCCTCAGGAAAAACATCTTCTGGCAAGGAGTTCCAAACCTTAGCTGTTCTATTGAAAAAAGATCCCTGAGCAAGAGAGGTTCGACAGCTTTTTTTGAGAAAAGACATATCTGGGTTTTCCTAGCATTACATTCCACCAAGTTCACGTTACCCATTCTATTATTTTCACCAAGTCATCGTTCATTTTATTGACGTGAAAGTTACTTTGAATTTTTGTTTTTCGAGCTGGTATTGGGACTCTGGAAGAGAAACTAGTATGAAGGGTACTATCGTCCGCAAAACTATGATGTTCTAAAAATTGTTCTAAAATTGTTCGTTTTCGTTAACCGGCTGACGAACGTCAACCCTCAGAAGTCGAAACTTGTGCGAGCAAAGGATCAACGAGGCCTTACCTTTTAACGTGCGATTACCCAGCACGGTGGCCCGGCGAGGATTCGAACCCCGGCCTTCCGCTTGATAGGCAGATATGCTAACCACTACACTACCGAGATGTACTGAACAAGATGGAAAATATACTCAGTTATATACCAAAATAATCATTATAAAAAATAATTCTTATGTCTGTTGGCAATTGAATGAAAGTGACTGTATAATTTTCAAGCCTATTTGATAAAATATGTTTACAGTTTCACAGATTGGAAATTTCCTGAATGAAAACACATACTCCTTCAAAATAATCAATGCTCTTTCTGGCTTATGAGATGTTGGATTTTTGCTTTTATTACAGGAACAGTTCTTTGGGAGTCAGTTGATTTGATGAAATTTTGTATTTCAGCTGCAGACGGGTAATATCTTTCTTCCAAGAACTTGCCAAAACGTTTTATGATAGTTTCAATTTCTTCGACAGACCAAGCTGAAAATTAAAATCAGATAAACACAATACGCATGAAAATAGTTTTGGAATATATGATTTTCTGGAATATTTTCAACAATATTTGTATGGAGCACCAAGTGATGGATCAATTTTATGCATATTCAACTTCAACTCACTAAAACTCAGCATTAATGTAACTAGTATATAATGTATATGTATTAAGATTATCCTATTACTAGACTTCCGGAATGAAAGAAAAAAGCTATTGCAAAGAATATCAGGTTGAAACCTACAAGTTACTAACTAAAAATAGTTCAACTACTGAGTCACACAAAAAAGTTGCTTCAACATATTTCTAGGAAAACTTTTCAAGGCTACAAGCTATTGAGTATTGAAGCTATAACCTACAAAATTGGAGCTAAGCTCAACTATCACTTATCTCTAATGAAGAAGTCGCTATTTGTATAATTTCAAATAATGTAAAAGAATAATTGAATGGTTTCGGCATTTTTATGCACTCCATTAATGTAATTAAATAGTTGACTAATACCATTTGTAAATGACATTCTCGAAACTGAGAGAGAAATGTTGGGATGATGTCAATTTGTCAGAGGTTACAATCAAATGATTCATAAAATGAATTCTCATAAGTATTGAATTTATTTTGAATCTACTATGATTTGAATCACCTTGTTTTTTAATTTTGCCTGGTTTATATTTTTTAAACAAAACAGGCTCCTCATCATCTTCTGAATTCTCATAATTTGACTCTGAAAAAAACAAAACAGAGTTGTGTTAATAATCATCGTGGGTATTATAGAAAAGTATGAACATAATAATTAACGTAAATATGATGTGAGTGATAATTTGCATGCTCGATGTGTATCAAATATAAGACATACCCCTCCTTCCATCTGTACATCTTTTGGAACTGGCAGTTTCGTTGTCTGTATGATCATGTTCAGCAACGGCGCCGGCGTGGAATGAACTTTTATTTTGGTCATCGACATATTCATTGATGTCTAATTCAATTTCTGATAGAGACTTTTCCTTATATTGGGTTGGAATACCCTTTTCCATCATCAGTAGAAGTTCAACCACTTTAGCTGTTTGATAAATATCCACAGGTAATCTAAAATTGAAGAAAGAGGTTGATGGATTATTACTGAATCATACATTCAATAAAAATAGCAGAATATAATATTGGCATAGACATTCTCCCTCTAGAATTTTACATTGTATGGTACAACGAATATTAATAATGAAATTTTCAATAACTTCTAATTACACAACATATAGATAGATATGCTTGTGTCTTAGTATTACTGATTATGATCATCCCCAATTACTAATTTATATAATGTGTGTAGATTTTCAAATAGAATCGGAACATGAATTGAGAGTAATAGTCATGTTATGAGAGAGTGGTTATTGAAACAAGAGATACGAACAATGGAGAATAGAGAAGAATATGAAAGTTGAATTATAAGTGATACAATTTTCTATTCACTCACTTCTTCTGTGACATGTTTTCAAGTTGCGTTTTTTATTTATGAACAAACAGAAGTATTCTTTAGTCATACTTGATGAAAAAAACTTACTCGTAAAACTCCTCGTGTGTTTTTTCGGTGTGTCCCATAAATTTGGAAAACTGCTTGCAGTCATTTTTTGTCATACTTAGAATTTGCATGGTAGTAGCAATGTGTTTGCGAAGCCTATTACTGGAAAAATAGCTGTAGCATTTTCTAGTTTCATTTTTTTTGTCAGGTATCTAATAGCTACATCTTGTGTCCATTTGGTTTTTCTCTTTGGATTAGCAAAAACATAATTGTTTACCGAGGATATATATTTATTTCTTTTTACTAGTAATATATTGACAAAACCTTGTAATAGTTCTGGGACGAGAATTACAACTGCGCGGGATCCTTTTCCGCCATTCAATACCCTTTTGTAATATTTTGTAAGCATTTTTTCCCCTTCCGATAAAGTGGACTCAAAATCCTGAAAATCGGTTTTTCTCTCTGAGAGATAATCATTGATTTTTAAATATGGTATATCACCAATTCACCGTCTCTTGAAAATTATTAGTAAGGCCATTGTGCAATACACCAAAAGTTTGTAAGTTTCATTCGTGTCAGTGTTATCCTGAAATTGTTTTACGCATTCTTTAGCATACTCTTAATGATTCCTCTCTGAACATTTTTACATAATTTACCAGTGGTACCAAAAGAGGTTTTTGCCAGCGTTTTTCATCAAGGTCTCTGTTAGCCACTGATGAAATTTCAGTGTTCCGCCTTAACTCTATTAGTTTTCTGAAATTTTTCACATCCTTATGCCATTTCTGCCTTTTATCTGGTGATTCGCATGAAAAACCTGGACTACGTTTCAGAATTGAATGAATCAGCTCGTCAGAAATAACTTTTAATGCAGTGCCCATATCTAATGCTATACTGGGTGCGTCATACGTTTTATTTACGGGATCAAACCCTGCTAGCTTTCTAGTGGCTGATATAACTCCATCAAATTTTTCTGGATGGAGAAGATCTTCGAATGTAACGTTTTGGTCATTATTGCTGGTCCTTTATGTGATTAACAGTCGAGCCATTTCTCGCATTCTATTGCTGCAGCTGTATTCCTTTTTTTCTCTCTTTTGAGATTTTAGGTAAGATTCTCCATAGTGGGGGGGGGGGAGGGAGGAGGGAAAAGAGGAAAGGGAGGGAGGGGGGGGGGGGAAAAGGAGAAAAAAAAAGAAAGGACAGCCAGGGCAAGGGAGGAAAGAGAGAAGGAGAGAAAAAAGGGCGAGAGGGGGAGGGCGGGGGGAGGGGGAGACCAGAGAGGTCGTTTGTGTTTTTTTCCCTCTCCGACCTGCGTAAAACAGTTAGAAGAAGGAGCGCTATGAGTAGATCTTTTTCAGCCACAAAAGATATTTCGTCCCCTCTCATCATGTTGAAAACCTGGAAATATTAAATTTGCTGTAAATCCTCATTCAGTTGTAATACAAACTTTGAAAAAAGCATATCAAATTCGTTTTCGAAATTTTTTTCATTACTTGATTGCCTATTTTCCTTCCTGTTGTTCAGTCATATATAGATTTTGGATATATTTTGATTCAACTGTTTTGTTAAGTTATGTCCTATTGTGAATGCCATTTCAACCTGATTGACTGACAAATACTCAATGAAAATAAACCCAAAATTGACTCCAAGGAGAGAAAGAAAAGAACCAAGCACTAAAATGGGAATTTCAAGATGAAGTATCAAGAGACTAAAATAGGGTATTCCCTATTATCTTAAAGTCAGGCAATTACAAATGGAATAAAAAGTTTCTCATGATTGATATTATAATCTGAAATTTGTAATAATTATCCTCCTGATAATACCCACGTAAAAAATATTCCTTCAATAAAATTACCTGTTCTTTTATGTTGAGCTTTGAAATGACATCAGTTACATCCAAGGCACACGCAACTTCTGTTTGTGGAAGAGCAATTTGTTTTGATTTTGTGTTACACTCATTGCCTTTTATCCTAATGGGACATATTTCGACATGTCGTTGAAGGTAACCTTTTGAATATGAAGTTTTACAGTAAATACAGGGATAATATTCTATGCTATTGTCTTCCGTTTGTTGTTTCTTAGGTCGAACGGTTCCTTTCAAGTAAAGCTCAAAATAAGTGCTACCTTTCAAAAGATCAAGAGCTTGTTTCCTTCCTTTCGACTTTACTGGAAAATCTAAAGCTTTTTTCACTTCATTTTCATGATTGTGATGTCTCAACAAATGTCTCACGAAATTCCTTGAACTTACATCCGTTTCGCAAAACTTGCAGTGTACTTTTTCATTATGATAGTTCTTTCGCTATGTAACGCTCTTTATGCGTTACGTGTCACTTTGACGCCGAGTCCAGGTCACGGGTTATCTCGGGCGCCACCTGTTTATCGTGTGAAGGTCCACTTGCTCCGGGAAGCTTCAGTGAAGAAAGAAATACTCCAGGGGTCACTATGGTATCGACTAAATAATGGTGGCCAGTACGGCAGGCTTTAATTGCCGTTTCTGGGTTCGAACCCTGGGTACCTGCTGCTCGTAGTTGAAAATAAAACAACTGTATCAAGTATTAAATTATATTATATACATCTATCCTATCAACTTCACAGAAATATCAACAATCAGAGAAAAACAAAGCAATCTATTAGTACTTTTATAGGCGGAAGCAACTGCCGAAAAAGGTTACGCATTCACCATTACAAGCTCATCGATTCTAAGGGATACACTACAGGGCAAGCGGCAAACGGTACGCAAGCACATGCATTCGATCAAAGCTCTCAATACGTGGTTCTCAGTTCGAACGATTACGGTAGTATCAATTTGAGGGGGTGTTTGACACACGGCCCCTGACGAGTGCTAACAGTGGTACAACCGGTATAATGAATCACAAACGTGGGGTGTTTATCACACGGCCCACTTTAAATAATCATACGGAAACTTCGGTATATGCCAATAAATAAGGGTGTTTAACACACGGCCTTGAATTAGTAAGGGTGTTTAACACACGGCCTTCTCATCCAAAAGCTATAACAATCCGCTCGTTTTAATAAGGGTGTTTAGCACACGGCCTTATTAGGAAGGGTGTTTAGCACACGGCCTTCTATAAATAAAACATTCAAATATCGGAATACAAGGGGAACTGAGGACCACTACCTTTTACCTGAACCTGTTCTCACTTACTTCTGGCTACCGGTTTATTCCAAGCTCTCCTGGACGGTCGGATAGTCGGATTACTATTCGGATATTTTTCTTCGTTTTACTGAGTTCTAACAAGCAGTAAGATGCTCTGGGCTGGAACTGCCTTGATGGATGCTTTCGAGACTATTTGAAATAGTGCTCTACGGAGAGTTCGGTGGGGGGCGAGTCGTGTCCTCTGTCGGTGTATCCAGTGCACATCGACGGCCTGACACAATGTAGTTTCCTATCGCGACATAGCCACACTCATACCCAGTTTGGAAGCGGTGACAATAGAGGGCGTAATCAAACGGATTAATAACAAATAATGATACATGTTGCTTCTACCTGAAGTACCACCGAGAAAGTTAGTAACTTCGTTACACACCCTTCCCACTTCGAGAAAAAAAAATGTGAAACAGCTTTTTTTTTTATATTTGCGCGGCCTATACGGCGAAACAAAATACCTTCTGAGAAACTTATCCTATGCCTGTCTTCAACTCAAACAGACCTCTCAATCCTTACCTGATATAAAAACAAAACGAAAACCGTTCAGGTGCCTACCCCTTTCAATAGCCGAACCCTTCATTGAGGGGTAAGTACGCCTGTTACACTTGTAACGGAATAAACAATAAAAACCCAGATGCTATATAAAAAGAATAATAATTTTTCTTGTGCTGTTCCTAACGGGGCCAGCCTATCGTCGGTGTTGATTGTGGTGGAATGGACGTTGACATCTGCAATCGGGACATGCCACGTGTCATCTCGGGCAGGGACACTGACATCGCGTGCAAGGGGCTCTGTTTCTGGTTGTACGTGGACGTTTGGTGGAGTGAAGCGGTGGGTCTTCGCACAAACAGTCACGGGATAGGACATCTTTCAATCCACAGCGGGAACAGAAGAGCACCGGAACGTTCCGTGCACAGGTACTCCGGTTGTGTCCTGGTCGGCCACACCTCCAACATAATTCCTGGTCTACCGGTAAGTAGACTGGCAACGACTCGGTTGGTCTAGGTAGATTAGCCCTTACAGCTTGTTGTTAGACCGTCCAGAATCTATCGTCTAAAGGATTTTCCTCCGGATGTTTGATGAAATAGGGGTGGGTTGGGCTGATTGTCCCAGGGTCGGAACCGTTATCACGGGCGTCGGGGCCGATGGGGAAAGGGGAACATTCCTTTTACGTGAGGACAGGCGAGCCTCTGGCGGGGTATCAGGAGGGGGAGGTGGTATTCGGTTAATCAGGAGGTTAGGAATGGTAATTGGGGAAGAAGTACACGATCCTGTGGGAAGGGGATGGTTTATTTTCGGTGATCTGGGGGAAGATGGCGAAAGAGATGTCTCAGCGACGTGTATAGATGGGGAAGGGCGGGCGGCTTGTAGAGCTACCGGAGCGGGCCTAGTTGGTATACGGCCAGGCGGTCCTATTCCTCGCCTCTGCACGGGTTGACGCAGATCTCTTGCAAGGATCTGGCAAACGCGCATCTTTGTTGCCAGTTGTCGGGTTCGGTTGGACGCATCCTGAATTGGGACTCTAATATCCTTCGAAAGCTTTGCGCCTCTGGGAGGTTCGCCAGCGTAGCGTTTCGGCATTTTCCGTGTTATTTCTGCAAAGAATGGAACGTCAGCATTATGCGAGGTCTCTATCGGACGAGTGAGCTGGGCGTAGGTCTTTGATATGAACTCGCGAGAGCCGTGTGCCGGTCGTACTTTTGAGGTTATACACTACCGGTGAGAGGACATGTGTTACGGTGTACGGACCGGAATATTTCGGGACAAGTTTCGCGGCGTAACCTCTCTCGGCGGATGACAGGTGATGCTCGCGTTTCATAACAACATCTCCGACATAGCAGCGCCATTCTCTGCGCCTGAGATTGAAGTGACGACTCTGGGTGGTGGAGGCCTTGGCGCGATTTATCCGAACCAGTTCGAAGGTCTCCCGCAATCGTTGTAGCCGTTCGGTATGCTGGGTAACTTCAGCCTGATCAATTTCTTCGATATCGCCCTGCTCCGGTGGTGGCGGGGTTCGGTAGATTGCTTTTGGCACTTCTAGTTCCCTTTCAAAATTCAGGAATGCTGGGGTATATCCGGTAGAGTCCTGGCGTGCGGTATTGATAGCAAACAACAGTTCGGGTAGGTGTTGATCCCATTTGCGGTGGTCTTGGTCACAAAACTGGGCTATCATGGTCTTGAGGGTTTTGTTAGCTCTTTCAACTGGGTTGGCCTGCGGTGTGTATGGCGGTGTCCTACGGTGGGTGATCCCGAATTCTTTCAGCATGTTTTCAAACAGGTGTCCCGTGAATTGAGTTCCGTTATCGCTAAGGACCACTTTCGGACATCCGAAGCGAGTGACTATATCTTCATACAAAGCTTGTGTGACGGCCTTGGCGGTGGCTTTACGAATTGGCCGACACTGTACCCATTTGGTGAATCGGTCTTGAAAAACTACCAGGAACGTGTTTCCCTTTGACGACCTAGGCAACGGTCCTACCAGATCGGTGCTGACACACTCCCAAGGATGACGGTTGTGGGAGGGTTGCATTTTACCGGCTGGCTTCAGCTGGGATGACTTATAGCGTTGGCAGGAATCGCAGCTTCGAACATATTTGGTTACGTCACGGAACATGCCGGGCCAATAGTAGCGTGCCGCGATCCTTCCGATGGTTTTAGCAATACCCATATGTCCGGCTGTTGGCGCATCATGCATCTCCTTGAGTACACTGAGCCGGGTCGGCTTAGGAACACATAGTTTCCACGGGTCGGTTAGTTCTGGCTCCGTGAGGTCATTGGAGTCCCAGAAGTGTCGGTATAGACGGTCATCTCGGATGCAATAATCAGGAAATGCTTCTGGACTTTGTTGGACTTCCGTTTTCTTCTTTTGATACCAGGAGCATCCAGTTGACGGTTCCACTGTCGCTAGTCCTTCGAGGTTGTCCTCTGTGTCCTCTCTCGGCTCTCTGGACGGAGCATCGGCTACTTTGTTCAAAACTCCACGGCGATATTTGACATCAAAATCATACTGTTGCAGAAACATACTCCACCGGGCGAGGCGGCCTGCCGGACTCTTGATGGAATGAAGCCACCGGAGGGACTGATGGTCGGTGATCACGGTAAAGTGGTATCCTTCCAAATAAGGCCGTAATTTCTCGATTCCCCACACTATCGCCAGACACTCTTTCTCTGTCACGGAATAGGCCTTTTCGGTGGCTGTCAGGGATCTGCTGGCATAGGCTATGACACATTCTCCTCCATCCGTTGGTTGTGTCAGGACGGCACCCATTCCTTGATTTGACGCATCGGTCTGCAGCGTGAAAGGTTTATCGAAATCAGGACAAGCGAGGACTGGTGCTTCTGTTAAGCACGCTTTGAGCTTCTGAAAAGCTTCCTCCTGCTCGGGTCTCCACTGCCAGCGGCGGTTCTTCTTTAGCAGATGGTGTAACGGTGCTGCCACTTCGGAAAATGATGGTACGAATCGCCTATACCATGAAGCCATTCCCAGAAATCGTCTCAGCCCTCGCACGTTGTGGGGAGCGGGTAATTCCACGATGGAGGATACTTTCTCGGGGTCAGTGCGGATTCCTTCTGAGGTTACTAGGTGGCCGAGGTATCGGAGAGATCTTCTGCCA
The DNA here is from genome assembly GCA_032362365.1 of Zygogramma bicolorata. NCBI lineage: Eukaryota > Metazoa > Arthropoda > Insecta > Coleoptera > Chrysomelidae > Zygogramma > Zygogramma bicolorata. Next base: position 46,000 of record JAVJAQ010004378.1, on the reverse strand, counting down.
AACTGACACTTCTCCGGGTTCACCCGTAAATTGCCGGCTCGGAGACGGCGGAAGACTTCGTGTAAGTTGGCGAGATGTTCTTCAAAGGTACTTCCCAGCACAATGATGTCGTCCAGGTCAGCGAAACAGTGCGGATCCATATCTGGGCCAATTATCATGTCCATGAGTCGTTGAAATGTGGCTGGTGCGGCATGAAGGCCAAACGGCATAACCCGGAATTGATACAGTCCCCGGCCTGGAACAGTGAACGCCGTGACCGGTTTGCTGTCCTCTACGGAGTTTATGCAGGACAGCATTGATAAATGGAAGTGGATAAGCATCTTTCTCGGAGACGGAATTGACCTTCTGGAAGTCGATGCAGAACCTTGGCTTGCCATCCTTCTTTTGCACGATGACAACCGGTGAGCTACAAGGGCTCTCTGAGGGTTCTATTATGCCTTCCTCAAACATCCTGTCCACTTCGCTATTTATCACCTCCTGCATTCGTGGATTCTGGGGTCGGTAACGTTGCTTTATAGGTTCGGGGTTCAAAAGACGGATCTTATGTTCTAATAACGGTGTCACCCCTCGTATATCGTCAAACAAGGGCAGCTCTCTCTGTAGAAAGTCCTCTAATCGGTTCTTTTCAGTGGGAGTGAGGATCAGTGGCGGGCTTATCTCGCTTGTGCCAATTGGAAGGCATGGTACGGGCCGTGCTTCCATCGTAACGGGGTGATGATTCACTGAGATCTGACCACTTCCCAGGTCAAGACTGAACTTTCTTCTCCGGAGAACATCCATTCCTATTACCATATCGGAAGAAAGTCCACATAGGTGTCCGAACGTTTCCTCAAAGCGGTGGTTATCAAACCGTATCTCTACCTTGTATGTTGCCGGAACTATGACGGTTTCTCCATTAGCCAGACGGGCTGAACTTGCAGTTGTTGGAGTTTTCGGTACTCCCATCAAATCCCATTGTCTAGCAATTCTGTCTCCCAAATAGGAAATCACAGCGCCGGTATTAATCAGAGCTTCAACGGTGCCTCCGGGAACCTGGAGCAGGATATGGGGTCGGTAGTCTTCGTGGTGGTGGTTGATGTCCTGTGGACGGTTGTTTTCACCGGCCGGAACAACGTTGTTAGAGGCGTTATGAGGGCGTTGCTGCACATGCCTCCTGCTGTTGCAGCGCCCTAGCAGTTTTCCGGCCGTGGGCATGGGCAATCACGAGACATTACTCCATCTCTCTTGCATCTCGAGCAGAAGATTCTGGGAGTTGCTCAACACTGGTTTCTCAAATGGCCAGATTCTCCACATCGCCAGCACTCTAGAGCCCTTCTCTCGGTCCTATTCGAGGGCGGTGTCGGAGTGTGGGTCTGACTGGCACTAGGACCACTTCCTCGACTCGTATGCGCCGGTACGGCTCTTTCGTTGGCGGGTCTGGAAGGCTGCTGGTGTATTGCGGTAGGCGATGACGGTCTCGTCGGCATTGCTGGCTCCGAACTGGTGCGAGGGGGCGGTGTTACCCTAGAAGCGCGTTCAATCTCTGAGCGGAGTAGCTCGAATTCTCGGGTGACCCCAACGAATTCTTGGACGTCCGTGAAGTCGGTCCTGCGGATATGTTGTCGGAACTCTGGGTGAAGGTTTCGGTACAGCCAGTTCAACTCCTGTTCAGGTGAAATTTCTCCATGACGGCGAATAAGAGTCTGCAGGTCGGTGATGTATTGTGATGACTCCTCCTGCAGCCGGTGCACCCTTCTGCTGATGGCCACTTCCAAGTCGATGAGGTAGTTGACGGGAAAGAAAAACTTCTGAAAGGCGGCGCAGAATGTTTGCCAGTCAGGACATCGTGACCGGTTATTTCGGAACCATAATGCAGGGCTTCCTTGCAACAGCTCGGGCATTACTTGTGAAAGACGGTCTGGAGGGATGCACTGGGAAGCACGAATCTCTTCTAGCCTTTCGAGGAAGGCGGCGGGGTCTTGGCTTCCATCGAACGAAATCTGCCAGTCTTTCGTCCTCATAGGCGGCAGCATAGGGCTGACTGACGGTCCTGGCTGAGTCGACTGAATTCCCACCAACGTACCAGTGAGTGTGCTCGGTATTGCCTGTCCTCCTGTACTGGTTACTGTGATGGTCAGTGTTGCGGCGGTTACTGTCGTCCCTCCAATAATGGTTGGATACACGAACGGCATCGTCGTTGTTGGCACAGGTGAAGCTCGGCCCTCTCGCATATACTTGATCAGACGCCGACGTTTCTCGTCTACCGTTCCTGTGGTCTCTAGTCGGAACTTTGTCAGCTCAACGTCGAGCTCGTCTTTCCTCAGCAATTATATCCATCCGACTCGAGTGTCCGGGGGTTCTGGTGGTCCCCTTGAGTATCGGATTCGTCGCCAGACATCTTTCCTCAGCACTAGGAAAAACGTACGTGTTGTTTGCAGTACGGTCAGGCACTTCCTACTTTTCCGGTCGGTTCCTATCTTGGCTATGGTAACTCCAATCGCTGAACGGATGGTGAAAATCGCTTCTGCGCACCCGAAAACCTACTAGAAAAGGTATCGCAGGGTTGATTTGAAAATCTGTCAAAATGACAGTTCGACGGATTTGACGAATTCTGGTGTATTCCGATGTTATTCCACCTCCAGAAGCGTTTTCAAACGGTTTCAGTGGGATATCTCCACGAATTAATTACTTCTCGTCCTAAACGGTTTTTAACCAACTTTCGGTGATCAACGGCCTCGGTATACCATAAAAACGGTACCTGCTCGGGCGCCAAATTTGTAACGCTCTTTATGCATTACGTGTCACTTTGACGCCGAGTCCAGGTCACGGGTTATCTCGGGCGTCACCTCTGTTTATCGTGTGAAGGTCCACTTGCTCCGGGCAGCTTCAGTGAAGAAAGAAATACTCCAGGGGTCACTATGGTATCGACTAAATAATGGTGGCCAGTAGGGCAGGCTTTAATTGCCGTTTCTGGGTTCAAATCCTGGGTACCTGCTGCTCGTAGTTGAAAATAAAACAACTGTATCAAGTATTAAATTATATTATATACATCTATCCTATCAACTCCACAGAAATATCAACAATCGGAGAAAAACAAAGCAATCTATTAGTACTTTCATAGGCGGAAGCAACTGCGGAAAAAGGTTACGCATTCACCATTACAAGCTCATCGATTCTAAGGGATACACTACAGGGCAAGCGGCAAACGGTACGCAAGCACATGCATTCGATCAAAGCTCTCAATACGTGGTTCTCAGTACGAACGATTACGGTAGTATCAATTTGAGGGGGTGTTTGACACACGGCCCCTGACGAGTGCTAACAGTGGTACAACCGGTATAATGAATCACAAACGTGGGGTGTTTATCACACGGCCCACTTTAAATAATCATACGGAAACTTCGGTATATGCCAATAAATAAGGGTGTTTAACACAAGGCCTCAAATTAGTAAGGGGGTTTAACACACGGCCTTCTCATCCAAAATCTATAACAATCCGCTCGTTTCAATAAGGGTGTTTAGCACACGGCCTTATCAGGGAGGGGGTTTAGCACACGGCCTTCTATAAATAAAACATTCAAATATCGGAATACAAGGGGTACTGAGGACCACTACCTTTTACCTGAACCTGTTCTCACTTACTTCTGGCTACCGGTTTATTCCAAGCTCTCCCAGACGGTCGGATAGTCGGATTACTATTCGGACATTTTCCTTCGTTTTACTGAGTTCTAACGAGCAGTAAGGTGCTCTGGGCTGGCACTGCCTTGATGGATGCTTTCGAGACTGTTTGAAATAGTGCTCTATGGAGAGTTCGGTGGGGGGCGAGCCGTGTCCTCTGTCGGCGATACGGTGTATCCAGTGCACATCGACGGCCTGACACAATGTAGTTTCCTATCGCGACATAGCCACACTCATACCCAGTTTGGAAGCGGTGACAATAGAGGGCGTAATCAAACGGATTAATAACAAATAATGATACATGTTGCTTCTACCTGAAGTACCACCGAGAAAGTTAGTAACTTCGTTACAGCTAAAAACAAACATATAAGAATGAAACATGCAGAACATTTCATGCTTTCTGAAATATTTCCCAACAGTATTCATGTCAGTTCCAACAAGGCTAAATATGAAAACTGAAATGATTCAATAAGCGTGAACATGGAACAAAATATCCTTCTAAGACTGCTCATTGAAATAATCTTATAAGAAATCAATAGGAATATTGTGGGTCGAAAATCCATCAGAAAACAACTGCTCCCCTGGCTAATACCACGACGAACATTGAATTCAATATGATTAATCAAAAAGCAGTCCTAGAAGGATATTTTGTTTCAAGTTTCAAGCCAAAATGTTTTCGATAAAAAATTACATTTGGTAATGTAAAATTTTTCAATCAATCAAAAGATCCAATGGAAAATATTACAGGGGGTAGTATGTTCACCCTCTTTGCGAAACATTTCAGGGTTGTATTTGCATAACTTTGGGCTACTTTTACACATGCAATCATTTACTTGCGCCAGTCTCAACGCCAGTTAAACTTTGGCGCTAAAGAGCGACAATTTGACAGGCTTCAATTTTTTTTCAACCATTCGTGCATGAATGACGCTTGCATGCAAGTATTTACAATATATTTTCGTGGTATGACTCGCCAGAAGTCACTTATTTCAACCTTAATCTAGGAGTTTTTGAGACATGGCTGCTTCATTTTCTGAAAAGAATGATATAATTCTCACCAGGCATTTCATTCGCTCAGATACTGGCTGGGTAGGGATGCTTTTCCCCTTATCATTTTTACTCGGTTCGATATTTGTAAACTCAGAAAGCACAGTCTTACAGGAATTTTCGGAAGTATCAGAGTGTTCTGTGAGAGAGTTGATATCAAAATCTCTGTCTTGACTATTATCGTCAGATATTTCGCTATTACTGTCCATATATGCTTCCTTATTTCCACAGTCAATAATTCCATAATTTTCTTCATTTTCTGTAGGTTCACTTCGCTTTCCGATATTTTCTGGTACTGAATTGAAATCTGAAGAAATTGGCACAACTTCTCCTATATCACCATCACTAATCTGGTATACGATCTGCTTCTGTATTTTGATTTCCGGTGATATTTCTTCAGAATCATAAATCCCACAAATATCTTCCAGTGGAAAGGTATTACAGTCCATCAGATCAACCCACCACCCCAGTGGTTTCCTGCTATCAGATGAATTTAAAGAAGAATTGAATACACGAAAAGTTCCACTTGCTTCCTCAAACGGTGTGATTGTATCTCTTATTTGAACACCACCCTGAAAAAAGAAACAATAATATTGGTGATTTGTATCAAGTGATCACTTCAAATTGATGAACTTCAAGTTAGGTTCTATTTGAAATGATGAAAAATTAAAAAAATGGAATGAAAAAGAGTACACTTTGATACAATAAGTGAGAAGCATTGCCTTTGATTCACCCAGAAGTATCCTACTATTACTAGGAATAAATATCGTTTACCTCAATGGACAATTCATTTGTTGGTGGTGTAAAGTCACTTTCATTATCGGTGTCATATATGATGCTAGAATCATCCTCGACTGCTGTTTCACAACATGAGTCCTGATTATTTGATGTATTGTCATCTGTTTGAGAAATATAAGATTGTCAAGAGCTATAAAGAAATGAATAAATAGAAAAAAACAATTAAAATCTCAATAAAATGTATTAACCTAGTTGTATTCAACTAGGTTTTGTTTGAGGGCAAGCTTCTATTCAAATGCGCTAAAAAAACGAATGATTTCCTGTGAGTGAGTGACGTAGGTTATTCGATCAGGAACAGATTTCCAACTTTACCAGTCCATGTTTTTAGTTTGTAATTCAAAATAGGTAGGTACCTATTCTTCTGCTATGAACTTCTGGATCTGTTACTTACATCTTAAATTTTTTTTTTTTTAGTGCGTTTGAAAAAATATTTTTTTCTACCAGTTTTAAAAAGAATCTGGCAAATTAAATCACAGCATTCACTTTCTTGAAATACTGAATTTCGAAATAAAATTCAAAGTCACCGACTTCAAAAACCACGTATTACCAATTTCAAATCGACCTAAATTGTGAATAACCAAATGTCCGCAATTTTAAAGCAGCCATATGATTCCATAAATCACAAAAATCTACGACCATGGCCTTCCCAAAAATTATTAATAAACGCGGCCCCACGTTGGGCGCCAAAATTATGTAACCTTTTTCTTCCTATTAGTTTAAAAAATATATTCAAATCAAGATCTTAAAAAATCAGAAAGAGGTTACATTGCGAACGGCAACTTTTCGCCGGAGAGCACTATGGGTTCGATTACATCAGAAAATTGTTGAGCGCCACACAGCATTTATACGGTAATGAGGATGAACATCTAGTCGCTGTGTAACCAAATGAAATGATCAGGTGGTGAATTGATCAGTAAAAATAAAAAATTAAATATTTGAAAATCTGATGATTCGGTGAGTGAAAATAGTTTTGAAAAGATATAATATCAACATTTTCTTAGTTATTGGCTCTCGTGAGTTGTAGGTGAGAAATTAAACCCAAATTCAACGTTCCGGTACCTGTCGATTTATTGTGAAAACATAAGTGTATCATTTATATGCATTGATAGAGGTGTCAAAAAATTGTTCATCTAGTGCTGTTTGAATTTCAAAATTAGATAATGAGAACGAAGATGTATTCTTGAGAATACGGTGCATAAGCACATACAAGATAATGAATAAAAAAATAGTAATATAGTTAAGTAACTATCAACTCAAGGAATTTTCTTAGAAAAATTCAGAAATGCATTTCATTTACCGCAAAACCATAGTATACTATGCTTACGCTGCACATCATATGTAATGGGGGCGAATTACCTAACATTATATTTGAAGGATGAAGTTCTCTAAATTGAATCGAAAAAATATTAATTGATAAAGAATAAATGTTGCCTGGAATTTTCCTTAGAGTTGAGTTGTCCGGGTGTCCTCTGGAAACTCAAACGGCTCAGATGATATTCAATCTTGTGATGGAAGGCATCATATTAGGTACTGGAATTCAGGTTGAATAGACGATCACAGGAACATAAATGACGACGAAAAGTATGAAAATCCTTGAATGAAATTTCCCATACGGAGTAATATCGGAACTCATGTACGGCAGAACTCCCTCTTAGTGATTCTGATTACTAGTGATGAGATATTTCCCATATCAATATAAAGATTCCAAAATTATCAATCCATAACCATAAACCCTAAAAAGACAGTACTATTGTACTATTGAATATTTTGAATATTTCACAACAGAAAATTTACTTTCCATAAAACAATTCAACGGCTTACCTCTTTGAGGGTTTTTTGGATGTCAAAAAAAAACGGACGTGGATTTCAGGATTCTAAGGGAATCGACCTCTTTTCAGGAAGTGCAGCCTCATTCAGAAAATTACATTTGGAATTGTCCAGATCCGGATGATACCGCAAAAACGTATCTAATTCCAAAAAAAACACAACTGGCCTACCACAACATATCCCTTACTGGGCCTTCACACTCGATCTTCTCTCCGCGATTCCAAAATTCTCATTTTTAAAATTTTTGATCCCCTCTTCTGAACCTCCCAACTGAAATCTCGTAGATTCAATCGAAGGTCGGACTTCGCCGAAGCAAGCCGACGAATTATTGCGATAGGAAAACAATTTGCGAACCCAAAAATGAAACAATATTATTTTTGTAAACACGTTACTTTTAGAAACAATCACAAAAGCCTTACCAATCAAGGAAAATCTCGTAAGATTCAAGATGAAGAATAGCAAGAGAATAAAAATTATTAAGTACTTCAATTTGCTTCATTTTACGAGGAAAACAGAGATCTCACCTAGGCAAATTTTGTCATTTCGGAGAGTATAGCGGGTTGTATACTTCAAGAAAATTTGCCTTATTCGCAAATGGATGAAAGACTCACTCATTTGTGACAAATTAAAGAGAGAATAACAGAAATTATAGTATGAAATATTTACACGCTACAACTTGATGAAAATCCATTATTGAAGTACACTAATATACTACATTATTTAGGGTTCACTATGACACGTGTTTATAAACTGTTCAATCTCCCCTCGTGATGAAGCTATTGTATAGCGAAACACGTGTCGTGGTTAGTGAACCTTAAGTAGTGAAAATCTTGTATTGTAGTACATTAGTGTACCTTCCCAAAAAAACAATTTCGAAACGGGTGTACCTAACGGTTTTGTTTTTACTCAGGAGTTCATTTTCATCATATAGAACTGTCAGATTGTATTATTACTTGAATAATTGTAAAAACCTTTCATATTTCAAGTCAATCAATCAAGCAGAAGTAGATCGAAATCGAGTTGAAAGATATGATTTGTTAGAGTGAAACTGAATGAAAGCTTTTGACGAACAGTTCGAACTTTAAAATTCACCGAAAACGTTCACATATGAAGAATATAAGGGTCCTGTAAACTGTTAACGATTCCTATACACCCTATATGATTCTTTGGACATGCCTACTGGTTAGCATTTTCTTATGAATAATTCCAAAGGGGAGTTAAAAACTGAAATATAAACGGCTGTTTGATTTCAACGATATCAAATGGGAATAGACTCGTTTGTCAGTAATTATTATTAGGTAATTGTTGTAAAAGGTACTTACCTGTTGTTTTATCTAAGGCCAATTTCAAAAATAACTTGCTTCTAGCACTCTTTATTTCAATTTGTTTGAAAACAGTACCAACTACACTTGCCAATTCACCAAAACATAACCTCACTAACCTAACCTACCACCTAACTTCTCGCAGAAAGAAATAGGCGCAATGCAAAAATGCAATGGGAAGGGAATGACATATTTTCATGGAACTATGTTCGAAATGATTTGGCGGAGGTAACTACGTGTGGCACTTTAATAGATATATATGACGGAGGTAAACACGTGCGGCAAGTTGCACGCGATAAAAACGATACTAGCGCTGGTGGCAAATCGCTTAACTTAACGACCAAATCTAAGGATATATATCACTCGAAGTGACCTCCATGCAATTTTTCGTGAATAGCTAGAGATAGGATAGTTATCACCAGTAGTAAAAGAATACGTAAGGTTCGTATTTACCTCCGATATCGGAGGTATATATATATATATATATATATATATATATATATATATATATATATATATATATATATATATATATATATATATATATAAATGATGCCATGTTTCACGAGCTTCAGTTCAGGATTTTTTCAGGTTCTGAACTGAAGCTCGTGAAACATGGCATCATTTATATATATATATATATATATATATATATATATATATATATATATATATATATAAATGATGCCATGTTTCACGAGCTTCAGTTCAGGATTTTTTCAGGTTCTAATTTGTCTCAAAAGTCACTATTGATTTCTAACAATAATTTAGATGGTAGTTGCCTAAGAAGATGAAATTTTCCTTTTGAGAAATTGTGGTTTAAATCATTTAATAAATTTTATTTTCACGAATGTGACAAGAACGATTTGGGATATTTTATTGCATATTCTGATATTCAACCCTCACATGAACATGATTTTTTTTATAGACCAAATACTTCACCACAGTTGAAGGTTTATCTGCCAAAGACTTTTACATCAGATCAGTGACAAAAATCATGACAAATGACTTAGCCCTGAGCTGTAGTTGGGAAGGTCTGAAAAATAACCATAAAGTAGGAGATATGGTTCTACTTCAATGTTCATATGTTAAGATCAAGAATGTTATTTAACATTCTATTCAATTTGTTAGAATTGTTCATCAACACGTTCAAACCAGCAGGATTACTATTCAGCCGAAACGGAAATTTGTATAAACATCCACTTTGTTATTGTTTTGCTAATATTCATTGAAATTTTTATGCGTTTCTGACAGCCTCATGTTTCATTTGTATTAGCAAACGTGTTGAATTAATAATATTCTCATTCCCCACGAAACCAGGTGTTTAGCAGAAATCAATTTTATCATCATATCTTCTTTATTTTTCAGACGCAGTGTCTGATGATTCCCCCACTATGTTGAAGGAATTTGAAGTTCTCACAAAAGATTGGCTGAGACACGCCAAACAGAGGGAGGAAAGAGAGCTTCGTTAATAGTTGAAGATACGGAATAGAGGTCGACCTTCACCCATCTGTTTACCAGATGCAACATTCTTTTTATAGGGTTTCATAAATAGACGAATACGCCTATAATAGGTCGCCTATCAAAATGTGGTCAAGACTATATACAGTGAGATTCAAAAATTTCCACATGGAACGGTATATAGAATTAATTCAAGTCTGTTTTTCGCTGTACCGTTCCATATATTTCAGTGATTATATTCACTAGTACTTTTTTTCTCACGCCTGTTACTGAGGAAGAGATACTGGACGTGATAAAGTCTTTAAACAACTCTAGGTGCACTGATGTCAATCAGTTGAACAGTGTCATCAAAAAAGAAACTTCCAAAATCATTTCAATGCCACTAACTGACTCAATAAACTCAATATTCTGTACAGGTCAGTTTCCAGACGCGTTAAAATTATCACGGATTATTATAATATTCAAAAAAGGTGACAGCACGCTGGTTGATAATTATCGCCCGATTTCCATCATTTGTATATTTTCAAAAATCGTAGAAGAAACGCTAACGAAACGACTGTATCAGTACTTTGAAAACACAAATTCTTCAACGATTCGCAGTTTGGTTTTCGGAGAAATCGTTCAACATCTCAGGCAGTTTACAAAGTTGTCAGCAATGTAATAGAGGCTATCGAACAGGGTCATCACTCAACAATTACTCTTTGCGATCTGTCAAAGGCATTTGACTGCGTCTCTCATGATATTTTATTGGAAAAACTGTCTTACTATGGAATCAGAGGAGTCTCCTTATCACTGATTGAATCATATCTATCAAACCGATATCAATCGGTGTCTTGTAACAATTTGAAATCTAATTTCAGGTTAGTGAAGCATGGAGTGCCTCAGGGGTCCGTACTAGGTCCACTCTTATTATATATATATATAAATGATATCAGCTCATTCATGGAACCAGTCAAATCAGTCTTGTTTGCGGATGATTCGACTTTCATTTGTTCTGACAAGGATATGTCAGAACTTGCGAGAGTGTCCGATGAGGTAGATGAACGAGCTCTTAATTGGTTTTCCATGAACAGGTTGAAGTTGAATACCGATAAAACCCAAAAATTACAATTCTCCACTAGTAATGTCAAGTCAGGGGTGGATACGGTGAAAATTTTGGGTATCACCATTGATAGTGCTCTAAGCTGGTGCAATCATACTGATCAGCTGAGAGGAAAATTATGTAAAACACTCTTCATTTTACGCCAACTGAAAGGAATAACTGACTACGATACTCTCAGAACTATTTACTTTTCGCTATTTCACTCACATATCAATTATGGCATTGTTCTCTGGGGAAACTCCTCTGCTGCTACGAAGGTGTTCGAATTACAAAAAAGGGCCATCAGAATTTTGAGTAAGGTATAGAGAGCAGGGTATAGAGATCATTGCAAACCTCTTTTTCTGAAATTTGGAATTATGCCTTTACCAACCTTATTTCTATATAATGTTTTAATAGAAATACATAAAAACTCAGCCACCCTGACCAGACAAGATGATATCCATGATTATAATACTAGAAACTCAAATAAAATCAGAACCAAACGATATCGTTTAGAAAAATCGAAAAAAAACTCCCTAGATTATAATCTCTACAACTATCTACCAGACAACATAAAAAAGCTCAGTCTGTCTCTATTCGGAATTCATTGAAAGAATTTCTTCTGAGATTTTGCTTTTACTCTATATACAGTTACATACATTTAATTTTTTAAAGTTTTTGCTATTTTATATGTATTTTATAATTCTATACTTTCAACAGTGTTCGGCTGAATGCAACACTTGACTTGCTACAAACATAATTCTCTATGTAATTTAGTCAATAAACACTTTACTTTACTTTACTTTATTCACCGTTTCAAACCATATTCTTTCAATTGTACATATTTTCAACAAAAAAATATCGTTTTCAAATCTACTAACCACTACTTTCTAAACCAATTGGGTGAGTACACTCAATGCACAGGAGTTTGTCTGATAATACTTTGTGTATATATTTACAAATCGCATCCATCTTTGTACCTCAGAAGATGGAAGAATCAATCGCCGAAACATTGGCAAATAAAATTGTGAACAATGTGTAGTGTATTTCTGTTCTAACCGCTCGTGAAAACAACCAACTGAATTATTGATGTTAGTGATTGTTAGTATATGTAACAATGAATGAAATATTGTAAAATAAATTGTTCTTATGGAATATGGTATTTCAATTATCTTCCAACTAGGTGGATAAAGTACCATTTAATCCGAAGGTAACTGGGGCTTAATTATCCATCCATATGTGAATTATAATGTGCACTCTATAAGTAATAAAGTGACTTCTAATGAGAAAATGAAAGTGATTCTCCTTGCATGAAACTGGAGTCGCCTTCAATTTCACATTGTGAAGTTGCCGTTATCTGAAATGAGCATCTGTGTGACGTCAATGAAAAACAACGTAGAACTCACATATTGCGTACTTTCTATATCATTGTGACTCCTTGTGAAAATCAAAGAGCTACTCTGTTTTTTCATTAAGGGATACCCCCTTTTAATTTACAGTACGATGTTTGTGAAACCTCAATGTGATTCAAGTTTGGAGTCGGAAAATGAACTTCACATTGAGTTCATGGAGAGTTGTATTTGGTTTCAGAATACGAAGTAAAAAACGACCAAAAGGGTCCAGAATAGCAGTTCACGAGATGAGTATGGGAGTCGCATCACACTTCACAGCGGTTTTTTGTGACGTGAAAGTGAGATGCATAGACTTATGTGAGAGGAGTTTGTGTTAACAGGGATAATACATCCAAAAAGGTTACCCTATCACATCCCATGAACGTCCATAGTATATATTAGATGCTTCAACGGATATCTTTCGGACGTCCAACATATCCATCATGGATATCCATAGTGGATACATAGGATGTATGTGTGCTATCTGGGATAGCATAAAATGGATTTTCATTGAAAATCCATTGGATGTTTGATGGGTATCCAATAGAGTTCCGACTGGAATGGACATAAATTGGATCTCCAATGGAAATCCATCGGATGTCTGATGGGTATCCAATGGACTTCCAATGTATGTCCAATGTTTCTGACATGTATCATCCAGTGGATGTCCATCGGACATATATATTGTGGAATGCTGTACATCCAATGGATGTCCAGGGTATCCATAGCTCGACGTCCATTGGTTGTCCAATGGATTCACTTGTGTTGTCTGAGCAGTTGTCATATCTTTGAAATGTTTGTGTATCTCCTAAAACAGATGATAGTTGTGAAATAACTCAAGAATAAAGCGAACTTAACTACCTAATACAACACTATGATACTAACCATAGTAAATACTAATATATCATGAACGTGAAGTGGTGAACGAGTCAACATTTTATTTAGACTCCATTTCTTGCTATTCAAATTCGATTCTTGAGGTGAGTAATTTCGAAACATTGGAAAGCCAAAACTGCCAACCTGAAATCGAATAATACATTGGTATGAAATAGTCAAATTAGTGGGCAACACAAAATGTGTAATCAGGTTTGCGGCCTGCATAGCTGCTAAATACCATATCGTCGGGTTACTGCAGAAACAAGATAACTCCATTATTGGCATTTTTGTGTTAAGTGCAGTTTCGGCTTCAACATAGTTCGAATAATATACTGCATAAACAAGACAAGTGAAAACGAAGTTTGCGTAGGTGACACACAGGTGGTCAATAAAAGCTAATTTTATTTTGATACAACTGGAATACACACAAAGAAGATAAGTGCTTTTGAACCTAAATATGATAATAACATTATACCTGAGTGCAAATATTATGTTTGCCAAAACAAGTCGAGTGGCAAATAAATTATTTTCAATAGATGTATTCAACTTGATTCTTCATAACGTTTCCGCCAAAATAAGATAAAAGGTATATAACTCATCATTGACGAATTTAGTCGGTTCTATTTCTAATACTGTGTCTGCAAAAAGAAGATAATACCCACATAACTGATTTTTGCTGATCATGTTCACATCGGATATCAGTTTGAAATCAAATAACTGTCATTCATCTGCTTTTTGCTGTACGACTACCATATACATGCCGTGTTAGTACTATCATTTCTGGCGGTATAATAATATTCAATGACACCAAGCTGTTTCCCAACCTCAAAATTTGCAGTGTGCACGTGCCAATTTTTGTTGTGTTTTGGTAGTATTAATGATATAAAAATGTCGTATCGTGGTGCTGTTATGCTGAAAATGGTACTGGAGCATAATTCAGATGATGGTGAGTTTTTATATTGAAGTGGTAGTGTTAATTTTATTGAATATTTTCTATCCTCAAAGGCAGGGATCAAAATGCAGCAAGTCCCTCTGGCTGTGATTCTAATAGTAGGGGTTTCCTATTAGATAATGTACAATTCGAAGGAGTGGTTTCGCAAAACTGTTCTGATCAACAAATTGATATAATAACTGACATCGACGTGCCTGGTACCTCAAGAGAACATGTTGATGTGAATGATGGAGTGTCGTCAGAGTTGGATTCAGATCAAGAACTGATATCTCGTGAACTTGATGGTTTTATTGAGGATTCCGATTGTTCAGTTGAGGACAAAGATTACATTCCGGAAGCGGGAGCCGAAGTAGATGAGAGTAAGTCATAAGTTATTTATACCAAATTCATGGTTCCATAAAATAATGATTACATTTTTGCCGCGGTTGCAGTTTTGATCAACATTCGTGCAAAACTGCATTTTCTTCATTCCGAAAGTTGGAAAAAATATTTGCAAATGCTATTCGGCTTCGAGAAGTTCAGACAAATCAAAGAAAATTTAGCGCAGAGCGATTTGCGGCCTCTAATGAGCCAAACATTGAATATCAAATTATAGCAAACATTTACAGGAAAAATAATTTAGTTTTGTTTTTCAGGCACTGACGAAGATGTGTTACACGAATCAAAAAAAGATGACAAAGTTAGAATACGGTGGAAGAAACAGACACCAAGTACATGGAAAAAGAACATTGCGAAACGTCAAAAAATTGAGTCTAAATCTCCTAAACCGGTTGATTGTACAAAATGCCGCTTTGAATGTAACGGAAAGTTTTCCGAAGAGGACAGATTTTTGATATGCAAGAACTATTGGAAATGTGATTTCAGTCACCGGAAAGATTTGATTTTGCATAAAGTGGAAAGTTACGTTCCAGAGAGACGGAGAATATTAGCTGTTGGCGGCAGAAAACAGCGATCAGATTCTAAGCGTTACTTTCTTGATTATAATGGCAGTAGGAATAGAGTCTGCAAGGACTTTTCCATTGAAACACTAGCAATCAACTACACCTCAGCTACAGCTCAGGGCTAAGTCATTTGTCATGATTTTTGTCATTGCTCTGGTGTGAAAGTCTTTGGCCGATAAACCTTCAACTGTGGTGAAGTATTTGGTCTATAAAAAAATCATGTTTATGTGAGGGTTGAATATCAGAATATGCAATAAAATATCCCAAATCGTTCTTGTCACATTCGTGAAAACAAAATTCATTAAATGATTTAGACCACAATTTCTCAAAAGAAAAATTTCATCTTCTTAGGCAACTACCATCTAAACTATTGTTAGAAATCACTAGTGACTTTTGAGACAAATCAGAACCCGAAAAAATCCTGAACTGAAGCTCGTGAAACATATATATATGGATGAGCCAAGTGGCGTTCCCAGTATTCGTCATGGTGCATTCGAGCATTAGTCGTTGTTCGAATGCGGTCAATCGCTGTGCTGATGAGTCCCAAAGGACGAAACTGCAGTCCACAGATAGACCATACCATGACGTCTGCTGGTAATTATCAGCCTTTGGCGACATGCATTGGATTGCATATTTGTGGTTCCAAATGGAACCTTCTGCACGGAGGCTTTCGGATGAAAATTCTGGAAGCATTCGCTGGGCTTGTTGTCAAAAAAAGTGACAACATCACACGAGTGTAATGGCGGAAAACTTCGGTTATCAGACGTTCCTCGTGAATCTCGCACTTTGTTGCAGATTAGGCCTACGCCGGCCACTTCCACCAGATCCAATGCTTTGTCAATCCACCACGAGATGGCGCTGAGTTCACACTCATCGTAAGATCGTGGAGGGATGAGCCAAGTGGCGTTCCCAGTATTCGTCATGGTGCATTCGAGCATTAGTCGTTGTTCGAATGCGGTCAATCGCTGTGCTGATGAGTCGCAGAGGACGAAACTGCAGTCCACAGATAGACCATACCATGACGTCTAAATTGTTCTAAAATTGTTCGTTTTCGTTAACCAGCTGACGAACGTCAACCCTCAGAAGTCGAAACTTGTGCGAGCAATGGATCAACGAGGCCTTACCTTTTAACGTGCGATTACCCAGCACAGTGGCCCGGCGAGGATTCGAACCCCGGCCTTCCGCCTTCCGCGTCTGCTGGTAATTATCAGCCTTTGGCGACATGCATTGGATTGCAGATTTGTGGTTCCAAATGGAACCTTATGCACGGAGGGTTTCGGATGAAAACTCTGGAAGCATTCGCTGGGCTTGTTGTCAACAAAAGTGACAACATCACACGAGTGTAATGGCGGAAAACTTCGGTTATCAGACGTTCCTCGTGAATCTCGCACTTTGTTGCAGATTAGGCCTACGCCGGCCACTTCCACCAGATCCAATGCTTTGTCAATCCACCACGAGATGGCGCTGAGTTCACACTCATCGTAAGATCGTGAAGGGATGAGCCAAGTGGCGTTCCCAGTATTCGTCATGGTGCATTCGAGCATTAGTCGTTGTTCGAATGCGGTCAATCGCTGTGCTGATGAGTCCTCACCGTGAATTTTTCACCACCTTATAATATTGGTAAATGATAAATCAATTGGCTTGTAATCAGTTATGAATATATTTCCATTTCTATATTCCGTTATGCCTTTGTCTCTGTAGATATGAATCATGCTAACTAGCATGACGCGACGATTTGAGAGAAAAAGGTGATTTCAATTGATATTCAGTTGAAAATATTGCTTGAAAGTTGGAAACGCTAAAAAAATCATGGTCTGAAAATTTCTTTCATGTCTATTCCTTGTGATCACCATAGTTGAGGTATGTTTCATACAGCAAACTTTCTATTTGTTTGAATGATATATAGGTATTTTTTCAAGCCTCCATTAGAGCTATTTTTTCATTCTTCAGATACAGACTTTGTTGTAGAGGTTAATGGGTACTTGGATGGAATTTGATAAGATTAGTTGAACACCCTTACTATTGTCTGAGAAGAAAGTTTTCATCATTTGAAATATCAATTCGACGGTGTAATACAATCCTCTCGAATTTTCACTCGTGTAGACTTCAATAGGAATAATCATTATCAATAATAACTGAATATTCATTCATCACTTACATTTATATTGAATGTACAATGATCCCAGCCAACACAGTTACATCGCAGAAACGTCCCTGCGATATCACGACGAGGCGTGTGACGTCCCAAAACTTGTCGCAGGGAACTTGCATTTACGTCGCTCACTTGTCGCGATGTCACACTCAGGCGACATCGCCTGTGTGTGACACAACTGCGACAAGTTTTGTGACGAAATTGCGACAAGTTTTGTGACAAAATTGCAACAAGTTCTGTGACAAAATTGCAACAAGTTTTGTGACGAAATTGTGACAAGTTTTGTAACAAAATTGCGACAAATTTTGTGACAAAATTGAGATCAGTTTTGCGACGTAATTACGACAAGATGTGCGATCACTCTGCGATTTATTTCGCTATCAATCTGCGACGTACTTTCTGCCTTTAATATGTGGAATATATTCTGAAATCTATCCAGAAATATTGGCAGGCCTGTATTCTAAATCATTGATATTTCATGAATATTACCAGAATTAAATACACTAGACATCATAAGAGCGACATCTAATGGACATCATAAGAGTGATATCTACTGGAATGTCACAAATATCACATCAACTCGATATCGCAATAGTTACATGCCAAATGTGTACATCGCAGCGACCTAACAAAAGTAATGTCTCAGTGTTACTTGATAGTGACATCGCAGGGATGTCATGTCACATATGCGTTGGCTGGGATGATTCATTGCCGCATTTTGGAAGTTGAACCCACTGGTCGACAAATATTTGGACAACATTGAAAATTTACCTTCATGGCCAAATATTCTTCATCGGGAGCTCTGAATGGGAATTGATCGAATCAATGCTTTGTTGCGACTCTTGCTTCCTTGGGTTGATAACCTTTATTCTGTCGATTCAAGAAAACACATATTTTTGAGAATTTCTCTACATCTTATTTATATTCAAAATAGATTCACTGCTGACGGAGCACTTCGCCTTGCCAACACATGTGGCATTTCAAATACATTTGATTTTTATGTCAAGTTGACACTTGTTGGATGAAAAGCAGAGTTTGAACAATGCCTACTCTATTCGAATCACTGTCATTGTGATATAGAAATATTTGCATGATCTTTGATTTTTTCAAGATTTATATTTCTCATATTTGAAAAACAATAATGCATAACTCTAACAAAAGTGTTTTGTGTGGCTCGTACGGTTGGTGGACTTGGCTACGTGTTGTCCGACAATCTCCGTGTTCCAGACACAAAGCACATTTGAAGCGTTGATGTTCGTAAGGGGGCGTCAGCTAATTATCAGAGAAACCGAACCCATTAAACTCATTGCGCTCTTCTATGGATACTCAATGAACTTTTTTCTACGATCGTTATAAGAAATGAACTTTTAAAAATTCATCATCGTTTTATCAAGTACCACTTTTTCAAACACGTGGCAGGAGCGGAAATTCAAGCTTCTATCGGGATAGCCATTACATCCAAAATTTTACGAGGAGAAACCACGTCTGGAGAAAGCAAATGCAATGAGAATAAAATAATAGCTGCTCATTTTCGTAATAGCGTAACAGCTATTGGTCCACGATTTTGAGTCACGATCACCACACTGGTGGTAAGCGGAAGAATTGCAATATGTTTCAAACTGTTTTGTGGAAAAGAAATTTATATAAAGAGAGGTAAAAATGATAGGATGTTATCAGAATACAATACCTTTTTCTCATATCTCTACAATGGTGATAGCGGTGGGATTTTTGTGATAACTTAGGACAGCCGTTGGTAGCAGACTACCTACCGCACGTTTTGAGAAGAAAATGGGAAAGGGCGAATTTCGTATGCTGACTAAGCATTATATTTTGCGAAAACATTCACGATATAGTTTTAGCCGATCGGAGATTCAGAGTGATAGATTGTAGAAGCCATAGGCATCTCAGTAGTTCAAAGTTTGAATTGATCACTTGGGTATGAGAAAGCTTTCCGCAAGATGGGTGCCGCGTTTGCTCAGAATCGACCACAAACGCAACCGTGTGACAATTTCGCAGGAATGTTTGGCGTTGTTCAACCGCAATATGGACAAGTTTTTGCGCCGTTTCGTAACCATAGATGGAACGTGGATCCACCGCAACACACCGGAGACCATTAACAGTAATAAAAAAAGTGGGTTCCTCGAGGTGAATCGGCGCCAAAGGAAAGGTGGGAATGCACGCGGTATAATCCACATTGAACTCCTTCAAAAGGGAATAACAATCAATGGCAAATATTATACCAACTTATTAGGTCGATTCAATGAGGAATTGAGAAGGAAAAAGTTTTTTCCCGCCATATCGGTATATTGTAAGGCCTCTTGAATCTACTAATTCAAAAGTGATCTGTCTAACATTTTAATATTGTTTCCGGGCCCTATGAACACTGCTGACATTCTGAATTAAATACCTTGCGAACCAACTTGCATATTCTGTTAACTTCTGGAAATGATGATTGGTCAAATTTTCTGATTTTCAACCTGAAATGACATG
Source organism: Zygogramma bicolorata (assembly GCA_032362365.1). NCBI lineage: Eukaryota > Metazoa > Arthropoda > Insecta > Coleoptera > Chrysomelidae > Zygogramma > Zygogramma bicolorata. The sequence goes on along the minus strand of JAVJAQ010004378.1, from coordinate 26,008 downwards.
TGAATACCATGGAACAGCGGAGGTAAGATTGAATGAAAATACTGCCTTTGACATCGAAGCGAAGTAGAAACAGGCAGTGAGCAGTAGTACCAAGCGAAAAATAGAATTATGGCAGTTCACAGCAACCAGTTTAGTTTATTAGGTAGTTATAACCTTCGTATTGGTGACTAAAATGTTTGTTTGGATCAACGATATTCTGCGTCAATAATAGGGGGCTTACTGGTGGAAACATTAAAGACAACTAATCCTTACCCAGAATATTATAAATATATTAGTTGACTTCAGGTGGTTGTCATCGTCAGATTTTATGAGTGGGTACTGGCTCACTTATCCAGAAGAAAAAAAGAAGACTGCCTCTTACACCGGTAGTAAACTTCTCCATTTCAAAATTATGCTTTTCTGGTTATACGATGCATCGGCAACATTCGAGTAATTGATGGAGCAGATATTGGGGGACTCATTTGGAAAACGTACCTCGTATATATAAATATCTGTCAAACCTGTTTTAGGGTACGTCGAGTTCTTGAAGAGGGTTGTAAAGGATCCCGAAGAAATCAAGGCAGATCAAGAGTGGTCACGATCCAAGAACAAACAGGATATAAGAAGTTTCCTGAGATTCTGTTGCTCTTACAAACGTTTTGTTGTGGATTTCGGTGAATTTGCTGAGACATTGCATAGTCTCGCCAAAAAAGAGCCTCTTTCGTTTGGTCACCAGATCATCAGCAAGCCTTATTCTGAAATGCCAGTATAGAAAAGTCTTGCGAGCGCTGTCACAGAAACCAGTATCACCCACGACCACCTACCTCCAACTAGTATATCCGTAGGAGTAGCATTACTCAAGAGGCTAACACTATAGCGAAAGCTCTTTTACAGATTGTGATTGCCAGGCAAAGAGAAACCCTTGAACTGAAATCAGATCAGGGTCGCAACTTCGGAAGCCTGGAAAAAATGGTAACTCTTTTGAGAATCAAGGGAACCATCAATAAGGCTCTTCGTTCCCAATCTGGTGAAATGGTCGATAAACATAACGCATCATGGCCAACAAAGTCTCGATGCTCCCGATTGACTCATCTATCAGAGCTGACGATAAAGAAGTATATTTTCTGGAATTCCTAAATGAACTGGAGGAGAGACTAATGATCGTCCAAAAATTCACCAGATCCAAGCTGCAACTGACCAGTATAAAATGAAGGTGGAGTTTGGTAAGACGTCGGTGACAGTAAACGTCAAAGAGAGCGACGCAGTATGGCTTCACCAACCCCAACGGTGGAAAGGTTTATGTTTCAATTCCCACTTGGAATGTTTCGAAGAGCAAACAGCCTTAGGAGAAGTGGCAGTGTTGGTTAGAATAGTACAGAGAAAAAAATGTTTTCGAGCAATAGAGATCATTGAGGCAGTTTTTAGCGACAAGTTCATTTCATTAGCGGGGGCAGTTTGTGCAATATTTTGTTGTGTATAATTGAGTCTTGAGTGATTGAATTCGTTCTGGTTTCGTTACCGAGTAGTATTTATCAACGAACCCACAAAAAAAAAGAAACAAAAAGATTTGTTTGGCGAATAATGAATTTATTCCATCTCCTACGTGCACAATATTCATTGAGAAGGAACAATGCTTATTTGCTTACAATGCTTATATTTGATGTATCCAGTTCAAAAATAAATTTTAGGACCCACGACGGATTTTTTTCCCCCGAACGAAAAATAAATCCTTCAATAGAAAGTTGAAAAAGTGACAGTCTTATAAATCATTTTTTTTAATGGATGAATGTATTTTCGAAATAAAAAATGTCTATCTCCAACATTGGATGTGAAAGGAATATTACCTTTTTTGGAATTGATTAGAACACAGAAGACAGTGAATAGAAGTTGATTCCATACCGAAGCGAAATATACATCATGAATCCCAGGAAAAAAATATTGGTAAAATATTGCTAAATAGAAAAATGGGGGTTTAATTAATTCAATAGAATGAGCACAATGTAAACGTTCAATATCTACGAATTATGAAAAGAAGAAGAATATCTATTGTTGACACTCTGTCATGCATGGCTTTTTTTTAATAAGGTTTGGTTTTGGTCAGCTACACTTGATGGATCTTAGTGGCCCAGATGACACCACCATGAATTGACTTCTGACAATAGCCGTGTAGTCTATTTGGCAACTCTTTGGTTCATCTCATGATCCATATAAAATATGATGAAGAATACCCCATGTCTATGGAATCTATTTCAGAACAAAGGAAAATCTTAAAAGCCCCATCAAAATAGGCAAAAGTTCATCTAGATTCCGGCTATTCAGTCATGGAGAAGGGAAAGTGGTTAGTAACTTCCTCATCTTCCTCTTAGGATTTATTTTTGACCTTCGTCCGTTCAACTGATTAGTAGATATAGGTCGGTGTGGCCAAGCAGTCTGAGGCACCATGAGTATATTCAATTTTAATATTTCACTGCTGGTTTGAATCGCGGTCGGGACAGAATTTTTTGACAAACAATTATTGTGGGTTGCCTTGATAACAATCTTGGTAGGTGTGATATCTATATTGAATACACCAACCGACCTGGTAGCACTGTGGGTTTTTTGGGGTTTCCCTAGAGTTGATATAGCAAATGTGTTACCATGAAAATAAGTAAGACGCCCCAGAGCGCTTCGGCACCCAAGATGATTAGCCAACGTTTGCCCGTACAAGGCTCTGCCTTCTGGGCGTACTCGTAGGAATGTTCAGCAAAAAAAATATATGAGAAAGAAAGGATTGTATCCTTTTCTGGAGATGGGAATCCCTAGCAGAGTCCCGCACGCCACAGGAATGCGAATACAGGAGGGTATTTGATGAATGGAGAATCGCTGATCGCCTAAGTTTTTCAATTGTTCGGTCATGAAATATTGGTTTTCAATTCATTATGATGGTTCACTACGTATAACAGAAATGAAAAAAACTATGAAAAAGTACAATGAGTAGTTTTGAGAACACCAATTTGTTCACAGCACTTTCCATATATCAATAGACGAATGTACGATGAGATTGGAACCTTTGGTGTGAAAGTTGAAACTTTTCCTAGAGATCAATTACCCTAACACCAAACTGATATTTTTTCACTCGACGCACGTCCGATATGGACTTTGTTTGTTACTGCTACTTATTCTAATTAATTTCTGACCATTTATTCATACAGTTTTTGAACACCTTCGAATTCTTGAAAGCGATAGACAAGTGTGTTTTTTTCTTGTTAAACATTAACAATTCTGAGAAATCTTCATCTCTCATTGAACTAGGTTTTTCTCACTTCAAAGTGATAATAGCTAGAGCAGCTGCTGATATTCCGTGAAAATATTCTAAAATAACACGAAACACGAATACGACCTATTTATTGCCAAAAAAAAACAAAAAAAACTGTGCAGGTAGTTCATTGTCGAGAAATGAATTAGAAATAGTAGCAGTAACATATCGGGCCGAGAAACTTTAGGTATATAAACAGCTAATTATCTTCTCCTGAAGATGCTAACCTTGTTAGCGATACGCGGTCGAGTGCAAAAATATCACTTTGGTGTTAGGGTAATTGATCTCATAGATGAATTTATTTTCTTTTTCCTGTAGGAAACAATATTTTCAAGTTTAAATTTTTATCAAGAAGTGGAAGGTTTTTTTCAGATGAATGAATTCTTGAAAAATCGGCTCGGCAACAGTTTTAATATGAATATATATTCAATTATTTGTGCGAGCAGAAAAATACCTATTTGTGATTTGGTTGTAACTTCCATTATGTAAGCGTTTCTGTGATAATATCGATATTGAGGTTGAGACAGTTATTCAACATCCTTCGTAAGATATGTCAGAAGATGTACCTATTACCTATGTCCTCTCGAATTTCATTATTCGAGCCCCTTCCTACATCGAAGCGGAAAACTAACAGTGGTGTCTCAAAATCTCCTCCCTGCTGCTCCAATTGCTCGCTTCCAAATAAGTGTGCGTAGGTACGTACGAAATGATCTCATCCAAAACTACCTCAGAGAGCCGCCTGGATGGAAACATTGCTAGTTTTTACCCACTTCAATCCGTTGTCATAGCAGCAAAATGCAAATGACCACGTAGGGCTTTGGAGGACCCCCCGCTCCCCTCTTCTTCCTTCACCAGGCGGAAATATAAGTATATTTTCAGATAATTTGGATTCATTGAGGCCCTATTTTTTCGATACGCTGTGAAGCAAATTATGTGGTTCATTATTGTCGTAACTTCTGAACGAATAGCTGCCTTTACAAGTTTATGTGAGATTTAGTGTGAAATTGGTTTTGAAAATAATCCAGGTAAGTGAGTTATTTGATTCATAGACCAATATTTGAAATCATCATTTTCTATTTCGATCGTGCATTGGAACCGATTTCCTCTTCCAGGAATGAACGATCCAATTGAAGGATGGGGGGGAGGGGGGGGGGGAAATAGAACTGTGTCGAACTTAATTCTACCTATCAAACAATTAAGCAATTCTTTGGAGGGAGTGAAAACGTGAAATTTGTAATCAGGCTACATGTGATCAACCCCATTACTTCTTGCAACCGCGCCTGCTATTGACGAGTCATGGCTGCCAATAAATTGGCGCGAAAGACCTCTACCTCGGAAGGTAGCTCATGCTGCCGTCCTAAGACGAATTCGCGTGTCAGTCCGGCCAACCTATAAGAAAATGAAAAAAATTGTTTTTTTTTTAAGAATATTTCACGTTTCCTTACCGCTTATAATTTTTTTGGTGTTTTCAGATTTATATCGATATATGTACACCTTTTTGAAACATTCGAAAAAAATTAAGATTTTCATTCGAGAAAAATGGTAGGAAACTCATGTGTCGCCCAGTATTTCGTTTTTTTTTGCGAAGACCTTACTGGCTTTCATGTACTTGAAGTTTTTCAATATTTTTCGAAGCCTAGATATCGAAAAAAATTATAGTGAATAATATAATTTTTCACCCTTGGAAAGGGTTAGCAGCACCAACCAATTTGAAATTTCAAAATACATTTTTATTGTTATATTTCAGAAGTGTCAAATGCTGTAGTGACGTTCAGTTTGCCAGCAGTTACTCTGGGCAACGGCCGTGAATTTTTTTGCCGGCCGTCACTCTGAGTAACGGCCGAAAAATATCATTCTGCGGCCTCTGTTGCGGCTACAAAATACTCGTTTTGCGCCCGGTTACAAGAAAAGTATATTTGTATGGATCCCTGTCTATCAATTGACAGAGGCATAATTTTTATTTTGAATTCAACATCCATATCATTTCATCAACATAACCATCTGTGATATCAGTAACTTATTCCTCAGCTTAAGAACCAGCTTATTGGTGGTATGGTTAATTCAAAAATTTTTATTCCGAAGACCATACTGCCTTTTATGTAGTTGAATTTTGTCAATATTTTTCGAAGCCTAGATTTCGAAAAAAGAATCGTTAATAATATAATTTTTTCACCCTTGGAAGGGAAAAGGGGGGACGGAGAGTAAAAAAACAGTATCAAACGTCACGCTTCCCTATCTGTGTATCAGTTCTCTGTGAAAATTAATAAAGAACAATTATTGGCCATATTTGATGTGAAAACTCTCTAAGTGAAAAGCTTTCCACTATTTTTATAGGTCAACTTCACAAAATCATCAATCCAATATGAGTGTATTGTTACGATATTTGCTTGGGTTCGTTTATTAAAACTCCAAACGACACTTTACTCTTTTTATTATAACTTTCTATTACTATACAATACAGTACAATCGCTCAACTTAATCTCTCTGATGAACTCTGATCCATTTGCTGACTAAAAACTCTCTACTTCGACTCCTCCACTTAGCTATAGAAACTCTGATATCCGAATAACTCTGAATAACTCCGCCTGCCACAATGAACTGTCTTCCTTTTATACTTGGCGTCCATCGATCTGGAATCCTCTAGTCCTAGAGAGGGCGATGTTTTCCTAGAATTCGCTCAGTGGCGGCGTTAGGGATTTTCGTAACAGTATCCTATGTGGAATTGCAATTCAAACATTTTTTGTCCCAGGAAATTTTTAGTTGAATTCAATGGCAAAATGGTTACAGGCAATTTTTTATAAAAAAATCACAAAAAAATGTTTTTTCAAGTGCCACCACTGATAATGAACTGAACATTACTAATTGTCATAGTATATATCAGCCTCGTTGAAATGATGGCATAATATCACCTTGGACACCTGGGCTTTCTGCCATTTTTTTAATTGGAAATTTTAAAAATACTTTTCAAAGTTCTTAAGGGGGGGCCCGAATTTCTCCAATATTTTTCGAGACCTATATTCCGAGAAAAAAATAAAACGTGAAAAGGTAAATTTTTCACCCTCAGAAGGGAAACGAGAGAGGAAGAGTTCTGGGTAACAACATTCGCAGGTCGAAATTTCGTGATTGAGGGAATTTTGACTACCTAAACCGAGAATACCCTTTCAGGTGCTCTTGATAGTATACTAAAAATTGCACCATATCGATTCCACCAATTGTTGAAATTCGACACCTTATAATTCGAAAACAGTATTCTTTCTGATTCAGTGCACTTAAAAAATAACAAATTATCGATGAATTTGTTTTAGAAGAATATCCTTCAATCAGTTATCTATTATTTTCGTTATCTTTTACCTTATGTATGAAATCATTGTTCAAACCAGAAATTGTTGAAAAAGCTCGTCAATCAAATTGAACTCATTTTACACTTTGGTACATTGTTATGTACGACCCAGGTGCCCATGGTCATATTATTTCATCATTTCAATTAGTAACGTTCATTTCATTATCAGTGGTGCCACTTGAGAAAAAAAACCTTTTTTTGTGAATTTCTTATAAAAAATTGCCTGTTACTATTTTGCCATTGATTTCAATGAAAATTTCCTGGGACAAAAAATGTTTGAATTGCAATTTCACATAGGATACACTCATATTGGATTGATGATTTTGAAAAGTTGACCTATAAAAATAGTGGAAAGCTTTTCACTTGGAGAGTTTTCGCATTGAATATGGCCAATAACTGTTCTTTATCAATTTTCACAGAGAACTGATACACACAAGTACGAAAGCGTGACATCTGTTACTGTTTTTTTACTCTCCGTCCCCCCTTTTCCCTTCCAAGGGTGAAAAAATTATATTATTCACGATTATTTTTCAGATAGACTCTTCCATTTTGTGAATAATGAACGACTATCATGATATACTCATATCAACAGAGAGGGTTTGTGACTTTTTTATGTTACTTCCTATACCCCTTACACTCCGGACATACTATAAATGGAGATATGAAGTCGCCCGTTCTTTTCTCAACTCTAGGTGGGATCAGAACACATGCTAATTTTTTTCAAAATTTTTCAATGTCGTTTTGACAGTTTTTGATGATACTCACAATTGTGTTGGCCAGGAGCATATACGGTACACGCACAATTGTGACACTGTCACATTTGTGAGGGTTGGGTGTGTACAGTTACTCTAGAGCAATGAAAAAATATTAATTAAGTTATTTACTATGGAATTTCAAAAAACAGTTCTGACTTTCATTCATGCATAGATGAACCTTACATTTGCTGCATGAAACTCTGGACCTACTTTGACAAGATTCTAATCTACAACAAAGAGGGTTCTTCAATTCTTCTTGAATAGGCCAGTGACTGAAACCATCATATCTCTTGTCACTGCAAGGCAAAGGAGATGGTCTCATTTTCTTTGGATGACGTTCTTCACATTCATCTTCCCCATCAGTATGCTCTGCTGTTGAAGTTTTACTTCCAGATAATAAATATTCTGCTAATTCCAATCGAAAAGATAGGAAATCTTTGATCTCTTTGGCTTTATATTTGTTGCTTCTGCAATCTTGACGATATTCCATCCAACTATTGACGATGGCTAGATCAAATAGGTGTAGGATTACTTTGAACACCGACCTAGAAAAGGAATCATTTGTTCGTCTATAGAGAATGCAGTTCGGGAGTATCTCTTAATTTCCAGGCATCTATTTCTAACCAAATCAATCATCGGCTGAACTCTCCACAGACGATTATTTTTTTTACTTTGCTCTGTCACCATGCAGGCATCGACAACATGGAGATTGACTCTCAAGAGGTGAAACCTATCTCGTGGCATTTTGTCCGCAATTGCAGGAAATTTAAACCTAGTACTCCAATAGAAATGTATTCGTGGGAATTTAATACAGCCCATTATTGCATGTATTCCGAAAAAAGTTTTGATTTCTTCAGGAGTCACTATCGGTTTCAGTTCCTTGCCATTTTTTTGTAAATAATACTGAGCAGTACGTTCTGCACATATTTGGAAAAATGAATCTCCCAAATACTTTCGGAAGTAACACCAAGGTGTTAAAACTTCCGTTGGATCAGGAAGGACATATTCGGGTCCATTTTCGCCTTCGAAATTATTGACTCTGCTCCATTTCAGTATAGGTACCTTTTTGTTGTTGTGTACGGTACATTGATCCGTATAATCATCACTTGCTTCATCGCTGTCTTCAACTTCTTCATTTTGTACATCAGAAACTTCTTCTGATGGTATTCAATCCTCGTCGTTCTCGCCATCTTCAATTTCCCAATCAGAATCAATTTCATCTGAAAGTCCGTATATTTCATCTGGATTAGCAGCCAGTCTCGCTAAGTCAATATTTCGAGTGGATCCTAAAAAAAACACACTTGAATATTACCTATCTTTTTCACTAAAAGTAGTTCACTACTATTCTGCAATTTTGAAGCGTTCACTCCCAGCCCTCACAAACGTGAATCTCTTCAAATCATGCATTTCAACCGTTCACTCCAAACACTCACAAACGTGATGTTGTTCAAAACATCCCTCTGAAATTCTAACCTCAATTCAAAATTGAATGATTGTGTGTAAACATGCAGATATACTGTATTTAAAATAACGGTATGTCAATTAATCAGTGTAAAATAGAATAAAAATGATTACTTACTTCTGGAAGTCATATTGATACACCTGCCAGAAAGTTACGAGCTTTCACACACCAACAAAATATGTTCACAACTGGATTCAAGCTAAACAATAGCTATCAGGTGGTAGATCGGAACACTCACAATCGTGTGATACCGTAGCAATTCGCTCAAAATGAAATTTAAACCTAATGTCACCTATGAATACGACACTCACAATTGTGAGTGTACGGAGCGTAAGGGATACAGAAGTTTTATATTATTTTTTCAGGAGAAAAAGCCATAAATCATCACCTCATAATATGGTTGAAAATATAAAAGAATTTTATTTTAGAGGCCCTCGAGATGAAGAGAAACGATTTGCCCCAGGAAGTTCCTACAATTTTCTCTCACTTCAAGAAACCAATTGTGAAGCTGGAGAAATAAATGTATCTATGGAACAGCAACGGATCTTTGAAGAAGTGCACATGGATTGTTGTCTCCCATATAATGAGAAACCTGATGTTACCGGGCGAGAAACTGAAGTATTTTCGGAAGGACTTGACGAAGATGAACAAAAAAAGACAGTTCAGAACTATTGTGGGAATTTTGTTCGTCTTCCCAAGAAGTTGGGGGGAAAGAATGGGACAATGTTCCCGATGAAAAAATTGAAAATGGTAAGATCTGTGAAAAAGAAATATTAGACGAAGGTAGTAATTATATTTTTCTAGGGACATCTGACAATAAATCAAATTTAGATGAAGTACTTGAGCAGTCATTTGTATCTCAAGGCGTGTTCAACAACTATCTCTCACTTCAAGAAACCAATTGTGGAGCTGAAGAAATAAATGAATCTTTGGAACAGCAACGGATCTTTGGGGAAGTGCACATGGAGAGAAACGATATTGCATTTGTTTCCACTATGCATGTACAAGATGAAATGAATTTCCGAAAAAATGATTCATCAGCATTCCGAGAAACAGAGGAAACTTACGGAAAAAAAATCAACATCATATCTGTTCATACTATATTACCTCCCCTATCGAACAGAAATAAAATATTATATCCCGGCAAGGATCAATTTTGTAAGTTCTGCAATAAAACGGTCAAACGATTTGGCCGTCACTTAGTGAATGTTCACAAAGAAGAAACCGATGTGGAGGAAATCTTAAAACATGAACCAAAATCTTCAGAGAGAAAACAAAATTAATAAACGTTCTCAGAACGAGGTTCAATTACATTCATAATCATAGCGAAAACAAAACTAGCCAAATCGTTGCTAGGAGGCCGATTAATAAGAGAACACCAACAGAATATACAGACTGCCCTGCTTGTCTCATGCGTATTTCTAAAGTGTCTCTCAAACGACACATCAAAAGATGTAGGGAGGAAAATAATGCCACAGGATTGCGAAGAACTTATACAGAAAGCAAGCGAGTGACACATGAGCTTCACCCAACAGCAGATAAAATATTGCGAGATCACGTCTTTCCAAATTTCAGAAATGATGATTGTATAAAAATAATCAGGAATGATTTTTTATTTATTTTATACGGTAACAAAATGGTTGCCAAATATAGGTCAGCTCATCATTATAAAATGATAAGAGCTAATATCAGATATATTGGTAAGTACCTTCTGGAAATGCGGGTGTTGTCTTCCAAAATAGTCGATTTCGCTTCTTGCCTCTTTCCGTATCAATATGATAACTCAGTGGACGCAATAAAGAGAGTAGCGAATTTCGATGAAGAAAAGGGTGAATTTGCATCACCATACACAGCCTCCACTTTGGGGACTATTCTCAAATTCTGTTCCGCCATTTTGGAATCATATTATATCAAACAAAAAAATGAAAAAAGACGATTCGAGGTAGAGCAATTTCTGAAGTTGCTGAAAACGGAACTGACCACAGATATTAACAAAACTGCAATTGAAAACCAAGCAGCGATAAGAAGGCAAAAAAAAGTTACCCTACCAACAACTTCTGATATAAATAAAATCCTCAAATTTTCAGAAGAGAAAGAGATGGACTATCTGAAGAAACTGAAAAATGAATTCAAATTTGATACTTGGAGAGTATTAGGTGAATGTACTTTAGTCTCGGTTATGGTTTATAACGGAAGGAGGCCGGGGGAAATAGAAAGAATAACCATCCGGGACTGGAGGGAATCCGCACATTCAGGAGAAGAGAAGAGAAAAGAGATTTCTGATGAAAAAAGTCAGACACGGTATACGCGGTGTCTCTTACGAGGAAAATTAGGGCGTACCGTTCCTATTCTTCTCAATATGAGGGAAATGGAAATAATCAGAACCATTTTAGTATACCGAGAAATGGCAGGTGTGGATTCCGAAAATCCATATGTTTTTGGCTTACCAAGCCGAAGACCATTTAAGTTTTTGAATGCTGGAAAACTTCTGAGCAAATATGCTTCGGAAGCAGGGGTAGACAATCCAGGCAATATGTTTGCAACAAATATAAGGAAAAACCTCGCTACCAAGAGTACAAAAATATTATTGAATCCTGACGATCGGGAACATATCATGAATTTCATGGGTCACTCTGAAAAGATTCACAAGGGTATATACCGTCAACCGGATATCGACAAGGACATTTCAATAATGCCCGAGATTCTTGATTTTGTTGCTGGAAATATCGGGGAAACTTCTACAGCAAAAATAAAACATGATTTCATGTCCACAAACCATTCAGAGTTACAGCTCACAGAGGAAATTGATAGTGGGATCTATCAAACAGAGAACAATAATAATCCAAATTATAAATCCTACTCAAATTCTGATTACGATCTTGACGAGTTTGAAGGATATAGTGACGAGGATTATGTTACTCCGAAGAAGAAAAGAAGCAGACTTATTGGTGAGTATCTAGTATCTATCTATAACAAAAACAATGTGATGTTCAGAAGATAGTGATAATATTGCAGTCTTTCAATTCCTCCAGAAGAATTGATATCAGAACTTGTGAATTTTTCTCCTCAGTTTTTTTGGTTCTCAACCTGATACAATACGAGAAAATAAAAATTATTGTTGTAATCCATACAAGTGTAGAAAGGCAGATTTTCAATCTACCCCGAGAAGTTGCTGCGTTAATTAAAAAACAGTTCTGAGTGGAACAGGTTCTATCAGTCAGCAAATTCCCGTATAATTAAAATTTGACTATCAAAAAAATACAAGAACTGATGATTATCAAATACTTACCGTTGTTAACGTTTCAGAATCAAATTTGCTTCCGATTTCAAAACTCCACGAATATTTCTCATTTAGTTCGTTTTCGGAAATCAGATTTCCGATCAAAATGAAATATTTTGTCTGGAGGATCATTTTTTTTTTCTAGATATGTCACTCGGTTATGTCAAAAGAAGGTCATGAAACACAGAGGAGAGGAAAACTGCAAGAATATATTTTCAATCACATATATCTAAGGGCACAATTCCATCACAAGAAATTTGTAAAACAGCTGTGAGAGAGTGCCAGGTTTTGAAAAATAGAACACCAAACCAGTTGAGAGCATGGATTCATAATGGAATAAAAAAAAATCGAATGTCTTCTTTCTCGAAAAACACCGGTAAGAACCCATCATATATTACATGAAAATAGTTAATATTCAACTAATGGTATATACATCAACACAAGTCCCCACCAAATGAAAGTTTTCTCTATAGTAAAAATTTGACATCAAAGTCAGTTTCCAAGGCCATACAGAAGCTGTAGAATTAGACGTTTTTTGAAAAATTGAAAAAAAATGGAAATTCTCAAATAAACACTCGAAAAACTTCGTACCAAGGGAGAACCATTTCAGAAAGTTTATTTCTTTCAATTCCAAATCAATACTGTTATTTTCTGAATTTTTCAGTTATATCTATTATTGAAATCAGATAGCATATATGGTGCGGACTCTGTGTGGTTTCTGTATAAAATATCAGCTGAGTTTGAAAAAACATATTTCTGTTCATCTGACTAGCAACAAAGCTTCACGTTGAGAATATTATGTTGGCAATTCATTCGATTGTTTTTCGCTATTCTCTTGACTAATATAATGCAGTGATAACAAACTATGAATAATTATAGTGCTGAGATTTTTTTTGGTCCTTATACGAAAAATTACTTTACTGCACAAGTAGGAAAAGTACTTTTTTTATGGCTATAGCACAAAACTGCTCTATCTTAATTGTTCTTGGTAGATCAACGAGATACATTGTATGTATTCAATTCCATTCCTTTTCCTAATGAAACATTGACTTACTTCATTGTGTTACAGTTGTAGTTATTATTACACAATTCAGGTCTCACATGGAATGTCAGATTCAAATCAATGACAGCTCTCCTTATTTAATTTTACCTTGATGGAAAATTCAAATGACATTAAATTTAAAAAATCGTGTAATTTTCCAAATCATTTCGCTATTATCTGTTATAGCCGTAGGAAAAGTGTAGTTTATAACTCGCATGGAATACTAATTTTCCACACGTATGATTTGTACGACTCATGCCTGCAAACTCCATAATCATGGGGAATGACTATCATTCTTTGCTCGTTAAACAATATACTATTACCCAACAAATAATTGTTCAAATGCCATGTTTTGTACCTGATCTACTCTATTACTATTCTCTCAAATATCTCATTTCACCCTGACTTCCATACTGACCTTCTTATTCGATTCATTCATTTTCAACTTTGAATTTTCAGTATCAGCTAAAAAAACGTGGACTACACCCGAGAAGAATATTTGCAGGAGAGAATTCCATGAAGAAGTTACCAGTGGTATTTACCCGAAAAGAGAAAAAATCAAAAGGGTACTTGATATTCATCCTGAACTGGGTCACAGGACACCTTCCATGATAATAGCCCATATCCAACATGCCATGGAGAAAAGTACGGGAGAGTAGCGTGCTATTTCTCGAGTGATTTTATACCGCGTGATTCTTTGGAAATTGATAATTTCAAAGCTATCGACCATAATGGGAACCAATCGCTGAGATCTTGGTAGATCTGTAAACCATTCAGTAATGCATTAATTAACCTATGTATTCGATTCCATCTGAAATGCACCGTTTTTTCAATACAGGACAATACAGTTGAGATATAAATAAAAAAAATGATTAAATTTGAAATCCATTTTTCGGGTTTTCTCTTTCATGGAAGACAAAACAAAAAATCTTCAAGTTTTTATAATATCTGTTTTTAGGGCGAATTGGTATAGTTGCCCCTATACGTAACTGCAATATCGAGAAGATGCCAAATTGAATGACTATTATGTCAGTTTCGAATTTTTATGAATTTGGATTTAGATTAACAAATTCATTACAAAATACTTACCTTTCCCTTGGCGACGTTTCGAAAGCTAGTCTGCCTTGCCTTTTTTTCAAGCCCATTTTTGAAAATTCTCAGTGAACGGCAATTTTTGGTACATAGTGTCAAAATGTGACACTGGCTTGAAAAAGAAGGCAGACTAGCTTCTGAAACTTCACCAAGCGACAGTATAAGCATTTTTTATAAAGGTAATTAAATCTCCAAGTTCATGAAAATATGAAACTTACAAAATAGTCACTAAATTTTGCATCTTTTTAATGTTGCAGTTACGTATCGAGGCAAATATACCAATTCGCCCTAAAAACAGATATTATGAAAACTCAGAGATCTTTTCTTTTCATTTCCAGGGGAGATAAAACCAAAAAAATGGATTCTAGAACATTTCATTAGATTTCATGTGACATAAATATGAAGTTAAATATGATTAAGATGAGCTTTTTTTTCCAATAATATTCAGTTGGGGTAGTCTAACCACCTCTGAACCTTTTTCCAGAAATAGAACTTGATACATTGAGATGGTATCCGAATAAGTTCCATACGAAATCATTGAACATTTCAGACGTTCTGGGTAAAAATGCTTTTATAATACTTGGAATTAGCTATTTCAAAAACGGTGAATATTCTTGAGAAGTTTCACCTACAAAATTCTGTATATTAACAAGAAGTATTTTCGTCTTCAATGAAAACAGTGTTGTATATAACCACCCGAATCATCGTAAAGGTACAATCCCCGGCAAAAAAAAAGCCACTAGAAACTGGCCTCAATTTTAAAGTTGGTGTATCTCCAAGTGTATCTCCAATAAAACAGAGATAATGTCGTGATTAACAAAACAAAATGTTCAGAAAAGATCAGGGTTCAATGTGATTCCAGTTGAAACAGCTACTACAGCTGTTGCACTCCACAGGGTGTTACAAATTTCGGGAAATAAACCTCGTCTCACTGTTGCACCCTGCATATGCTCAAATTCAAATGGTAATGAAAAATTCTGACATAGCGTCTACAATTGAGAAAAAACATCAAAATCAACTGAGCGGTTCGCGAGGAAGCCAATCTTAAAATTGGGGCCAGTTTTTAGTGGCCGGTTTTTCATGCCAGGGAGTGTATAATATGTCCTATATGAGAAACTTTGAATGTAATACTTGAAAATATATTTGAAAAAAAGTTCTAGTTTTTGTTCCTAATCCCATGGTGTCGAATAGAATATTAGCATGACGAGGTTTGTAATTATGAAATAATATGCTACACTTCATATCATTTGAATAATATTGAAATATTTAATAGACCGGATACATAAGCCTCTTTCAAAAGTCATATTTATCGAATACAATGTTCCATACTTAGCTAGTACTTCGTAGATCAACAATGGAAATATTATCACCTTTGCATCATTATCTGAAGAACGCAATCTTCATACATGTGAACCTTTTTCTAGAGATTAATTACCCTAACACCAAACTGATATTTTTGCACTCGACGCGCGTTTCGCTAACAAGATAAGCATCTTCAGGAGAAGAGAAAATTGACACTCAATCGTATCAATTTTCTTCTACTGAAAATGCTAATATTGTTAGCGAAACGCGCGTCAAGAACAAAAATATCAGTTTGGAGTTAGGGTATTTATTGATATCGAGAGAAAGTTTCAATTTTTTCACTAAAGGTTCCAATCTCATCGTTCATTCATACATGTGGTCTACAGGGTGTTTCTCAATAACATATTTTGAATATTCAAGATGAAGCAATATTTTTTTGATCGTGAGAAAAACTTCATGTGAACGAAAGTGTAAGTTTTGGAGGCTTCATTTTCTTGGTGAAACGTTCGGAACACAATGTGCATCCTACCCATGAGATACAATCGAAATCATTAATGATATTCATCAATTATATAACAACAGCTGAATTAATTAATTTTACTTTTTATGTGAAGGGAGTATATCATGATTTCTACCAAGAATATCCGGTTCACTAAACCGCCACTTTTCTTCCACTACACAACAGTATTCTCAAGCAAAAATGAAATGTACTATGTATAGTTGTTAACATGCACCAAATCATATACGCGACACTATCCCTACTTTACTATGTCTGTGGTGCTGCTATAGCTCGTAATTACTTATTCCTGCTTAAGAAAGCTATTATACAGCGAAACTCGTGTCGTGGTTTAGTAAGCCCATTGTTAGCCAGAACTAAACCTTTGAGAATCATCATCAGGTATCGTCTGGTTCATTTACAATAACACATAACACGCCTGAAGAAGCTATTATTGTACAGTAAAACACGCGTGTAGCGATTCTGTATATTGTCTAGTGAAAAATCACACAATAAATAAAGTATTTATTTTATTATATCACTTCATTTACAATTTGAGATTTAATTTATGTTTAGAAAACGATAAGAATTTCAAAAATAATTTGCACCCCAACAGAAAGTAGTGACATATCACCTTACTCTTCAAAATTATTCAGTGCAAATCTCACTCAGCGCCACTGGCAAGCCAAAATTATTATGCTGTGGAGCAGAATATATCTTTCCTCTTCAACCTGGTGATGAAATTTTCTTGAAACAGTTTTATAGGATCAATTTTTATCATATATTATCACCAAATGAAGAGGGATTCTTCCTACATTTCTATTTCTACAATGAATTTGAAGTGAACATATTGTACAGAATTGAGAAATATTCAAAAAAGCATATTTTAAAGTTGTTTTTGTTGCATGGAAAATTTCGAAAAAACTTCTGGTATTCACGTATTATTGAAAAAAACAAAAAAATTATTGATATGATTAATCTATCTAATCAATAAAATTCCGGGTCTAATCATCAGGTATATTGAAAGATTTGATTTTTGTTAGAAGCATCGTTTTTCCATTATATTATACGTTCAATCATGAAGATAAGATACTTTGGATGTCATTGCAAAAGTACTATAGTTTTAAATACATTTCGGAACTTGTTAGTTGGGAAATGGCAAGGAAACTGATATACAGAGGCCTTTGGGAAAGGTTTGAAATTTTTAATCACTTTCTGGATAAAAATCCCGAAAAATTAAACACCTTTTCCAGTACAGTTCTCATAAACTGGATAGGAAAACAAGTCACACTGAAAAAAAGTATATTTCTTGCAAAAGTGTTAAATGAAGATTATATACAAAAAAGCAGATACACTTCAAACAACTTATATGAGATTAGTCGAGTTCATTGATAAAAGACAGTCATATAGATAAAACTTTTGTATCTATATGTACTCAAAATATGCGACTCAGAACAGTCTTATCAAAAAAGGAGTAGCAATATTGAAACTCATGTTTCAGTGTTATGAAACTATTGGACAATTATACAGTTTTCAATAATTGGCTCCTAAATTATTTAATAACATACCAACAGATATACAAAAATATTATTATATTTATTCTGAACAAAAAAAAAACAGACAAAAAAGTATAGCATGCCTAGTGAAAACGAAACGAACTGTTTTCGACAAAACCAATAATGAATTATGAAAAATGGGAAAGCGAAACTATAAACAATAAATAAATCAATCACTATGACAATTTGATATGCATCTGAAAACAAAAGTGAATTTTGCTATAAGAAAAAACCTTATCGTGAAAATGAAGCTGTATCTTTCAAGAAAAATAAGGGCATTGTCGCCCAGATGTCAAAACCTTGTGTCTCAAATATACGATATAGAGTAAGATTCCAGAGCGATTAGACATAAATTATTTTCAGACAGATGAAACCTTATGTTCTCAGTAGCGTCTCGGGTGCTTTAAGTACATGCGTGCTTGTGGAGCTTCTCGCGGGACACCTGGGCAGGTACCAGGTGAGAAAGGTAAATACAATTTCAGAGTTATTCAACTTGGATTCGTATGGCTTATTTTCATATATATTCTTTATAATATTTTTCTGAAGACTATTTTTATGGACCAGAACTTTCATCAGACGTTTTAAGGCTCCACAAAAAATAAATGACATTCACTTATTTTTATGTCTGATTTCGAAAAACGTTATCGAAGTTACTATCCCAAAGTTATATTGAACTAACTTGGATGACTAAACATCGTTTTCAACGTGACATCGCTCACATACGGGGGTTTTCAGTGCTCCCGCATTCGTGCGTTTCCCCTTTGGAGTATCCCCGCATATTTACGTTTCCCGTCATATAGGTTAGGCGCGTATTTATGCACCCAAAAAAAGCAGAATCTTCGTTTTTTGGGTAGTAATTTCAGAATTCAATATGAAACTTCTGGATTATACGAGAAATTATGAAAATATGAGAATATTGTCTTTATTTGAGCTCTAAAAACCAACTGTAAGAAATAACGATAATAAAATAATATTTATTTGCTCTATGAAATATAGTTGTAATATCCTCTGTGAAACTCAACTCGCGTTCTTAAGTAAATGAAACAAAATATTTCAAGGAACTCAAATTTTTTTTTTTTTGTGTGATAACATTCAAGTAAGAGATAGCATATAACGGAACATCACACTACTGGCAATAATATGTCCTATCTCTTCTGACCTGTTTTTTACTGTAAACAACACATATTTTCCTCGTTTTCTTTTTATCATTTGTTTTTTGCAAATGCGATAAAAATGCCGTGCAGTCAGTTTGAGAGGTGAGACCTAATTTGCTATTCTCTTACTCGAAGGTCGCGGAGTTTCTACATGGTATTTGCCTAACTAATAAAACATGAAAATGCCTGAGCATTCAAGAAAGACATATCAACAAGGTGAAAATAGCTAGGGAGCAAAGTTTCCTTCCGAGGATGAAGTTCAATCATTCAAGGGAGAAAAAGGCACACTACCCCCATGACATATTCACTGAAGAACTGAAACTTAGAAGTAGGTACAGTGATATCATGCTCCAAAATTCACAAAATCAGGACCTACAAAAAAAGAAATAAAAAAAAAGCTCGACGCCGGATTCTAACTAACACCTATAATTGCTTTCGAACCTGTCATGAATAATGTCCGTTCCATGAAATCGTTGCGATATATAGACTCCCGAGATAGTTCTGCTAAATAATGTATATAGCGTATTGATGTAGATCTACTATAAGATTTGACGTTTTCTCTTCTCAGTATTCACTTTCAAATATCTTACGTTCATTGCTGATTTCTACTAATTTCCAGAATCAGAGTGATCTTTAAATGAACGGTAAAATTTATAATTATATAATAGAATATAGTTCAGGTCGTCAATGCCGTATAGGTTATTTCATTGATTACGTACCAAACATCACTTTTACTTTGCCCCCTACAATGAGACCAGGAAATGTATACTTTGGATAGAGGGAGGTGAAAAAATCCTTTTTTTTTAATTTAATTGTTTTTTTGAGACGCGCTCGTACTTCTGGCTGAATGATTTTTGTGTTCAAGGGTACCTCGTACCTGGCCAGGTTTCACACGGCGAGCTCCTCAAGTCGCAGGTGTTCAAAGCAAACTAGACGCTCCTGAGAACCTAAGGTTTCATCTGTATGAAAATAAGTTATGTCTGATCGCTCTGGGATCTTGGACTAGAGCTCGAACATGTAGATTTTGGAGAAAAATCTACAATAACTTGTTGAATTTCCGTGAGGTTTGTGAGTTATATAAAGAAATTTTTACTAGTGCTCGAATTATTTCCGGAAATTAACGCGAAACAAAATTAGCATTTCATTGGTCGAAAACTGTTGGTGTGAAATTTCAGTGAAACAACTATTCACAAGAAAGTATCTTCATTATAGGGGATAAGACATGCAAAGGATTTTATATTTAACGTAAAGCTGGCGCTTTATCCTATTGAATTGCAGGGTGTTTACATCGATTAAAAATATATTTGTGGCCACAAAAAAAAAACTCATAATTCAAAATCAATGAATTCTTAGATAAGAGGTTATGACATAAAAGCGACGAAATGTATCTTTCAAATGCTCTTCCCTTGAATTGTATTCTTGAGATCCCTGAATATCATGTCGTACTCATATGATTTGTTGGTATGTAGGCTGTAGTTTAGTTCGAGAGATAGTATGAAAGGATGAAATGTATCTAAAAACATTTTTAGTTCGAGTGGTATTCATTGAGACCGATACCTGAAATAATTTCAGTCATCAGCTTGCTTAACAAAAAATTTCAAAATCATTATCGACCTTCATTTCGGTAGAGGTTATCTGGACGTTGCTCCCAGTTAGTAGATACGAAACACTCAAGTACTTGATTCTGATGTGTCTTTTCTTCATTTCGAAATATGATTTCTATCGATAGAATGAATGGAATATTATCGTATACGAATACCTTTCTCAACCATTTCAATATGAAAACATTATTCTTATTTATATAATAGATTGAAGGCGCGGCGCCCTCTATTATTGAGGAGTCTCTTTTACGCTCTAGGATATCTCGTATCGAAACCAACAATATTATGCCCCACCTATACACCACACCCATGGCCTCAATGATCCCTATGGGGGAATATATATATATATATATATATATATATATATATATATGCCAGTATTTATTACTGGAAAACCTATCACTTCAATCACTCACCAAGTTTTTCTTCAGCTCCTCATCAGTTTCTAGGTTTTTATCCAGTTCCTCTAGTGCATCAACTGTATTTAGGGAAAAAAAAAATATATATATATATACATGTATATATATTATGTGAAATAAAACATATATGAGACGTTGATTTATTGTAACTGATAATTGAAAAACAGAACTTCGAAACCAGAGAAGTGATTTCTTTCAAAATTGACTGCAAACCCATAAACAGAAATGTATATATATATATATATATATGTATATATATTGTATATATATTGTAACGATATGAACTTCATCAAAAGAAGAGGAGAAATGTAAAATTGTGGGTTTGAACTATGGAGAGAGTAAATATGTTGAGTATTCTACGTTACCAACTATTTGTCGACATCACTTCGGCTTACCAAAAGTAACCACCATAAAAATGAACATCCAATGATTTTCCATGGAAGCTTCTCAGTTGTAATGGATTTCTGAACAGGGCAGAAGACAAGGCAAGTACAACTTCACACTGGACAGCCTAAAATACAAAGAAACATCACATACTAATCATGCTACGGACTGACAAAAAACATTTCGAAACACCTAGATCAAACTCAAGACATTTACACTGTAATTTGAAATTCACTAACAGACTACAAAACAAGCACAATGACAGCTTGGGAAAGACTGAGACAAGACAAGTAAT
The DNA here is from genome assembly GCA_032362365.1 of Zygogramma bicolorata. Taxonomy (NCBI): domain Eukaryota; kingdom Metazoa; phylum Arthropoda; class Insecta; order Coleoptera; family Chrysomelidae; genus Zygogramma; species Zygogramma bicolorata. Next base: position 4,556 of record JAVJAQ010004378.1, on the reverse strand, counting down.
TCAAAAAGAATCTGAAAAAAATCTGGATTGAAAATGTCCCTAAAATCAAATCAAATAACTTTAGGAACCTTTTTCAAATAAAATTTCAATATATAAAACTCAATTGTAATTATTATTAGATAAAATTAGTTCATGAAGAGTGGCTTGTGGAAAAAAGAATTTTGTGAACTGAAGTGTTGGGATGGCAACAGGGGAATCAACAAGAACGAGAAGAGACGCGAAGGTGTGAAAATTTTTCAAGAAAATTAAAAATTTTATATATACTGAAATATCGAAATAAAGTAAAGAGTCATTACTGTAAGAAGCAGAAGCCGAAAACGTAACTGTGACAACAAGTTCAAAGTTCCTGAGATATGGTCCATAGCTGCAAAATCCAAGGTACCAATATCTGAATCATTTTCCTGCCGATTCAATTCCAGAGAAGCATTCAAATCCATGTATTTGATGCAAGTTTCATCTTCCTGAAGTTTTATTTGCCATTTTCATCACAATATAACCCCCAAAAACTAATTTCCGCGAATTATATTTCTCGTTCACACAAAAGTGTTTTTAAAAACTTTTTATTTGAACAACTTAACACTATGAAATATAAGTACTGTTGAATATAATTCAATTGATCCTATTCATACATAAATTATTGCCGACTTTGCAGATATCAGCATAAATAATCGATGTCGTCTTCGGGTCATCGAACAATATCTTGCTGATGTAAGGGGTTATCAAACTGAACTTCTCCATCCCCTGGGGAAGTCTTGTAAGGGACGAACAAGACTGAAGATGATGCTTCGTGTTCGGGAACTGGTGGATCATCCTTGGATGGTTCTTTCTTCGTTTGCCTTTTCAATCTATAAAATACGTATAAAATGAAGATGGTGAGTGAAATATAAATGGGAGTTATCCAGAAATGGCTAAAATCAGATTGCCTGGTTTCTTCTGGGATGAGTTGTAGTCTTTCTTTTTCCAGGGTCAAATGTTGTAGTTTCTCCAATGGAATCTTGTCCAGTTTCAACGGTTTGAATTTCAACGAAGAGGTGATGTGGGCTGTCTTGATATTTGGTAAAGTGAGGGGTTCGTCCAAGATGACCGTTTTGGAGTTCATGAAGGCTTCGTTGTTAGTTTTGAATTCACAACCTGGTGGAAGTTTCATCAGGTGCACTCCCTCCAGAACCATTACTTTCGTGCTGGAACAACGAGCCGAGATCTTCGTGGCTTGTGGAAATATTCCTATGTAATAGGCTTCCGACATCTCCATAATCAAGGTTGAATTCATCGAAACTGGAATGTGTTCACATCTTGCTTCTTCATCTGTTATTTCCAGCATCTGGGTGACACAGTCAGGGGATCTGCCAGTATCTTGAAGGAAATTTTCTTCGCACAGGTATTCGAGGCCAATTCGTTCACAAGGTGAATTCAGGTATTGATAGAGGTAAGGACTTACTGTTAAGTAAGGAGTAGGTGAAATGATTATCGTCGAATTTTGTGTAGGAATGGGAAATAAGTGGAAGTAGGTGAATGTATCGGGGAATATCAAGGGAACATGGAGGATGAAAACGATTTTACGATCCGTGTAGTAGGCGTCTATTTTGATGACGTCGTAGTACTTATGGATGTCATCCTCCTGGTTATAGAGTAACTGGTTCTCTGAGTGATAGGTGAGCAGTGTCTTTATGATCCAACTCAAATCTTCGCTTTTAAGAACGCTGTTATGGACTGTATTGCCAGAGATACTGCAGTTTCTAAGTCGTTCAGTGTTTGTAAAATAACTTGAAGTATCAGGTTGATTTGATCCAATACGTTTCTGGTTTCTAGATAGTGATTGAAGTCAAAAACGAGTCTGTTGAGGTCGGTTTCAATTCTTTTCACTTCTACTGAGATGGTATATTTATTATGTGTTAGTAATGAGATGGTTTCATCATAACTCTCCATTATTTTGGTGTTTAAGCTGATATGTTGATTCATATGGCTTATTATGTTTCTTTGATTATTTTCGAGCGAAGCAAAAGCGTTCTCATATTTCCTAGCATCTTCTTGGTCCAAGTTTCCAGAAATGGCTTTGATCACACTTCCTAAGCCATCTATCAGTCCTCTTTTGGGTCTACTGAGAGGATAAAGGGTCTGTAGCTTTTCTTTGGCAGTTTTCAGCTGGTACTTTAGTCCTTGATCGAAATTCTGCAGGTTGAAGAAATAAGGATCGCTTAGTCCGTTACGAATTGCTGTGGAGACGGCATCATATTGGGATTCTATGGCAAGTATCTCATCGTGGATTGGTTGAAGATCGTAGTAGTGGATGAAATCGTGGGTGCTAGTCTTGATCTTTGCTTGTCCCAGCTTGAGGGGAAGTAATCCCGGATTGGTCTCGAGGTTTTGGATCTCGATTTCCTGTCCTCTCGTCAGATGAAGGCTGTAAGGGGGCGAAGAATTTAGTTATCTTATTGGGCAAATGTCTTATATTTTTCTTATGGATGTTTGCATTCTCTGTCTCGACAGTTACTGTGTGGTCTTTTTGGTTGGATTTTGGGGAGAAGGGTGAAGCAGTTTGTTTCTTTTCACTGTTTTTCTTGTGTACACTTTAGTGCAGGGTTTGTAGGTAATAGGAGTTTCTCTTTTCTTGTTTCTCTTCTGTATGATGTTTGTCTTCTGTTTCTGTAAATCTTCGTTGATTTTCCTATATATTTCCTTCGTTTTTTCTCTGTGTTGTTGGACGTAGTTGTTGATTAAGGCTCGTCTTATATCGATGTCAAATGGATCTTGATTATTGAGATGTCCGTTCAGAATATCCCTGGGTTTCTGTCTTGTTGCTGAATGGATGGAATTATTGTATCCTAGGATGGCATAGAGCATTTGTTCTTCGATGTCTCTTTTCTTATGCGTTTCTCTCAATATTCTCAAGTGCTCGATCAGTGTGGAGTGGAATCTTTCACCTATCCCGTTTGACTGAGAGTTCTCTGGGGTGGTATAGTGAATATTGACTTCATGTGTGTCAACAAATTCTTGGATCAGTCCGTTTTTGAATTCCGTTTCATTATCTGTGACGATCATATGTGGTATTCCATGGTGGTTGATGAATACTAAGAGAGCGTCGAGGGAGTTGATAGCATTAGATCCCTCTATTGGATACGCTTGGCCATATTTAGAAAATGCATCCACATTCGTCAGGAATTTTTGTCCACTAGCCTGAAAGGTATCCATGTGTATTATTTCGAAAGGCTTTGTTGGGGTAGGTGTTAGCATAAACTTTGGCTTCTCTGGTCTTCGATCATACTTGTTGATTTGACAGATCTCGCAAAAGTTGATAGCATCTTCGATATCCTTTTTGATATTGGGCCAATAGTACAATCTTTTGATTCGGGTTACCGTTTCGGTGATTCCTCTATGATTTGTTTTTCCTTCGTGCTGCTGCGTAATTATTTCTTTTTGTCTAGCTGGACAGTTGACATCTTCCAGAAGGCGGTTGCATTTTATGAGATCGAAAGAAGAGTTCTTGAATGTCTTTCTCAGGATTCTGCACATGCTGGGGTACAGTTCTTCGTCTTCAAACATCAATGCGTATTTCTTTCCTGGGCTGATATATTCCTTGAAAAAGTTGAAAACGTTTTCATCTAGATTGTCGTTTCCCAACTGAGCGTGGTATCTCTTCTTATTCGGAAATATTTCTTCTATCACCGTTCTTGCTGGGTTATAGCTCACTCGTTTGAAGATGACTTGATTATTGAAGACATTGAGAGGTTTTTCCGATATTGGTATTTCCAATATTGGGCTTTCTCTGGCTGTATGGTTTGTGATGCCACTAGTATCTTCATCTGGGGTAGCTTCCTGGCTCAGATTCACACGTTCCTTGTCTCCTTCGGTTGAGGGTTCATTCTGAATCTCCTGTTCGTGCGGTACGGGGTCTTTATCTCCATGAAAATACTGACGGAAGCAATCTTCAAATATATCGCTGATGATGTCATCCGCAGACTCAGGAACTTCTGATGGAGGATGGTTGAATAGAGATGACTTGTCGTCTTCGTGATTTGCTTCATGAAGCTCCTTCGTGTGTATCTCTATTCTGGATAGCGCATCGGCGTTGGTATTACTCGTGCCTTTTTTGTAGACCACTTCGTAGTCATACTCTTCTAGCTTCAGGCGCCATCGAACAAGTTTTGAATTTGGATCTTCTAAGGAGAAGAGCCACTGGAGGGGTCGGTGATCTGACAGAATTTTGAATTTTCTTCCGAAAATATACGGTTGAAAATATTTGGTAGCCCAAACGATCGCTAGCATTTCCTTTTCGATGGTGGAGTACTTCATTTCAGTTTCATTCAGGGTCCTGGATGCGTAAGCTATTGGTTTGTCTTTTTCTATGGGGCCTTGGGATAGAACGGCTCCCATGGCGAAATTACTAGCGTCTGTGGTCAGATCAAAGGGCTTTGTGAAGTCCGGGTACTGTAGTAGCGGTTCATTGGTAAGCAGGTTTTTGCAGGTTTGAACACATTTTAGGAATTCTGGCGTATGTTCTATATGGACATCTTTCTTAAGACAGGAGGTTAACGGTTTGGTTGTCTTGGCGAAGTCCT